>ML681964.1:14636338-14654683 GCA_007922195.1 Podocnemis expansa | reverse complement strand
CCCCCTCCACATCTCTGCAGCCCACCAGCCCAACCCCTTTTTCCCACCCTACCCCCCACACCTTTTCTCCACCAGCTGCCTGATAGTCCCCAACCCCTCCCCCAGACCTCCTAACCTGGTGGGGCAGGGAAGAGGTGCATGGGGACTCACAGAAGCCACTGACATAGCTGAAGAGCTGGGCTGGGTTGGAGCAGGGAAGGGAGGCTACAGCTGCAGTGCCAGCCAGCCAGCAAGAGGGGGCATGAGTGCAAGACTTGATCTGGGCCATGAGTGCTGCCCTGGCTCACCAGGTAGGGAAGGGGCAGCCACAGGTGCTGGGAAAATGGGGGACGGGTGGAGGCTGAAGGGGGGTTGGCCTTGGAACACTGGCCCCTAAAAATGTTGGGTCCTGGAAAGCTGTTCCAGGGCATTCTGGCTTACTTTAACCCCTGACTGCCTGTACTTGGAGTTAGGTCTCTATAGCTACGTCTCACAGGGGTGTGGATTTTTCAGCCCCACTCTGCCCTCCTCCCCCCCCCAAGATATGGCTACACTGATGTAAATTCTTGATATAAAACATGGCCCAGCTTTCCAAAGCTCAGCTTGTCTTTTCATTTAAGTTTCAATGTCTTCCAATTAACTTTAATGGTCCACCACTGTATGTTCCTGGATTGTACATGCCAGGTGTTCACAGTTAGTTTTATGTAAATCATTTGGGAGGTGCTTTTCCTGCCTGACTAGCAGAGATCCTAGTTGTCCATCATAAAAAAAAAAAAATTGATGAAAAGACACAAACAGCAGCATTTTCTGCGATTAAAATGAAATGCTGTACTTCAGTTTCCCCAGCCACTCTACCTACATCAGTTGAACACATATAGTACAAAACAGCACATTACCATTACAACGTAAGTTGTCCGTGGCCGAGTGCCCAGCTCTGAAGGCAGCAATGATGCCAGCAGCAACATAGAAATGGGTGGGGGGAGGGGGTGCAGAGGCAATACCATACTATGCCATACCACACCTTTTGTGCTGCTACTGATGATAACACTGCTTTCAGAGCTGGGCTCCCAGTCAGCAGCTGTACTCTCCTCTCCCTTCAGAACTGGATGACCAGAGTAACTAAAGGTTTTCATTAAAAATGCCAATTCCCTGTTTTTCACAACAAACAGATTTCTAGCATCTCTGCTGATTTCTTCACCCCTTTTGAAATAACACTGTAAATTGCACTACAGTTACAATTACAATGTTCTATACTCACTCACGTGTAATATGTGTACCTATGTACATTCATAGCCATAACCTGTGTGCACATCTCCTAATGACCATCAGGACCAGAACATTACATGCTTTCATAAAAGGCCTTACTTGATATATATTTATATATAATAACATTGTGAACAACCAGTTTTTCAATTGCTTATTTCTTTGGTGGTTAAACCCTTGTTCTCCTGGGAGGTCTGGTCCTTGTGTGCACTTTTTTTGCTGGAGATCTGAGAAAGGGTTAGTTTAAACAACTAAATATCTTAGGGTCAGAGTTGGTCCTGGTGGGGGTCCTAAGGGAAGTAGGGCGTTGAACTCCATTTCTGAGATGAGATAGGGGACTGACTGTCAGCGTCCAAAGAGTACCAAAATGTACCAAAGAGCGTGATGCACTTTGTTGAGGTCCAAGGCAGCCATAATTACCTGGGGATCCAGCAACTTGGATTCCCCACACAGTAGTCCTAATTAGTAACCAGACAGGGCATGGGATAGGAACTGTGACAGCATGCACTATGACCATAATTGTCCTTATAATCACAAAAATTGTGATTATATTGTGTACATGCAAATGGCCAGCTGGTTATGCAGTGGTCTGTGTGCATACCTTTTGGCAAATATGTGCATCACCTTGGAAGGACCACACACAATTAAATGACAAGTTTTCTGAAATTTGGCCTTCTGTCTCTCTGGATGAAGTGACTGTTCTGAGTGATTGTTATTAACACTTACAGTGGAGGTAGGTCCAGTTTATGATACTGGCAAAGGCAAGAAGCAGGATGCTTTCATTCAGTTGACCCTCCTGACAACCCACTCATAGAAGAATCACAGCGAAAAGATAGGTCTGGGAGTCTGTGGTGATTTAACTAACTTCATCATGCTCTGTCATTCAAAGAGGTACAGGTCATACCCAGCCTGCCTGCAGCACTGTATGTTTTATATTTTATAAAATATTACATGAAGCTTCCTTTAAATTATTGCACAACATCATGTTACAGTGACAAGGACCTATTAATTCTTTTAAAAAGTAACTGATGAAGAATTTGGCAGAAACATACCTTTCTACAGACATGAGATATTTGCTAATTTTTCACATTCACTGCCTAAGATCTTGTTTGAAGTGGAAAATTTGAGAGCTGAGAGATCATTCTTTTAAGAAAAAAGTATTTTTCTGAGCACTTTACGATGTCAGGTGACATGGGAGATGACACTGCCTGATTTAGGTTTGACACATTGGACTGGTGAGATGCATGAGCTGTGAGGAAGATGGACTTCTAGCAATTTGTCCCTACTTACAATGTCACATCAGTGCTTCTTGACAGTGAACCCAGCACACTGTATGCATCTCATTTGTTTTAAGATCCATCTCCAGCTCTATTGAGCCTTTAGATTCTGGTCTGTTTAAGATTAAAACATTTTTTCAACATTTATGATCATCTAAAAGATAGGTGTCCTTCAGGAGAGGTTATATTTGTGTGTTCTTAGGAAGACTTAGACAAGCTGAGGTCAATGGCCCTTTCTAGAAGTAAGACCTTGAGCTAGTCTTAGAGGTTGGCCATGGTGGTGACTGCCCAGGGTACCGGCATCAGAAAGCACTAGAAGGCCGGCAGGAGAGTACTACAAACTTGAGGAGGTGACAGGTGAGGGGAGGAACACTCAGATTTCTCACTGCTGGCCTGCTTCCAACGGAGGAATGTGGAAGGGGCAGTGCACAGATACTGCCCTCCCCCCCAGTTTTCTCCTCTGTCCCACCCCCTTGGAAGCTGTGTGGTAGGGAGTGAGAAGCAACACCAGGCCTCCTTGCATCCAGATAATTTTCCTCACTTGGGCTGTGCTGCGACTGAGGCAAGCAACAGATGCTGCTCTTCTCTGTCCTCCCCAAGGGGGGAAAAGTGATCTAGGTGCAGGGAGCCCTGGTATTGCTCCCCCTTTACAACCCCTCAGGGTTTGCAGAGAAGCATTGGGGGTAGGAAGGTAGTCAGTAGCAAAGCAACCTGCTCCATGCATCCAAGTCTGTTTCCTCATGTGGACAGGAAGCACATGAGAGGACGGCAGGGGTTAGAGATGCAGGAGGGGAGTGCAGGCTTTAAGGGAGAAGGGGCACAGGAGGAGTTACAAGAGAAGGGGTCCGTAGCAGAGTGGAGACAGTAAACCTTAGATTTTGATGCCTCTGCTAGCTCCCCCCTTGGCTGCCTGGACAGGAGTAAGCTGGGCCAACAGAGCGGGATGGCGGGGAAAGGGGTAATAGCTGGCGGTGCTGATTAACCCAAGCCAGAATTGAGCTTAATGGGGTAAGTGGGAACAGCTGTTTCCCTCACTGGATGAACTACATAAACAGGCCAGAGGAAACTCACAATGAGGTATGGTCAGGTGAAGGGCAGGGTCCTGGCTCCTGACTTTTCCTCTTGGCCAGCAAATGTGAGCAATCCAGAATTTTGGGCCAAATGGGGCTAATTGGGAGCAAGAGTTATATTTGAGCACTGTATGTAAACCAGCACAGTTGACTGTATCAGGTGATACCTACAAGTCCAAGGGAAGCAGGGGAGATCACCTAGAGGACCCAGAAGGACAGAGGAGCTTGTGTCAATCTGCTAGAAAGGTAGAGGAAGGTTTAGGGGAGAAGGAGCACAGAGACCCATGCAGGGGGTAGGAGAGAAGGAGCGCGGATGGAGACTGGGGAGAAGGGGTAATGGGGGTTTGTAGAGAAGATGTTCTTCATTATTATTATTACTGTGTATTTTACAAATGATTTTAGATGTCCATCTCATATGAGGTGTGTGGAATCACTCTTGGTTTTATCAGTGACTAGTATCTCTCGGCTTCTCTGGACTAGCACAAGGTGGGTCCATCTCCCCCTCTGTCTGCCGGGATTCTCTCCTTCCTTCGCTCTAATCTTGGAATCACACAGAAACCAAAGGGTAGTAATACACCATATACATACAGCACCACTCTTATTACTGTGCTGCTGCTGGTGGTGGCACTGCCTTCAAAGCCGGACATTCAGCCAAGACGCTGTTCTCCAGGCCCCAGCTGCCAAGTCATTGCTAAATGTGGCCTGAGGCTTGCTGGCGCTATGCCCCACCACCTCTTTCAATGCAAACTAAGCACTGGAGGGGTGTAGCAGCATACCCCTGGTGGAGCCCATTGGGGCCAGGGGTAATGGGAGGGCACCACACCTGTGGGAGTCAAGGGTGGCAAAATACAAGTTTGTCCAGGGCCCCATTTTCCCTAGGCCAGCCTTGGACTTAGTTCATCTGCAAAGTCTGACCACTGTCTCTGAGATTCTCTGAGGCATTGCACCTCTTTGTGCTCAGTCAGACTAGGTGAAGCAGAGTCCTATCTGTGGCTCCTTAAGAGGTAGCCTCTTATCTCCCCTTTCTAAATAAACGTGAATATAACACACAACAATATATACACACATAAAAGGAAACCTAATGACTTACTAACCATTTCCTATTAGTCACTGAGGTGCCCTGTGCAGTCTCATGGATCTGCATGTCATCCATTCAGGGTCTGCACTATGTTGCACAGTCCAGTCTACACTCATTGGTGCTGTCTTGTCTGTGGATTCCTCCATGATCTATCCCATCTATGAAGATGTGAACTCTTTTCCCATTGCTGTGTCACTTTTTGTCTCCTTGTCCTTCTTTCATTCCAGGATCTGTTGGAGCAGATCTTAGCCTTTCCAGACTACTGTACCCCTTTTAGGAATCTGATTTGTCCTTTGCATTCCAAGTTTCACCTCTCATAAATACTACGTCTTTACAAAATGAAACGTAAAAACACAAAAATGTCACAGCACACTATTACTGTAAAATTGCTGACTTTCTCACTTTTACCAGATAATTCAAAGACCAGTTGCTTGGAATACAATTATTATACTTAAATTTTAGTGTATCTGGAGCCCCACTGCCCAGGGCTGAAGCATGAAACTTAGCTTGCAAGGACCCCAGGCCCTGAAGGTGTTCTGCTTGCCACTCCCTAATGCATTGCTGGCCCTGCACTTGCTACCACCCAACCCCCATCCATCAACCCCCATGAGCAGGGGTTAAAGTATAATTTGGTGGGCGCTGGAAGCCTCCTAAATTTCTGGGCCTCCTGCACACAGGTCCGGCCCCACTTCAGGTCCGGGGCCCACTTCACAAACCTCAGCTACTGCCCCCAAAATGCCTGCCTGCCATCAGACCCCTCCTCCCCTGACTTCCTCAATCCCCATTCCCTAAGCACCCTGACCCCATGTCCCCACTCCAGCTCTCCTAACCCCCACCCCTCAGCTCCCCATCTTCACTTCAGCCCCTTCAGCCTCCCAACCCCCCACACCTTTCCAGATCTCCCCTGCCAAGCCTTTCCCCCACCCACTCTTTCCCCACAAGAGCCTGACTGTCCCCAGCCCCCAGGGTCTCCTTACCCGCACAGCTGAGGAGCCTGGCTGGGCCGGGCCGGGCCGGGCCGGGCCGGGCCGGGGTGGGCCAAGGGGATGGAGGGATGCTGGGGTGCTGGCTGGCCTCCTGACTGGCAATAGCGTGACAGGCCTGAGAGTGGGCCTGGGTTATGTGCACCTCCCAGGCCCAGCAGGAAGGGGGGGAAAGGGGTGGCCTGGCTTGCCCCAGGCCACAGCCCCTTTCCTGAGCCAGCCCTAGGGGAATGCACAAAAATGCTGCATTCCGGCACTTTCTTTCTATTTTTAGGGGGCCCTGGAATGTGGCCCGCCTAAAAATAGGGAGCCGGTGCATTCCCCCTTACTTTAACCCCTGCGACCTTGAGAAACACTGAACAAGGGTATGCATGTCTGTGGTTGAAAACCATTGTCCTACTCCATCAGTGAGTCAGTCCTTCAGGAATGATGAGCTTGTACGATGAAGGAAGCACCTCATCACAGCTCGCTTCCTTTTATGACCAAGCTTCCCCTTCATACATACATCCCTGATTATGTTGCTGTAAATGCCTACATTCTTGTTCCCCCCAGCTTAAACTTTTTCATTGATCTTTGTGAGTTTCCCTATATCTAAGCAAATCATTTTTATCAATTTCTACAGATTCAGGCATTCTTGGCTTTAGTTTTCCATTGAACAACCCCCCTGCTGGTGACAACCTATGCTTTAAGGGTACTGCTTCATAATTCGGCAATGTTAATTAAAGATCCAAGTTAGGCTCCTCTGCTTTTTAAAGCAGCCCATTGATTATTTTTACACCCTTTGTTACTAAACCATTGGAGTGTAGATATCTAGGACCAAATGTAATGTGTTTAAACCCTTATTTATTGGTGAATTGTGTGAATGAATATTTATCAAGTTGTGGTCCGTTACCCGACATTACTACTTTTGGTATGCCATATCTAGCAAAAATGGACTTCATATACATAATTATATGCTTTGCAATAATGTCTTTCAGCAGTGATATTTCTGGAAGGTATGAAAAATAATCCAAAAGCAGCATGCAATTTTTTCCAGTACATGTGAACAAATCAATGCCCACTTTATAATTCAAAACTAAGGTTTTAGCTTCCTTTACTTGACTAAATCTATCTTTCTGGTATGTTTCATGGTTTTATGTTTAATGGTTTCTTTCATATCCACATTCATTTGAGGCCAGTATAAAACATCTCTAGCTCTTCTTTTACATTCCAAGGATCCTTCATTTATCCTATTTAGCATATCTTTATATAAATGCTTCTGGAACAACTAGTTTTGTGCACTTGAACGGAATCCCATTTCATATAGACAGTTTGTCTTTAAAGTGACAGCAAGGACCAGGTATAAAGTGCCTAGATCATCCTGCACATGTAACTTGGTTGACTCTTTGCACCCTCACCTGTGACTACAGCAATTACAGTCCACATTTTGTGTGAAATTGGGGGGTGTTTTTCTTATGTAAGATCACATGCACAATATCTGAATTCTTCTATAGTACTATCAAAAGCTGTGGAAAGTGTGTGCCACTCCTGGCTTGCATACTATTTGTAAATAATGTAACTGAAAGAATAATCTCTGTATCGTAAAAGGAGTGTCTGTTAGTCCCACCTACCTGCTCCTTTTTTTCTTTTTTTTTGTTTGTTTGCTACACCCACTATTGGTTTGTGGCCTGTTTGTACTATCATCTGTCTCCTATGAATAAAACATGAAACCTTTTACACCCATAAACCAGGACAAAGTCCTTCGTTTCTAGCTGAGCATACTGAAACTCTCTTTTGGCTAGCACCCAGGAAGCCTATGTCACAGGTCACCAGTGTTCACCATATAATTGCATGAGTGCTGTTCCAATGCCTTTCTTGGAGGCATCTGTAGCTGAAATCTGGCAGTTACAGTCATAATATCTAAGAGGTGGAGTCTCCATTGTTAATTTTCTCAGATTTTCAAATTCCTTATTATGACTGGCCTTCCATGTCCAGTGCACGTTTTTACACAGAAGTGGTCTCATGTTTCTGGATTTATCAGCCAAGTTGGCTACAAACTTCCCAACAACATTTATGATTCCTAGGAAATTTGATATACACCTAGCAAAAGCTTTGTAAAGTTGACACTAGCATATTGGTAATCAACTGTACCTTGCTGGGCTCTACCTATACTACTACTTGCATCACCCCATCTCCCAGGTATGTTATTTCTCTCACCTTAAATTTACCTTTTTGTTGATTTAGTTTTAGCCCTGATGAAGCCCTTTCTAGCGCATTCTAGAGACTTTTGTCATTTTCCTCTAGCAAACATCTGTTTATTGAAACATCATCCATGTATATTTAGGTACCTTCAACACCAAAGTGGGATTTTTTCTCCTACAAAAGCTCATTCAGTAAATAAATCTGTTAGTTTTTAAGTGCCATAGGACTCGTTGTTTGTTTTATCAAATATTTGTTATACTTTTCTGCGGAATAGTTCAGAGGCAAAGCATAACTGGTGTAGTAGGGAAAGGTCTTTTTGATTTCTGTTTGTTTTTTACAGATTTCTCTTTCGATTTATATCTTTAGATTTATTTTGAGGCTATGCCTTTCTGGAGCTTTGAAGAGTTTTAATCCTGTCCACTACTTCAGTGTATTTTGGTTTCCCTCCAACAGGTTCTTTCTGGCCTGACTCACTTACTTAGTTACCTCACAAATTCCGATTGCTTTTTCCAAATTCAAGTCTGAATCTTTCACCAGTCTCTGTCTGAGCTTTACATCTCTGAACTCTGTAACAATCTGGTCTCTAATTAAGGAATCTGCAGACTCATCATAACTACATGATTGTCTCAGCACTTTGCGATCAGTCAAATTTTTTTCAAAAGTTTCTCCCTCTTTCTGAGCTTGTATCTATCAAGTTGTACCTTTCAAAAGCATCATTCTTTTGAGGAGTTCAATACTTCTCAGATTTTTTAACAATGTCTCATAAGAAGTCTGCTTCTCCTGGCTTAGCTGTATTTATATACAGACAGTATATTATATATACACCTAGTGCTAATGGCCCAGCTACATTAAGAAAAATGGCTACCTTTTGCTTATCTGCCTTCTCAGTGACTTTTCCTACCAACATGTAAAGACTGAGTTAATGCTGGAAACACCTCCATTTGTGGAGAGTTTGAGCTCTGCTATGGCTCTGAGATGCTCCATTTCCTCTCTTTGTACTCTTCACTCCACTCCTGATAACATGTACTATTTATGGATTCTTATGATGGAAATGTAGGCAAAGCTAAGGGATATGATTCTTTATTAGAAGTAAGACCTAGCCTAGCTGTAGAAGTAGGACCTCTCACAGTGGCCTGCTCTACACTGGCGACGAAATTCAGTGGCAGTCAACAGGAGTTATGCAAGCTGCAAAGAGTAGCTTGCATAACTCCCAACAACTTCTTAACCTTCCTTTAGCATACAGTCTTTGCTGCATTGTGCCAACAGGAAATGTGTTCTCATTGACGCAGCATTACATCACTTGGTCCTGATTACTAGACTATCGATTTTGAGGGCAATCGTCAAAAGATGCACAAGCCACATATTTTAATTTGCATATCTTCCATTAACTTCGTAATGTCTACTTAGTGCGGTGTCCTCACTGTGTGACAATGGGAAATGCCCTCCCGTGAACACAATGGTACACTTCTTGCTGGGGTGTGTTAATAGATCAACTTCTGGTGACTTCTAGGTTTCATTGGGCATGTCTTTACTGATGCCCAGGCAAACACATGAAATTGATCCTGTACTGTCAGCAGCAACACTGGCAATGTAGACATAGCCTTGAGGGGGTGGTTTTATTAGATTAATTTCTGGATTGACTGTGTCTTTATAGACTGCTTAGTCAATCCAGAAATATCAATATGAGGGTGCAAATTTGCTGTCTTCAGTGTAGACATACCCTGAGAGTCTCTGGGGCCCTGTGCCTCCTTGTGATCAGTCTGACTAGGTGGAACCAAGCATGGCTTTCTTAAAAAGAGATTTTCACAGTAACTTGCTGGAGGCAGTCATGACAGATATTTCATAACAGAAAAACCCTTAGAAAGATAATTCGTTAGCATGCAGATGAGTTTGTTAAATTACCAGATGTTCAGCTTTTCAATAAAAATGTGCTTTTAAGAACTCCTGTGAGATATCACAATTATCCCCCTTATTAAAATATACTTTGATTGATATTATTACAATTGTTAAAACATCCCTCAGCAATTGAAATAGCTACTTTACCTGCAACTTATTAATTCAGTTACTTCATTTTAGACATTGCAATTCAAATACTTCTTGAATGCCTCGTGGAATATTAAACATTTTCAAGCAACGAATTAAATGCAAGACAGTGTGTGTGCAATTCTGCAACCAGGTCTCCCAGCTGTGCAATAAATTGCTGGGAGAAACAATTAGTGTAGAGTAATTTGTTACAGAATGAACCAAAAATGTATCTTAAAATGCCAATGCTAAGTGTGTGGACAATTAAGAGGAAATTACTTAAGAAAGATGCCATGTGTTCATATGTTGCTTCAGCTATAGAACTTTGATGCCTAACACCACATTTTATTTAAAAATTACTATTTAAAAAGTAATTGGACATTTTGGTCAGTGTAGTCTCTTTACTGAAATCAGATGATATGATGCTATCAGTTTTTAAGTAGAACTCTCTGAAGACTTCAACTATAATACCTCTATATTCTATAGGAAATAGATACATTTGGATGAAACACAGTATGCACCTTAATCATGCACTGTTTTTTCCATGTCTCGCCATGAGTTCTAGAGTAGCATCAGGATGAGAAAATGCATATAGGTAACTGTGAAATTTATGTTATAGTGGAATAGTCTCTAGAGTAAAGTGATAGCTTCTCCATTCCCTGATCCATTGAAAACTTGACTAGGCAAAGTATTTAGTAATATACCTTCAGGTATTATCCTGCACTGGTGGATGGCCAGTTCAAGAACTTACAGGAAAAGGATCCAAAGAACTAAAGAAGCAGATGTTTTACTTGGGAATAAGTCATGACACGTGGTGATCAGTACCAATAAAATAACCTAGGTAGATAGAATTTTCCTAGAAAATTTAAATTCCTGTTGAATATAACAGGCTTTGTCATCTTATAGGCTATGTCTACACTGGGAATTTTAGTTTCAGTTAAGCAGGATTAAGTCAAGCTAAATTAGCACATGTCCATATTGCCTTTCATCTGTTCAAACAAAGGAAAGCTTACTTCAAAATAGTAAAGCCTGCCTTTAATTCAAACTAATGGTTAGTGCGAACTGATTAGTTCGAACTAACCCAATGGAGACTCGTTAGTTTGAACTAACGCAGTTTGACCTTCTTCCTCCCAGGGTGCAAGGCACGAGGGAGGAAGCGCCTTCCTCTTTTTATGGGATTGGGTTGGGGGACTACCCTTCTCAGGTGCCATGTTGCCACAGTTCCATGATGCCCTCCTCCTAAGCTGAACTAGCAAGTCCTGTGCATGGACATGCTAGTTCGATTTAGGTTTCTAGTGTGGACATGCTAGTTCAAACTAAGTTAGTCTGAATTAATCATAATAAGTTTGCACTAATTAATTTGAACTAACTTAGTTCGAACTAGCATTCTTAAGTGTAGATATAGCCATATAGATTGTTTCATTTTTTGTGTGTGGTTTCTTTGAAATGACTTCTGCTGTTCACAAATAGGTAGAGTGAAATTCTCAAAAACAGATAAGAGACCAGAAACTGACTGCATACTCCTAAGCTGAGGAGTTCTCTGGCATATTGAGAAGTCCTAAGTGTACATAGGGCAGGCATAGCTGGCTCCTATTCCAGCCCCGTCCCCTTCAGTTCCATGCACAAAGGACATGTATGTAGTGGAGGGAAGAGATATGGTCAGAGCAGAGTAAATTAGGGTGCAGTTAAAACCAGTCTTAGAATAGTAATTTAGTTGGTATGGCTACCAGCACTTAATAATGATACATCTACACTCATGCAACATTTTTGAAAAAGCATTACTTTTTTCTAACTTATTTGACATCTTAATTATACCATAACACAGCAGTTGTTTCACCCAAACTGTAACACAGTCCCTAGTTTATAGCCTATTAGCTCAAGTTCTATGCTGGAAGCACACCTTGGATTTTTTAAAAATGAGATTCTTGTTCAAATGTAATCATTGGCAAAACTCTCACAAAGGGACCAGAATTTGGCTCTTGAGGGATTTTCAAAAAAGTACACATTATGACTTCTAGACAGATATATCTGTCATGATGTCTGTAATGGCTCACGATCTTGAATGCCAAACTCAGTTTAGACTTTCAAAAATTAGGCCAGACACCCAAAATTGATAGTATGGTCTAAAATTAGATTTCACCACCCCACTTACAATGTGAACTCTTGAAGCAGTTTATGTCTTACCATGGAGTTACAGACAATCCCCTTGAGCATCCCATTCTATTCTGTCTCCTATACAATCCAGACTTAATAATGGTTGGTTACAATACACCAAAGTGTATCACTTAGCAATAATTGGACTGTACCAAAGATCAGGTTGCTTCCTGTCCCAAGAGACCAATCACTTATTCCAGGTCAATTAGTACCTCAGATGTTACACCAAAGACAATGCTTGTAGACAATCCTTCAGTCAAATAAGGATGTTACACACACACACACACACACACACACACACTCATAGACTCTAAGGTCAGAAGAGACCAATATGATCATCTAGTCTGACCTCCCACACACTGCAGGCCACAAAACTTCACCTGCCCACTCCTACAATGAACCTCAAACCCATAACTGAGTGTCCTCAAATCGTGATTTAAAGACTTTAATACAGAGAATTAACCAGCAAGTGAGCCATGCCCAATGCTACAGAGGAAGGCAAAAATACCCCAGAGCCCAAGCCAATCTGCCCTGGGGGAAAATTCCTTCCCAACCCCAAATATGGCGATCAGTTAAACCCTGAGCATAAGGGCAAGTCCACAACAGCCAGTCAAGAAGAACTTCTCTGTAATAACTCAGAACCCACTCGATCTAATGCCCCTTCCCAGGTCACTATCATACCTATCACCAGTAGTAAAAGACAGACATTGGCCAAGCTACACTGTCCATCATATCATTCCCTCCATAAACTTATCAAGCTTGGTTTTGAAGGCATCTAAGGTTTTTGCCCCCACGACTTTCCTTGGTAGACTATTCCAGAACTTTACTCATCTGATGGTTACGAATATGCATCTAATTTCAAGCCTAAATTTTCTGAAGGACAGTTTGTATCCATTTGTTCTTCTGTCCACATTGGCGCTGTATTCAAATAATTCCTCTCCCTGCCTTGTATTTATCCCTCTAATGTATTTATAAAGAGCAATCATATCTCCTCTCAGCCTTCTTTTGGTCAGACTAAACAAACTAAGCTCTTTAAGTCATCTCTCATAGGAAAGATTTTCCATTCCACGAATCATCCTTGTAGCCCTTCTTTGCACCTATTCTAGTTTGACTTCATCTTTCTTAAACAGGAGTGACCAGAACTGTACACAATACTCCAAGTGAGGTCACACCAGCGCCTTGTATAACGGTACTAACACCTCCCTATCCGTACTGGAAATACCCCTCTGATGTACCCCAGGACCACATTAGCTTTTTTCACTGCCACATCACATTGGCTACTCATTGACATTCTGTGATCAACCAGTACGCCTAGGTCCTTCTCCTCCCTTGTCACTTCCAGCTGATGCATTCCCAACTTATAAGAAAAATTCCTGTTATTTGTCCCTAAGTGCATGACCTTGCACTTCCCGTTGTTGAATTTCATCCTATTTCTAATGCTCCACTTTACAAGGTCAGCCAAATCATTCTGTATGCTATCCCGATCCTCCTCTGTATTGGCAATCCCTCCCAGCTTGGTGTTGTCTGCAAACTTAATTAGCACATTCCCACTTTTTGTGCGAAGGTCAGTAACGAAAAGGTTGAATAAGATGGGTCCCAGCACCGATCCTTGGGGAACTCCACTGGTAACCTCCTTCCAGCTAGACAGTTCACCTTTCACTATGGCTGTGTTCACGCAGCACTTTTGTTTCGAAACAACCTCCTTGTTTCGAAACAAAAAAAACATGTTCACATGACGCACCGTTGTTTCGAAACAACGGGAACCTGTTGTTTCGAAACAAGGGTGTTGTTTCGAAACAAGTTAAACCCCATTTGGGGGCGGCGGGGAGCAGCACTAGGCTGCGCTGAAGCCTGCTGGTGCCCGCAGCCCGGCTCTGCAGGCACCGGCGGGGAGCAGCGCTAGGCAGCGCTGAACCCCGCCGGTGCCTGCAGCCCCCCTTTGCAGGCACCAGCGGGGAGCAGCGCTGGGCAGCGCTGCAGCCCACCGTTGCCCACAGCCCCCTGAGGAAGTGAAATAGCAGGTTCACAGTGTGAACCTGCTATTTTGTTTCCCATTTTTTTTTCTTATTTCGAAATAACATTTTGTTAATTCGAAGTATGTTATTTCGAAATAAGGTGTTATTTCGAAACAAGTTGTTTCGACACAACTTGTTTCCTAATAACCGTGTGTGTGAATACAGCCTATGACCCTCTGTAGTCTCCCCTGTAACCAGTTCTTTATCCACCTTTCTATTTTCATATTAATCCCCATCTTCCCCAATTTAACTAATAATTCCCTGTGTGGAACTGTATCAAATGCCTTGCTGAAATCTAAGTATTCCCTTTATCCAAAAAATCTGTTATCTTCTCAAAAAAGGAGATCAGGTTGGTCAGGCATGATCTACTTTTTGTAAAGCCGTGTTGTATTTTATCACAGTTACCATTTTCCTCAATATCCTTAAGTACTTTCTCCTTCAAAATTTTCTCCAAGATCTTGCATACTGCTGAGGTCAAACTAACAGGCCTGTAGTTACCCGGATCCCTTTTACTCCCTTTCTTGAAAATAGGGACCACATTAGCAATTCTTCAGTCATAAGGTACAACCCCTGTGTTCACTGATACTTTAACAATCCTCGCTAAAGGGCTCGCAATTTCATGTGCGAGTTCCTTCAATATTCTTGGATGAAGATTATCTGGACCCCCTGATTTAGTTCCATTAAGCAGCTGAAGCTTGGCTTCCAGCTCAGATATGGTAATTTCCACTTCTACATCCTCATTCCCATTAGCTGCCCTACCTCTGTCCCCAATCTCACCATCACCCTCATTAAAGACAGAGGCAAAGTACTTATTTAGATATCCCGCTATACTTAGATTATCCTTGATCTCTACCCCATCTTCAGTGTATAGTGGTCCAACCTCCTCCTTCTTTGTTTTCTTTCTATTTATATGGCTGAAAAATCTTTTACTATTGATTTTGATTTCCTTTGCAAGGTCCAACTCTGCTTGGCTTTTGGCCTTCCTCTCTTGATCCCTACATGCTCTGACCTCTAAAAGGTAGTCCTCCTTTCCTATCCCTCCCAACTTCCACTCCTTATAGGCCTTGTGTTTCCTCTTAATCACCTGTTTAAGATGTACATTCATCCAGCTTGGTTTAGAACCCATGCCTGAAAATTTTTTCCTCTTCTTTGGAATGCAGGCTTCAGATAGTTCCTGCAGCTTTGTCTTGAAGCAGTTCCAAGCATCCTCAATGTTCATATCCATGAATTCTTTGGTCCAGTCCACTTCCCTAGCTAATTCCCTTCATTTTTTGAAGTTAGCGCTTTTGACGTCAAAGACTCTGGTCACAGATTTATTTTTGTTTACCCTTCCATTCAGTTTAAATTGGATTAGCTCATGATCACTAGAACCTAGGCTGTCCCCTACAACTAATTCCTCTATCAGGTCCTCACTACTGACTAATACCAAATCTAAGATCGTGTCTCCTCTCATTGGTTTGGAAACCACTTGATGGAGAAATTCATCTGCTGTCACCTCCAAGAAAATCTGGGCTCTTTTATTGCGCGCACGCATGCGCACATACACGCACATGCACACGCACACACAGAAATGAATTATAGTCACTGGTTTTAAAAGGTGGCAGACTTGTAGCAATCTGCCAGCACTGTCATTTAGGGCTATCCCATGTTGCCCTGATGGATCTCTTCTTCTGTTTCTTATTTCCAACCGTGTGAGAGTCCAACACAGCAAAGAGATGAAAAATTTTCAGATCAGCTGTTTTTATTTCCCATCTTTCAAGCTTTTGCACATAGCCTGGGCAGGGGCAATTAACAAAGTCTTCATATTGTGAAGTTCCACAATGACCCATTTAGTTTTGATTATCCTTACTGATGGGCAAGAGGGATTTTAATAGGGATTTAGGATTTAATACCAAGTAAAGCTTTTTCTTGTTTGGTGAGTTATATTATTCAGAGCAAACATTATACAGTTATATAGCAAACCTTTATGTATTACCTTACAGCATGGGCCACAGACATTAGAAACAGGATTACCGGGTAATACATGTAGCAATTTAGACGTATTTGATAAAGCCCAAACACTAAAGACATTCTTATAAGCCCCATACCCATCTAAACTGAACCAACACATAAGGTAAGCTAGACTGGTTTTGATCACTGAATTTATCAGTGCTTGGCTGAGACCTAGAGCCTTGGCAAGAGCTAGCATCTGGTCTGCCAGCATCACAATATCATGGTCTCAGTGAGAACCTCAGGCTAGATCAAACTAAGGTTGTCTATGGAAAGGGAAAGTCTTTTTCCTCTTTAGAAGTTCTTGGTCCTCTTTACCTTTTTTACCTTAATTTTAACTCTATCTGGGGGGAAAAAAAGCATTCTTATGCATTTCCTGTTTGTGCAATGCATTGGCTCTATAAAAGATGGTACTCCCCATAAGATTCCTCAGAAGAACTTGTCATAAAAGTAGTAAAGGCTAATTGTGAGCTGGTTTAGAGGCAGGTTGTGTGGCTAGTGCTGTGTGAAACATTTGTAATAAAATCTGATTCGGTGGCCTGACTCATCAAGGTTCACATAAAAATACTTAGTGATCCTGGACCTGATTTTGTACAAACTTGGGTTAAGGGCTTTCCTATGGTTTGGTTTTGAGTTTTGGAGGTCCTTTTGAAGGTAAAAATCAAAGTGGCATTTAGGGGGTACAAACTCAGAAGAAAAAGTTCACGCAAACAGCTGAGACAAAATTAATACAAATCCACAAGAATAGCATACCCCACAAAGTAAAAAAATAATATTAGGATTGATACTGCTGTTCTCATACTGGCAATATGCAAAGAATAAAACTCCAGATCTGTTTGGCCAACCTCTCTCCTCTCTTTTGGCCATCACCCTAACATATTTGGTACCCTGTATCTGAGAAGCTGATAGTTCTATAAATGTGAATGGAGCCAATTGACTTGGAATAGCTATTAAAAGTGGGCCTGAATCACAAGTTTGGATCCAGGTCAGAACTTTTGTGAAGTTCAAAGATATTCGTATCTGAATGTTTGGTCTGGGTCCATTTCTAGTCACTATTTTAGTAATCAACACATACCTGTATACAACAAATGCCCACTATTATGTAGGGAGTCTTGGCAGAGTCAGAAATAAATCTTTGCTCACTTGAATGCAGTTGTCCCTGAACTACAAACCCATCTCCCCCCCCCCCCCAGCAACACATTTACTTAAACAATGAAATAGCAGAAGGAGCACTGCAGTGAGGAGAATACTAAACTTTATGGTCAGATTCAAAGATCTTTCGGTTAAAGGCTAAACAGCTGGCAGCACCAGAGACAGCTAAATTCTGTTTATCTACTGGTACTGTTACACAGAACTTCCTCTGCTTCCTCTGAGTCCTTGATCCTTCCAATCCAGTTTGTAACCAATTCCACTACTTACATCAAAGCCACTCTGCTCAAACTTACATGATGCATTTCTCTAACCTTATTCGCCTTGATTTGTTATTACCTTTGTTGTATTAATCATTGTCCTCTTCTACTTTCCCTCTTCTTTTTGCTTCTAGAGGTCTTTGCTCTCCTGGTTTTTCTCTTTACTTGATGACTGCTCCTTCAGTTTCTTTTTGATGAGTCCCCATTCTACTCTTCTCCTGCTTACTAGCATCTGTCAGCATCCAGTCTAAACACAGTCAGGGAACTTATCCAGTCCCATGGTGTCCACTACCATTTCTAAGCATTCCCAGGCCTTCTTATGCCACAGTTGTCCAATCTAGCACCTCTCTCTGTCTCATATGTCTGCCTCTTGGATTTCCTGCTTCCATCTCACATTAAATCTCTCTGAAATCTCTTTTCACCTCCTTGAAATCTCTTTTCTTCTCTTTTCATGCTTCTCTCTCAAATCTCTTTTCTTCCCTTTTTGTGCTTCACCAACACATCCTTTCTCTATCTCTGTTTATTACTCCATTTTCTTTCCTGTCTCCAAGGGTCGCAACCATGGGGTGTGTTCACATAGGCTTCTTATTTTGAAACAACAGAGGTTGTTTTGAAATAAGAAATGCCATGTTCACACGATGTACGGCCATTTCGAAACAAGGAAACCCCTTGTTTCGAAATGGGAGCTGTTCTTTCGAAAGGGCTTAAACCTACTTCCCTTTTGAAACAAGGTTGTTTTGAAACCAGTGGTTTCTAAACAACCCTGTGCAAACATGTTGTTTCAGAACAAAGTGTTCCGAAACAACATTTGACCCTTTCTCCCAGGGTGCTAAGCACCCTGGGAGGAAGGGCTGCCCCCTCTGCAGCCTGGCCAGGGAACCCTCAGCACCCTGGCCAGGGTGCTGAGGGGTGTCCCCTGGCCAGC
>ML681964.1:14325197-14626338 GCA_007922195.1 Podocnemis expansa | reverse complement strand
CACAAAACTGACATCAGAAATCACAACACACACACACAAAACCCCCCATTGCTGAGCACTTCCATCTTCCTAATCACTCCATTGATGATTTATTAACAATGGTCCTCAGGAAAATCAATGGGCCATCAAGACTTCAAAGAGAAACAGCTGAAATTCAAATAATATGCAGATTAGATTGTGTGAAAGCAGGGCTGAATTGTGACTATGGATTCTTTTCACACTGTAACAAGTAATTTGACTTCACTCTCCTTCTGTGTGCTGTTTCCTAGAGTTTGAATTCTTACAAATGCTCTGATTTGCTGTTGCAATATGACCTAATCCTAGGTCTTACACTCCTCTGCATTTATTTTCAATCCAATTCTATAAGTTCTCCCTCTTCAAAGCATGTGACGAAGTGGGATTTTCTCCCACAAAAGCTCATGTGAGAAATAAATCTGTTAGTCTTTAAGTGCCACAGGACTCTGCTTTTTTCCCCTTTAATATTGAAATTTTTATTGCAGTTTGTCCTGAACATTTTTTATTTTATCTTAAGTAAATTTCAGACCTCTGCAGAGGACTTGGGCAAGGTCTATGCACAAGTGTTGTCCTCAAAAAAGGGTTTATGTGGCAGAACTCAAGTTGTGCATTAAGCTTTCGCTGGCCGGTAAAGTGATGACGGACACCCTTGTTGACATGGTTAGTCTCTTCATAGTGCTTGAGACAGTGGTAAGTATACGAGGTTGTAAGCAACTAGCAACAAATTAGTCTTTGCCATATAATTTCTTCAAGCACCAGTCATCACTAATGCTTGTGCTCAAAGATTTAGAAATATAAAACCATGTAAGAGCTTTGTCAAGAAAATGTAGAATGGTTAAATTTGTGAGATAATTTCCACTATAACCCAATTTTTACCCACTCCACATTCAGCCAGTTTGCTGAAGAAAGCTCTTTTCTACAGAAAATGTCTCATTATATTTACCTTGAGAACTGGGTGAAATGGGATGGGGTAGAATGTGGGCTGGGAATGTTTTGATGAACAGAATCATGAGGTCGGGAATAACCAGGCAAGCCATTTTAGAGTAACAAGGCTTTGTTTTCCACATTCTGATCATTGGTCTAATGTTTCTGGTCCATCCCTAATTCTAAAAGGTCATTCTGTAAAAGCCTCTGACCTGCTTTCTGTATTAATTCTCAACAAGAACTAGAATACTGTTCTATTTTTACCAAGTTGGAATGGAAAATATATCTCTAATTACATAGAAACCTCTATGAGATTTTTGGGAAACACCATGTTTCATGCTGGCTTTTTAATGTATGCTTTCTAGCCCCTACCTGCCAAGTGTGCAATATACAGAGGGATAGATGGACATTTGCCCCTGTTCTAATACTCATCCCATCTGAAATGTCACTCATAATCAGGACTGCAGACTGAGCAATGTTTTTCCTCCATTTCTTCCTCTCAGTTTGTAAGAGTTCTACAAAGGAGCGAGGTAGAAGCATCCTCCAACTCTGCCTTTCTTTTCTGATGTCATGCTGGTCACCCAGTGAAGGACAGCTGGGAAGGTAATGTGCAGAAGACACATATGTCAGAAAGAAGATTGACTGTTTAATATGTGTCTCCTGGGCCAGTGGAGATGTGCCATCACCAGTGGGAAAGGTTCTGAAGAATATTATTGTGAAGGCAGGAGAGAGAGGAATTTCTGGGAGTATGTTGAGGAAGCAGATAGCCTGTAGGTTGTGTAGAGATATATTTGTAGAAGATTATGATTTAGAGATGATCCTTCATCAGGGACAGTACTATGAACATAGGAATTTGGAGATTTTTGTCCTGGAGGAAGAGATTGGGAACATCTCGTGGCTGTGTGGAGCCATTTACCAGATATGCTCTCCAGTTTGTTTTATTAAAGTTTTATTCCCAGTGATTTGTTATTTAATGATCATTACAGGTTTGATAAACAGTGTTATACAAAAATTACTCAGGATCTTTTCTGGAGGGAAAAGGCAATGTGCCACATTTATTATAAGATATAAAATTAATTCCTATCACACACATACACCCACACGCCCCCAAACACACCAGTAGATGTCCTATAGCTGATAGTTACCAGTCCTGGTCCTGGCTTGAGATTGTAGCTTGGGTTTGTTGCTGGAGTTCGTGGCTCGTGGCAGCTACCTGGCCAGGGAAGCTGGGCACGAGGGGGGAGCAGAGTCTCTGTTGGGTGCCCTGATGCTCCTTGCGCCTGGATCTTGTGCAGAATAGTTCCCCAAAGCCTTCTGATCGCACCCAGTCTTTTATACTGTTTTGGTTTCAGTGGAAGTCTGGTGGGTCACGTCGCTTCTGCACCACTACTGATTGTTGAACAATAGCAGGCGTGACAAAAAGTCCATGGGTGCTGTTGAGTCACACTGCTCCTGTTAGCAGATGTAACTTCCAGCTTGATCTTGATGGTTTGATTGAGTTTTAGTTGTTTTGTTCCTGGGGTGGATCCTTTTCACACTCTTCAGCCTTGGATGGACTTCACGCCTCATCAGGATCAATGGCAGTTTGGGACTAGTTCACACATACAGAATACGCCCTCCATCCACACCTTGCTCTTAACAATTTTCCATTTAAAATACAATATGGAGTCTGAAATGCTAAAGTTTTCATTTACAATATGGAGTCTGGAATGTTTCAGGGATTGGGGAAAAGGTAGTTGTAGAGCCAGAGCCTTAAAGATAAATGGGTACAAATTCACATACAGTACAGGCTGGGGCTGGTAGCCCAGGGGCAAAAGCTGCTCTTCTGAAACCAAATACACCCCCAGAGGACAGTAGTTTGAGTCCAGGCTTTCCCCAAAAGCTGCAGCCTAGCCAGCAGAAAAATACCTATCATACACTACTAAAGCTAAATGAAGAGTAGCATGACTAACCTAACAAAGTTGCAAATGAATACAAATCAAGATTGGCAGGAGTAAAATACAAATATTGGGGTGTTACTACAAATGGGAAGTAACTACTGAGGAGGCACATTGCCAATGGGAAACATAGTTACAGTATATATAAAGATTGAGAGGAAATAAGTTGCACCTCAGTGAAAGTGACACAAGAGTGAATTAAACCAATAAAGTTGTGAGTGAGCCCAAAGAATTTATGAATGGATTCATAATAATTAACACCATATCTCTACAACAGGAGGGAGGGAAACAAGACTAGAGGGTGATGAAGAAATGCAATGGGAAAGGTCTGAGACAGCAGATTATTTTGGGAGAGATGACTTATGGAAATGGAGGGTGATAGAACTGCATTATGAGCAAAGTGCAAAACAATGACAGAAGAGATAGAGATTAAGAGTGGGAAAGGGTAAATAAGGGGCAATATGATTCTGTAGCTAATGCATAGTACTAGAATTCAAGAGAACTGGGTGCCACTTCCAGCTCTAGCACATGTAGATTCATGCAAGTCACAGACATATTTTGTGCCTCCATTCACCCATCTGTGGAAAAAAAATATCTCTGAGTTTCACAGGAAGGTGAAAGTGCCTTAAAGCTCATAGGTAGAAGCCATTATTTTACTGCCCATTTGTTATTAATTACAATTATTGTCAGGGAAACCTCTTCTGTTTCACTCAAGCTCATGAAAAATGTCACTAAATAGGACTTTGTAGCTATACTTGCCTCTTTTCTTCTAAAGACAGCCTTCAAAATGTAAACCAGTTTCTAGGCTTGTACCTTCATTAGGGTAATCTTTCCTAAAAGCATGATTTATTCAAAATAATTTGTTCATAAAAATAATAGGAGGTGTGACTAATTTGTACCTAGGCTAGTCCACCTAAAAATGCCATGGTTAGGACAAGCTCAAAAAGGAGAGTCTCCTAAGCTGGTGGTTAACACTGCAGATAGATTCCCCAGCCAGTTACAAACAGTACTCCTGACTTCCTCATACTGTTTATCAAGAAGCTAAAACAAAAAAGTTACACAGCCCCTTTTATTGCAGTTCAGTCTCTGGCCCCCAGTCAGAAACTAGGTTCAGTAGAGAGAAAAGTGATTTAAAACTCTATTCTCCTTACCAAAAATATTCTCTTGACCAGACAACATCAGCCACTTTGCCAGATCAGTGTAAATTTGGATCTTATCCAAAATACCAGGCTGCCAACCAATCTTTTAGTAACTAAACTAACTTATTATTAAAAGAAAGAAAAATGATAAGAGAATTGTTAAATGGTCAAACAACCAGATACACACAAATGCCTATAAAGTTCATCCATATATATCAAATTCTCAGTAGAACTGAGGAGTTTGCAGGCTTGTACAGTTTCCCTGGTGAAAATCCAGTAACTACATGGGCCTCAGTTCTTTCTTTCATAGTTTCATTTGCAGAAGAGTTGATCCAGAGGTAAGAAGCAGGAATGAAGACAGAAAGGGGATAGTGTAAACTGCCTTTCATGTTCCTTTGCCATGTGACTTGCACCAAACAGTCACACAGCTCAAGACATCGAAAAGCCTGAGTCCCCTGTCCCTGGGCATGTTCTTTCATGCCCTGGTGACTCATAAGGTATAGCACCTTGGTTCTCTCACTGAACCTAAATTCCTTTGATGGGCCATTAAGCAGGCTTAGTGCTGCTGCCATCCCATCTGGAATGACACCCAGAAACACGGCAAAAGTGTTTGGATATGTATATATCATATCATTTAAAACTCAGTACAACACTGATCCATATATATAAATGCGCTTATCAGGCTTAACGAATTACAGGTAGTCCTCACTTAGTGACCGGGTTCCGTTCCTGAAACCCGGTTGATAAACGAATTGGTCACTAAACGAGGAGCAGCCCTTACCGGTATTTCAGGCATAATGTACTTTACTGGTAGTGGGTTTTTCAACCATCTGTAGATAGTTTTAATGTCACCTTTGCATCATTTATAACATTTTTAATATATATTTTAAATGTTTTAAGCTCTAATGTACTGAACTTAGTTTGCATAGTGTACTGTAAATATAGGTAATCTGAGAGAGTTGATGCGAGTTCTCGTACATCGCCATAATACCAACTCATCAGAGAGCTGGTCATAACTCTGAGGGGTCACTAAACGAGTAGGTCACTAAGTGAGGACTAGCTGTATAGCCTTTTTCATTGGTGTCTGACATGGCATATCTCGAACAAATGACTGCAGTTTGCAACATTGATATTAATAATATTATGATTGCTTATTCATATTCCACCCAGTGTCACAGGAACATCCTAGTATCATTTCCATTCTCGCATCCAGCCATAGCCACTGATTGCCAGAGCTCCTGACTTCATCCCCACTTGTCTACAAAAGGGATGATGATAGTGCTTAAATCTGATTTCATAAGTGATATGACTTTCCTGCCCATAGGTGGAAGACTGGCAGAGATACAGGAATAGTTAAGGTTTGTATTGCAGCTGCAAATTTCTTGAATTTCTAGTCACCAGAGATTTATTTTAAATTATAACAGCATGGAAGAACTGGCTGTGACTTCGTAATTCTAGATGACTTCTGTTTTACATTTAAAAATGAGATTTAACGCCTTCATTGTATATGAAAACTACAACACAGCCTCCCCAAGTTTATAGCACTTCCTCTTTAAGTATATTATAAATTTGCTGAGAATTTACAAGTAAATTTGTTAATTAATATATAAGGTAAACAAATTGAAAATTAAGTTGTTAAGAAAATGAGCATCAGGCTTTGCTCTTAGTGATCGTAATAACAGAATAATATAGATATGAAAAACTTTCAACTTAGTTAAAATTAATTAAAATCTGCATGAGCTGCATTTGAAGAAAGTAGGCTGTTGTTAACGATTATTATATGTAATTATTGTGATTAATAAACTATAATAGGGTCAGGTCAACAACTCAGGTACCTCTTTTGGAAATGCACAGTTAAGCAATCAAATAACCTTAACTTTGCCCTGTAGCAACCCCGAAAAAGGGGAAAAATATGTAAACTACACCAAGTGCATTTTTAGAATGCAGTTTAATCTAACCTGAGACCATAAACACTAAAATGTTTTACTCATAGCTATATTTTTGCAGGCGTGGCTAAACTGCAGCTCGGGAGCCACATGTGGCTCTTGAATGAAAAAGTGTGGCTCCTGGAAGAACGTCAGCAAATCAATTTAGGAAAGTAGCCCCAGCTTAGGAATTCAAGAAGGGGTCGGGATGGTGGGGAGAAGTGGTGGCATGATCGGGGATGGGAGGGAGAAGTGCGGCATGGTCAGGGATGGTGGGGAGAAGCATGGCATGTCAGAAATTTAAAAAACTTGCCACTAGCCTGCAGTCTTCTACATTGAGCAACAGCTAAGGTTTTACTGTATAGGCCTAATTTTTATGGGAACCTTAAGTAATTATTAGAATCTGACATTAGTAGGGCCAATATTTACCTTCTTTTTACAATAAAATTAAAGTGTGCAATTAATTTTAAACTTAGTAATTTTGGACTAGGTAAAAGCATATGGCTATATGCATCAGTGTGATTCTCAAAGGTTTAATAGTCATCTTTTGTGGCTCTTGAGTTCCTTAAGTTTGGCCACCCCTGTTATTGTATGGTATTGCTGCTACCTGAGGGGGTGATCAAGGCTGTTTAGGTGCTCTGCCTCTATACTTAACATATCTGGGTTTCTTTTAAATGTTTCCTTGACTCAAAATTTCCTGTGTTTTTAATGATTGGTGTTGGGATAATTATAATACTTTTTTGCCATTAACTTACAGATAGATATTCTCAACTTTAACTGCATTTTAATTGTCTCCTTCTCCCCAGTGGAATTCTATTGAAGTAATAAGGTAAAGGCCTTCTAGGCAGAGGTAAATGTCTTCTGTATTCATGTCAGATTAGCACAAGGCTTTTGTCTTTCCTATGATGCATTCACTGGTCTGACTCATATGTTTTAAGTTTGATGGTGTGACAAGTATAAATTATACTTGTATAATAACCAGTATAAATTAAACTGGTTCCCAAAAGAAAAAGTCAGAACATATTTCTTACAAAGTCAGCCAGCCCATTGACAACGAAGGAACATTGGTGTACGTGCAGACTGTTGTAAGCATTGGCCTTTATCTGAACATTCCACTTGTCATTAATAAGCAAACGTAATAGCAGTGGCCAACTAAGAGGAATGATGCTATAGAAGCATCACCCACAGCCTATCTTAGGATAAGGATGGCCCATAAACATCAATTTTGAAATGGTTCCTCTGGAGACATCAGACTATGGGTTTCTGTTTTACATGCTAATAGCTGTACGGAAAGGAAGAAGCTGGGAAGATTAGTGCTTGCTAGTTGCCTTATAAGCAAAATTGTAAAATTTAAGGAAAAAAGTCTGGATAATTGCCAATGGCTTGTCTCTTAGTTATGTGATAAGTTTGTTTCTGTTGAAATAATCATTTTATTTATTTTATTTTAAACCCTTTCGATTTAATTACTTGTAAAATTCCAAGATATTTTCAGTTACTGAAAGCTTCATTATATGACATTTTATTTTGGCAGAGGAAGCTAAATTAAAAAAAAGAGAGAGAGATAAGAGATAAAATGCATACCAATCTTCAAAATTCTAAACAAGGAATTAATTTGATGGATAACCACTGGTCATCAAAAGCCATAATCTCAGAGTCCAGTATGAGGGTCCTCTGTAGAATCAAGCAAGTCATACTCTGAGTATGACAACAAAACAATTGTGAATTTTTTCTCTTTTCTCAGAAGATTGTAGTCTTAAGTAGTTACATGCAGAAGGAACAGCTGTGTCATATATCTTCCAAATCTGCAAAATGTTTGCATTAAATCACAGATCAGGCTCCTAAGAAATAACTTCAAAAAAGCCTGAATTCATCTTTTGGATACACAATCTAATCAGTGTCCAGAGCAAGGGAGAAATGGATTAGAAATAACAGACTTTGTTTATTTTTGTCTAGGAACCATGGAAATTTACATTTATGGCTTTATTTGAGAGCTCATAGTTATAAATATTGTATATAATTCACTATTACTGCCTACGTACTCCTTAAGGAACTTAAATCACAGAAGGATCCATTTAGAATTGAGATTGGCTGACAATGAAACTTCAAATTCCTTTGAAATTTAAGGTGTGGCGTTCATTTAGAAATATACAGATCTGAATCCACTAGCATGGTTTTGTTCTGATTCATATCCACAAATGGCCTCATTTCTGATTCAAGTTCCGATGTGGTCAATATCTTACAATAAATATTGAGTTTGTGAGATTTCTGCCATCATGGGCAAAAGTCTCATGAGAATTGCTTGCATGTTTGAAAATGAACCAATCGCTGGACCCTAGTGTATGCTTGATTTAGCCTCAAGAATCAAAGCCTATACGTAAACTACACCTATTTTAAAATGGTGTCTAAGGAGCAAATCATTGCTGATGTACTCAGTTGGTGAGGTCTCAGCTGCTTAGCATTTTGACCTATCGAAAGAAGGCAAGTGTACTAATAGTTTCCTGTTATTCAGGGGGCTAAAAGGAGACAGTAAACTGAAAAACTCTCAACCTTTTTATTAGTGAATTCACATATATATTGAAAAACACTATGTGTCCTTAACTCAGAATGTCCAAGGAACTATTGTTTCCATAAATCCCGATTCAATGCACCCACAGAAAAAGACTACAAAGATGTCTTTTGTAAAGATATATCAACTCCATCATTTATTAGGTATCACAGTTCAAGGCAACTACATTTGTATTTCTCCACAGGCCGAGTCTACACTGACAGTGGCAAATTTGCCACCATCAGTTCAATCTTTATAGTCTGATGGAGTGGTCAGTAAAGACCCGCTCAGTTCACCCAGACGTGAACGCAGTAAATCCATCCCCTCAAGAAGAGTAG
This sequence comes from Podocnemis expansa, assembly GCA_007922195.1. NCBI lineage: Eukaryota > Metazoa > Chordata > Testudines > Podocnemididae > Podocnemis > Podocnemis expansa. The sequence continues at coordinate 14,617,515 of ML681964.1, read as the reverse complement.
CGCTGAGTCGAAAGGACCGCATTTCCCTTCAACTCAGCACAGTGGAGATGCCTTGGTAAGTAGGTGTTAGGAAGTTGAAAGGAGATACATGTAGGCCAAGGTCCAGGGTGCTTCAATAGCAGCAGCAAGAACTACAAGCTGTGGACTACAAACTGTGGCATGCTGGGAGAACTTCCTGGCTCCTGCCACAAAGCACCCTTTCTCTCCCCTGCAGGGAGTATCTGCACTGACTGAGGCTGGGAGCATGTGGCAGACAAGCATGGAGGGGGCCAATGAACTGTAATGCTGCTCTAAGTTTCTTTCAGAATAAAACCTTCTTCCTGGTGATTGGTCTGAGTGGGTCTCGTCTGCGTGAACACACACACTAACACACAATGCAGAGCACACAGAGGAGCCTCAGACCTAGTTTCCCAAATCCATGTAAAGGAACACAAAGCAGACTATCCCTATCTTGAACACCCATCAGGCAGGAGGGGTTGCATTCCCAAGTTATTTTATACAGCTTGCATATCTCCTATTGACTGCTGTTGGATTCCATGGCCTCAGTCATTCCACCCCCAGGCTTCCGGCTCCCCTGCCCAGTGCGGAGACATGCCTTTCTCTCCTTTCTGACTCAGATATCTCCAGGATGAACAGTTCCCTGTCTTCCCTGTGTTATTCCCAGCACAGACAAGCTGCCTAAGCAGGCCTGCGTGCTTTCTCTTCAGAGGTGTTTACAGTCTGATCTGCCTACAACACAGATCATTTTACGCAAGTCTATTTTATTCTTAAGGTAAAAGCACTACAGAGAAAACATGTTAAAATAATAAAAAAAAACCTTCATGCATGCTAATAAACTTACCAGAGAGCACCTTAACCCTAACATGGACTCTTGCCGGGGCAGTCCTTCAACACTGAACACAATGGTTTCCTTGTGGCTTCAAGTTCATCATAACTTCAGCTCAGAACAAGCACATAAGTCTCATGGGGTCTAAGGAGCAGGTGTGTCCCTAAGTGAGGGGGGGCCTGAAGCCAATTGGCCTGTGGAGGAGCCCCTGCTTCCCCCATGCTGGAGGGGCTGAGCCTGTCTGGGAAAGGGGCAAGGTAGCCCAGAGGCCAGGCTCCACTAATCTGTCCTGCCTCTGGGCCAGCCTTCCTCTCCCCTGGGGCAGAACAGCCAGTCCACAGTCAGGTCGGGAGAGTGGAGCCCAGCCCCTGGGCTGTCCCATCCCACCCCTTGGCCAATTGTTCCACCTTGGGGGGTCAGTGAGGGCCAGTCCAGAGGCTGGATGCTGCACTCCTGCCCCACTCTGCTGCCTTCAGCTTCCTGCAGAAGGAAGTGGGGTGCAGGTGTAACCCATGGGCTTAAAGGAGGAGTGTGTCTTTAAGAGTTTTCCCGGTGTCTGAGTTGCTCTTGCTGGGCAGATTTAGCTGCCTAGACCCAGAAGTTCCAGCATGTTCAGTGTAGTTTGGAGCATGCTTAGCAAGGTTCCCTGCCAGTGCAGTGGTCAGATGTCTGAGATCAAGCAGCCAAGCCAGTTGTGTGAGGAGAGTAGTGGTGCTCTGTGCAAGGGGAGAAGCTGAGCCAGGAACAGATAGCTGGCTGTTTTTTTTCCCAACTCTGAGGCATTTTGCTTCAGGTCAGTAGCTTTGTTAACCCTCCAGCAGGGAAGTCTGGAGGCAGTGGGTACAGAGAAGCAGCTATTGGGACAAGAAGGGTGGTTGCCTTCTAACTTTATACTCTGGGTTATGGGCTTAGCTACAGTCCTTTTGTGTAATAAGGGGAAAGAGATAATTATATTTTGTTACTGTCAGAGATGTATTTTTCCTTTGTAACAGGGTTTTTTTTATATATATATGTGCATACGTAAATGAGTGTGGACTGAGTAAGCTGTGTGGACAGCAGTGCTCCCAGCAGAGGAAGAAAGGTTTTTCAGGACTCATACAGAGGATTTCTGCTGCCAAGAGGAGGGAGCTGCTTCTTCTAGCACAAACCTTTGGGACTTGGTGATTTGAGACCATAACAGACTCATGTGGATACTGCTAAATAGCCACTATGTATTATAGATCTGTATACTAATAATTTCTTCTGCTTTCATAGAAGGTTTATAAAGTTAACGTTTAATATAGTACATTGCTTTTGTTTATTTTTTTTTAATTCTGAACAGTCTTCACTGTGAGCCCCTTTACAGACTAGATCCTGGCTCTCCAGCTGCTTTTTGCAGGTCTGCTTTCTGTGAGGCACTGGAGAGGGGCAGATAAATGACTTTGAGCCCACCCTAGCAGGTTACACAGGCAGGGGACAGTGTGGCAGTGGGGGAGCAATGGTGCAGGCCCCACACTGCCCTGCTTGCAGCAGAGCACTGCAAAGCCCACAGAACTGCAGGGCCCAGAGTGATCACCCCTCTCACTTCCCTCCACAGACAGCTGTGGTAAGGAGGGCCAGTCCTTACCAACCTTCCTTGAGGACTGGGGCCATCCCTGGATTGAGGTCCTGTGCTTTGCTAGATTAGGCAGAAGGCTCTGAATCTATTTAAAATCAAGCTATTTGTCAAAAAATCATTTCTTTATCTGTTGGTTCCTGGAGAATCCAACTGAAATTACTATATGAGAACTTCTCTAGGGTGTGGCTTCAAAAGGGAAGATAACAAGAAGAATTTCAATAGCATTTCCCTCCTCCTATTGTATTTCTCAATAATATGTATGCAGTTGCATTTTTACTACAATGGACTACAAAGATTGTTAACCTAATTCATAATAAGAACCTATTTTTGAACCTAATTCATAAATAAGTTTGAACTGATTTCATGCAAGATTTCTTTTATTCCAGAGGTTTGTCCAGGATATTGCAAGATATGGTCAGTCTGTCACTCTTAGTAGCTTAGCTGGAGCAATTATCTTCTCACCCTTTCCTACAAAGAAGAAGTACCACCCTCTTATTATTATTTTTAATTTTTATGTATTAATCAAATTGTGGCTGGCAGTTCATGAAGGAAATGTCCATGGTACCTAACAGTCAGATAAAGGGATAAGTAGTTAATAATTACCAGGGCTACTCATAAATCAATGCTCCAAGATACCTGTATTATTGCAAATGTAGTCATCAAATATCCAGTTCCATTAAACCCAGAACAGATTAAAGAACCTATGTGATCTAAAAATTAAATGAAAAGACTCTAGGAACAAGGTGTCATGAGGTAATTCTCAGCCTCTTTAGAAAGGGAGTCACCAAGCCTGTTAATTCTGTTGTTTCATCTTGTTCTCACTGCTTCATTTCATACTTCTTAAATGTCCCTCATTTTGTACTGTCAGTCAGTTTAGTCTAAAAGTTACCTACATTATGCACAAATTTCACAGTTCCATTGTTAAAAATTATTTTCATCAGAAATAAAGGATTATGAAACTGAGCTTATAAAAAGAATTATTTATATTAAAAGGATAAATGTGAGCACCTGCATGCGTAGTTTTTATGGGTCTTTCACATTTGAGTCTTGTGAGGCACAGAAGCAGTCACTTAAGTGGGATTACTCCTGACTCGCACCAGTGTAAATGTTAGCAGCTGGCTCCAGCCCAACGCCTATCCTTAAAAAAAGTAATTTCAGCAGCTTTTGTACTTCTCTCAATTTGGAAAGAAACAATGAAGTAATTAAAGCATTTACTTAATTGAAAAACCAGATTCTGTGCCTGAAGTCAGTTTGCCTAGGTATATCAATGACCAAAACATCCCTGATTCAAAACTAAATCATTACACAGGATAAGTAAATGAAAATGTTTGGTCTGTGGAAGCTCAAGATTGTAGAAATATCTATGACTGAATTTCACTCTGCTGCAGGTTTATTCAAAAGCTTCTATTCTGTTTTTTGACCAATGGGCTTTCTCAACTGGACTAACTAAATGGTGAAAGAAAAATCTTGAATGTATACAAAGATCATACATTTTAAAATTCAGCTTCTTTTCCTTTTTCACCAACCATATCATGAACAGATTAATCTTGGAGATTTAAATCTGTGGAATTGTATTCTATTAGAGTCCTGTGTTAGAATACCCAGTGGAAATTATTTTCCATTTAGGATACAGTAGAATGGTGTATTGATTTTGAAACTGCAAAACACTTGAGTTGTATTAATTCACATGGCTAATTATACTATTCATCCACTACCATGGAGTATACGAAAAACATGTTATTTCATTTCTCAGAAGGAAAAATCTTAAATGAAAACTAAATATTGTATTACATTCCACTACATGATGGGCCAGAATGTGTCTGCCTCTCCTTAAAAAAAAAGGACCTCATCAATAATGAGAGGACCAAATTTATTGATGGGATAAGAGACAAAGATGACTTTATTGTATTTTCAAAGGGCAGCTGTGTTAGTTTAGTTGAGTAAAACAAACAAGGAGTACTGTGGCACTTAAAGACTAACAAATTTATTTATTGCAAGAGCTTTCATGGGAGAAAATACCACTTAGTCAGATCCTTTGAAGATGGAGGAACTTACAGAACGGGAGGAAATAAATGCACGGAAGTGTAATCATGGGAACAGGTCACACTGTAAGAGCACATCAAAACAGTTGCAAAGTTTCAAAAATGGGGAACAGCATACAGAGGAAGATGAGGTCAAATCGCCTGTTGTAATGAAAGAAAAATCCAACGTCTCTATGAAGTCCTGAGGCATGCAACCGAATTTGCAAATAAATTCAATCTCAGCAGCTTCTCTTTGAAGCCTTTACCCAGTATTCATCTGTCTGGGCAACACAATTAGCAAATCACTAATGGAGTGATCAGGAAGATTGAAATACTGACCCACTGGTTTTAGAAAGTTGTGATTTCTGTTGTCAGATTTGTGCCCATTTATTCTTTTGCACAGAGACTGCTCTGTTTGTCCAATATAAAAGGCAGAGGGCCATTTCTTGCATATGATGGCATAAATGACGTTGGCAAATGAGCAGGTGAATGAGCTTTTGATGGAGTAGCTGGTTTTATTAGGTCCTGTAATAGTGTCTTTTGTGCAGATATGTGGGCAAAGTTGGCAGCGTGGCTTGTTTCAGGGATATGTGCCTGCTTTAATGGTTCTGTTGTTACATCTGTAGTTGCAGGGAAGTGTCTGTTTAAGGTTGGGGCTGTCTGTAAGCAAGGAGAGGTCTGTCTCTCAAGGCTTCAGAGAGTGAGGGGTCATCACAAAACACTGCTAGTCATCACCTACAGCCCCCAAATCAGACCTCGATAGCACATCCTCAGGCACTGTTTCTCTAGGGGTGGCTCCAGGGGCCTCAGCCCCCCTGAAACTCAGGGCCAGCCCCTGAGTAGTGTGCCTCTAAACTGCATGGGGGTGCACCTTTGTGCCCCCACACAGGGAACAATGCCTGCATAGCTGGCAACTGCAGCCTCTACATGGCCAGAAGACAGAGTCTTCTGGCCAGTAGGGAGCTGCCCTAAGCTGGGCCTGGGAGTTTTTAAAACCCCACTCTGACATGACCCTGCTTTGAGCATGCTCAAAGCAGGGTCATGCTGGGAGCCTCAGCCTGTGCCACAGTCCCCTCTCCCTCTGGTTGCCAAGTAAGGGAGCTGGGGCTGAGTCCAGGGCAGGCACGCCAGCCTGGCTGGGAAAGGGCATGGGGGAGGGGGTTGGCCCGGGGCAGTGGAGACCAGCAGCAGGACCAGGGGATTAGGGAAGGGCTTGGGGAACCAGTGATGGGGGGGGAATGGATCAGGGCCCCAGCAGCCAGAGGGGGCTGGGGACCCCCCTAATATTTGTGTAAGAGTGCCCCTGTCATCAAGGATCTACAGCCTATTGTAGAAGACGATCTCTAGCATTCTCAAGCCTTGGGAGACAGAGCTCCCCTCACTTACAGACAGCCCCTCAACCTTAAACAGACACTTCCCAGCAACTACAGACCTAACAACAGAACCATTAAAGAAGGCAGAGGCGTCGCCTGGGGGAGCAAGGGACCCGGGGCACGGGCCCAGCCCCCGCCCCCAGGGGTAGGCCCCGCCCCCTGAGGAGACGCCCCTCCCCCTAGCCAGGAATAGAGCCGGGGGAGGCCACATGGCCATGAGCGGCTAGGCCGCGACGTGGCACTGACAGAAGGGGCAGCAGGCAGCCAGGCCCCCAATCCCCGGCTGGGGACAGGGCCGCCGTGGCTCCCGGCAGCCAGGCCCCAGATCCCCAGCAGGGTGGCGCCGTCCCCATCCGGGGATCGGGGGCCTGGCTGCCTGCCCCCATGGGCGCGGGCGCGGGCCCAGGCCTGGCTTCCAGCGGCCTCTTCTGGCTGCGCTGCAGCCAAGCCACTCGCAGCGACGTGGCCTCCCCCTGGCCCTATCCCTGGCCAGGGGCAGGGCCTGCTGGGTGGCCAGCCAGACCCTGGATACCTGGCCGGGGACAGTTCCACCACTGCCACCGTGGCTGGCCGGGGATCAGGCCCCAGATCCCCAGCCTGGCCGGAGATCCAGGGCACCAGCGTTGGGACCAGGGGCACGTGCCCTGGCGTGCCCAACGCTAGCGACGCCACTGAAAGAAGGCATATATCCCTGCAACAAACCATGCTGCCAACTTTGCCCACATATCTGCACAAAAGACACTATTACAGGACCTAATAAAACCAGTTACTCAGTCAAAGGCTGATTCACCTGCTTATTCACCAATGTGATTTATGCCATCATATGCAAGAAATGGCCCTCTGCCTTTTATATTGGACAAACAGAACAGTCTCTGCGCAAAAGAATAAATGAGCACAAATCTGACATCAGAAATCACAACTTTCTAAAACCAGTGGGTCAGTATTTCAATCTTCCTGATCACTCCATTAGTGATTTGCTAATTGTGTTGCCCAGACAGATCAATACTGGGTAAAGGCTTCAAAGAGAAGCTGCTGAGATTGAATTTATTTGCAAATTCAGTTGCATTGCCTCAGGACTTCATAGGGACATTGGATTATTCTCTCATTAAAACAGGTGATTTGACCTCATCTTCCTCTGTATGCTGCTCCCCATTTTTGAAACTTTGCAACTGTTTTGATGTGCTCTTACAGTGTGACCTGTTCCCATGATTACACTTCCGTGCATTTATTTCCTCCCGTTCTGTAAGTTCCTCCATCTTCAAAGGATCTGACTAAGTGGTATTTTCTCCCATGAAAGCTCATGCAATAAATAAATTTGTTAGTCTTTAAATGCCAGAGGACTCCTTGTTTGTTTTACTATATTCTATTTCACTTACTTCAGCAGTTTATTATTCATCATGATTTCTATCCTAAGCACTTATTGTCACTGGAAGAGCTCATAGACAAGTTAAAATTAATAACATCATATTTATACAACCTCATTAGAAACATCAGCCAGCTTTGCTAAAGTGGTCATTATCACGCAATTGTAGAGCAAAAGCAAGTGCAGGAATATCTAAATACAAACTTCAGAGTCTATGCAAGCATGCTAGGAAATAATTTCCTTTCTGGCTCTTTAAAGTTCACAGCACTGCTTCTAATCATAACTAATGCCTACTTTGTGGCTAATGGTGCAAATATCATACATGATGACATTTTATCTGAGGAAGCATAAAACCAGTAGAAGAAATCATTACAGAAAATACAAAGCAAATGTGGAAAATCAGCAAAGTTCAAAATAAAACATTCTGTCTTGATTTCACACTCTCCTGGCATAATAATGCTGTAACATGTAGTTGTTTTGCTTTAACTGAAGTAGCATAAGCCAGTCTGGTATAACCTTGTTTTGGCAGTCATGCTAAAAGTTCTGACTCCATAACAGCTGTATTAGCTGCACACTCCTCAGAGAATCCAGGAAGACTACATACATCATCGCTGCTTTTACAGTTTCCTCATTTCAAGTTTTCATTTGCTGAATAAAAAGATGGGCTGAAAAAACTAGCATTTTTAGGTGACTTCAAACGGTGTCAAAATGGAAAATAGTAACTGGCAGTGCTTTACTGAGGCCCCACCCACAAGTCCAAACTCCACCTGCAAACCAAAGCAGCTGGTTGTCTCTGCCAAAATAATCAGCATGGATACAGAAACAGTGAACAGTACTGATGTAGATCTGGTACACCAAGCTCCCACTTAAAATCAATGTGGCTCTAGGTAAGATCTGCCAGCCTGGAGCAAGATGGTACATGAGCACAAGAGTCATGCCATGTGTCAGGCACACTTTCAAAATATAATTCAAGGTATCTGCACACAGAGGCGTCGCTGGCCGGGGGAGGGACCTGGGGCATGGGTCCAGGCCTTGGCCCCCAGCCTGCAGGCCCCACCCCCTGGTGAGGGACAGGACCAGGCGCTGCCGTGGGCAGCTAGGCCCTGCATCCCTAGCCAGGGTCAGGGCCGGAACCAGCCATGGGCGGAGGGGTCCTGTATCCCCAGCTGGGGATGGGGCTGCCGCTGGCATGCACAGCCACAACCCAGATTGCCTGCCACAGCCCGTGGCCAGGCCCCAGATCCCCGGCCAGGGATGGGTCTGGAAGCGGCCGCAGGAGGCCGGGCCCTGCATCCCCAGCCGCAGACGTGGCCGCTGCAGCCGCGGGCGGCTGGGCCCTGCATTCCCGGCTGGGGACAGGGCTGCTGCCGCCGCGGGCAGCTGGGCCCTGGATCCCCAGCCGGAGATGGGGCCACCACAGCCACTGGCGGCTTGGCCCCGGATCTCCAGGCCGATTGGGCCGGAGATCTGGGGCACCGGCGCTAGGATTCGGGGCACGTGCCCTGGGGTGCCCAGCACCAGCAATGCCTTTGTCTGCACATTTGATTTAAGATTTTCTAATGACTCCAGGTATTTAATGTTTGTAGGTAGTGAGATTCATACTCTGTACCAGTGGGTCTCAACCTTTTGCAGGTCGTAACACACTTGGGCAGTGTATCACAACCCTACAGGACACGCCAGCCCACCCACCGCCCCCGGTGCCAAATCCAGCTATGTCCCCAGCTCTCCGTGACACACTTACAGCTACATGGCGACACAGTAATGTGTCTTGACACAGTAGTTGAGAACCACTGCTCTATATGGTGAAGCGCACAAAAAAACTGGTTCAGTGAGTGATCCTTCAGATTAGATTATGCAGCCACAACACTCAAACTGATGAGGCCCAAATGTAGGATATAGTATAAAGACACAAAAAATTGCTCATGCAGAAAATTTCAAATGTGACAAGATCTGCCCCTTCAGTGTATATTTCTTTTTCTATAACCTCAGTTTCATTGATTCTTTATTTACAATATAAAATAATTTTCAACAAGAAAAGTGAAGTAACACCCTATTTGAGTGAAACCTAAGCAATTTTGGGACTAAAATGAGTAATGGCCTTCAAAATGAGATACCCTTCAGAGATGTGCACATAGCATGCAGAAATTATTGCTTCCGATGGTTTCATATGGCTTAACTGAAACTAGAGAGTAATGAATGGAAGCAAAACATCATTCAAATCTCTTATCTGCTTCATTGGAACTTTACTTATCAGGAAAAAAAAGCAAACATTTTATTTGTTGGAACAATATCCTTTAACAAGTTTTTAACTGCATCAAACAGTAAAGAAAAAGGGAACAACAAACAGATTAAGTAGAAACCACTAAATATATTTCCTCACAGCACAATATCAACCTACCTAAATTTTAATTTAATGTACCAAATTCTTGCACCGCATCTATATTCTGATATATTCCCAGGCATTGTCTCTGAAGGAAAACCAACTGCACAATGCAAATTTTTATGCACCTAAGTGATATGTGCTCAGAATAGTGATTGGCCCCCTGTGGTATAGGAGAAAAATGAAAACCTTTGCTAATTAGCTACCTTATAAAAAGGAATTTTAATGATTTATATTATGCAATCAAGTATGAGAGTTTCTTTTATTTTCAAGTGGTATACTTATTGTTATGCTAGAGCAACTACTAATTTTATTTTTAGCTTAATGGTTTATATGTTGAGTTAATAAATGTGAAATCTTAATGCAGTATCCAACAGCAATGTAGGCCTCTCCATTCTCCTAGCATCCTTCTGATCAGGACACTGTGCTGTGATGTATATAAACTATCTATAGAGACAGATGATGCATATAATGTCAAGAGCTGTTGCTGGCTCATACAGCCATTTGCTAGTTTAGACAGGCCTCCTGAAAAAGATCACAACACAGCTTGCAAGAAAATGCTTTTTTTGTCATGTTTGTCTAATAAAGTCTGTGTAATTCTGAAATGTGTGTTCTCAGGAGGAATAATGCATATTTACTCTCTTTAGATGGGTTGAGCCAATAATGATTGCAATCAATACAAAAGTCTTTCATCAGTATAGTTTTATTATAGAAGCTTTAAGGGTCTCCAACTATCAGATGAACTCACTTACATTTTGTGGGCAATTTACCAGATGTACCTTGTGAAAGCTGCTTAAAGAAGTTTAAAATGTATTTTCACTTGGAGTTAGTGAAATTCCTGATAGATCAAGGGACAGCAAAGAGGATTTTATCTCTACAGTAGATTGCTCACTGGTAGGCTTAGTTTTCAAAAATACCTCACCACAGTCTCTGAAATTGCAGGGGCAATTAGTACATGCAAGTTTTTTAGCTTTCCAATATGAGTGTTTGTGTAGGCAAATCTAACGCATTAAAACCAGACATACAAAATTGCAGCCACAAGTTAGAATTGAATTATAGAGTTGGAAGAAACCTCATGTGATCATCTTGTTCAACCTCCTGGTGTTTGAGCCCAAGACCTTCTGCATGTAAAGCAGATACACTAGCCACTACACTATTTGAAGGGCTACTGCTGAAACTTTAGCCTTCATTGTCTATTTTGCTAGATTTATTGTCAATATATATTTATGGGACAGGTGAAAGCCACTGTATTTATTTTCTGTTTCTGTGCCCTGTTCAGTCCATTGGATAAAGGCAATAGCAGTTTAGAGCCTGATCCTGAGACATTGTAAGTGCCCATAACTTCTGTTAAAGCCCAGGGGTGCTCAGAAATTGAGGGTGCTCAGAATTGTTTGTGGGTGCTCAGAACTTGTCAGAGATAGACCCTTTGATTGCATGGACTTAATGCTAGGAAAGATACACATTTGATGGAGTCACTAGACATAATGAATTTTTGATACTTCAGTGCTGCCAACTTTCACAATTTTAAAACAATTTTATGATTTTTAGAAATCCAACTTAAGATTTTGGAATGTTTGGGGTTGGCATTTACTTCCATTACTATTACTATTATTTTAACATTTATATTGCTGTAGCACCTTCAGGCTAACCTAGCTGGAGCCTCTGGCATTAGGTATTTCACAAACAGAAGTAAAAAGCAATGGTCTCCATGACAAAGCTCTAGAGTAGCGAATATGTCATCTGAAGAAAGTGTGCCCCTTTAAATCAAACGTTAAAGCTAATCAGCCGAGTATGGTTTAAATCTGTATAAATTAGTTGTCTGATGTAGCTGACAGTGATATGGCAGACATTATGTTGTAAAACAGGCCAAATCAATGGAAAATGTCCTTGATTTAAATATCTTGCCTTTTTCTTCTAAACTGGGGAGAAATAGATGTGACTAGAACAAACCTAAAAAAGGATCAAAAAGCTTCTAGAAAAGAAGGATTTATTGTATATATATTAAAAACAAGAGAAATATATTGAATATAACACACAAATTAGAAAAGATACTCATGCCCAAAACAGGTGAATGAAAACAGATGAAAATTTAAAACCAAGCTCTAATAACTCAGTTTATCTTTACAAATAAATAAGATTCTATCTTATCTGCAACCAAATTATGTATTGCTTGTCTATAGATTACCTGTATGGAGATTATTAGATCTTTGTGACATTGATAATGGCAAATTCTGTCAGAGAATAGACCTTTTCCATTTTAATTGAATATGAATGGTCAAACTGAGATCAAATGTCAAAACTGAGACTTCATTCAAATCCAAGAAAAATTACTTTTCAATTTAATAGTCCAGGAGAAGTCCAACCATTGTGATAGTCATTCAGGGTGACAAAATAATAGATATACTACCACTTATGCTGTTAGGTGCCATAATATCTAAATTCACACTCAATTTAAAAAGGCAGGAAAAAAAGGTAATTTAGCCTCAAAACAGCAAAAAGTCTAGTCAGAAACCCATTCCCTAAAGATATATGAGGTAAATATTACCATTTAATATACTTGTCTGTCCAAATTGAATCTTCAGAGAGCAATTCATCAGTGAAATGCTCATCTTGATACATACCTACATTAGAGCTGTAGGGAGAAGCAGTGTTGCAGGGTTTTGTCTTGGAACGAAGCTGGCTTGGGGTTTCTGTTCTTGGTTCTTCCACTCTGTGACCTTAGACCTGTCACTTAACCTCCATATGGCCCAGATTTCCCATTTGTAAGATGGGTAGAATGGCATTTCCTCACATTGGTAAAGCTATTTGAGATCCAGGTAGTGATAGTTCCATGTAAGGGCTAAGTGTCATTAACTTTTTATGAATAACAAGGCAACACTTTTCTAAAAACGCTTTGAAATGCACTGTATAGAAGGTTGTTATTATTTATTAATTGTTGTACGGTATCTTGCATATTTCATTTGAAATTAGTCAACTACTACTAATTCCTTTGAAAGTCTATACCCTTCTCCATCTCTGAAAATGAATGTTCATATTTGAGTATTTCTGTGAAACATCCTTCTATATGATCACCTAAAATGGTGATAAATGTTGATGACTGATGGTGAGTAACAACTGTCTTCTTTATAATCTGTGAAGTCTGCTTCAGATGGGAGCTAGTTTTGGAGCATGCATGCTTCATCTATGTGAACGTGTAATCCAACTTGTGAGTAGCATGCTATGTAGCTTGCTCACAAAGCAAAATTTGTAAGTTTGAATATTTGCATTCCCCAGGATAGCAATCCTTAGAATCCATTAAAATGTCTTTTTATAGAAAATACTCCTTCAGAAGTACACTTTAGGTAAAACTGCTGTCATTTATCTGTGATGGCTTACTGGATTTGCACAACTAAACTCACATGATCTGATACAATGTATTTTTATAACAGTTTTGATAACTGTCTATCTTATCCTGAAAAAAGAATTTGTTTTGCAACTAGGTCCTCAAAATGACATTTATCTCCCCCATACAAGAACCAAGCTGTAGCTTGGTAGCCATCTATTTAGCAGCTATCCATTCTGAGGATTTCCCAAGGGCTATCATATTTTAACCAACAGATCTGCACTCATCATTCAATTTCTTTGTGCTAGACACTGTTGTATTTACTCCCACTGAAAAGAACCCTATGCTATAAGTAGTTCCACTGACTTCAATTTGTGGAGCAAGGTACTGCTCAACAAGATTTTCCCTGGCACTTATGTGGGTAGGCAGAGGGCAGGGAAGAAGGACCTCCTGCCACCCTGGCATAGCCCATGCAAAGGTGAGGAACAATTACTGTCCTTGTATGTAAGGGAGCACAGGGCTTGCTGCCACTGTGCACTCATGAACAGGCACATGGCCTGAAAACGAATGAAGGAGGAGTCAACATAATGGTGCCACCCCCTCTATGTCAGAGAGAGCAGCACCACATTGAGACACAATCCCTCCCTGAGCACTCACAGGCAGAGCAGCTATGTATCACCTCGTGTGGAGCAGTGCCTTTCCAACATAAAAAGCCTTCAACCACAAGATAGGAATTTCGGGGTATTTGGAAAATGACAGCACTTCCAGTCACTTCCTTTCAAGTGCACTGCATGTGCCCAAATCACTAAGGAAACATGATTATAAAAAAGGTTTGTTTCACCATGTTTTATAAAGACTATTCTGTGATACAGCCATATGAAGAAGATTTATGGCACCAGAAAATCTTAACTAAATGCAACTTACATTACACATAGAGCTGTCAGAAAATTTTCCATCACAACAGATTTCATTTTTTTAATGATCACAGAAAATATGAAAAAGGTTCCATTCCTCAACAAAAACTGTTTGTTTTCACAGGAAATTAAAAACATTAAAATTCCTGCAAACTTCAATCAATGTTTTCCAACAAGCTCTAATTGCAACAGTTATAGTAATCTATACTGTCTACACCCTACATAAAGGTTTCTCAGTTTAACTTTTTTATAACCAGGGGCAGATCAAGGCCTCGTTGGGACCATGCCCTCTCCCCATCCTCTCCCTGGACTGGGGGGGGGGGGTCAGGGGCTTTGGTGCTGCAGGGGCTGGAGGACAGAGCAGTGGCCAGCACTACTCCAGGTTAGCACTATTGTGAGGGAGTTATGGGGTCATGCTGCTGTGGGATGGCCACGGGGGGCCGTGGGAGGGAGCCACAAGCTGGTGCTGCTGTTGGAAGCTGGGGAGGGGTGGGCCAGAGGCTGTGGTACTCCTGCCCCACCCCCACGCTAGCTAGTGGGCAGCCATCCTGGGGACTGGGCAGGCAGCCTGAAGGCAAGTGGCAGCTCATCACTCAGGCTGGCTGGGCTGAATTTTTGGAGGGCCACGGCTCCCCCATTTAGGCCAAGGGCAGGGGCTGGAGCCCCTAAAACCCCTGCCTTAATCCAACTCTGCCTACAACCCAGTCACATGCCATGCAGAAACTTAGCAATGGGCTGTAACTTAGAATTGAAGATTTAATTACCATGTTACACCATTCCCTTTTTTTATTTTTTAAAAAAATGTTTTTCAGGTCTAGCCTGACAAAAACACATCTTGTATTACAGAGGATCTGGCAATGACCACAATTGTTAAGCTTGTGAAAACATTAGCAATCTAACCCATTCTTTTTAGTATGTTCTAAACTTATCTGTCTGAACTTGAATCTTTTTGCAACATGTTAGCAAACATTAAGCAGTTCTTGAGTATGAGAGAGGATGACCACAAATAGTTCATAGTAAGGAGTGTAAAGTTGTCATGGCCTGCTGAAAGTGAGAGTAAGGGTTCTGTATCAACACAAATAAGGTAAAGCTTTAAGCACCACACTGGGCAGAGTAACATTTTAAATCATCATGCACCCAATTCTTTTCTGAAAGAGCACAGGTAGAAAAATAATAGAGGAAGTTCTGAATCAAGATTGAGCTGTCTGTGGAGAAATACAAGTGTGTCATTCTCAGCATGCAGATACAGCACTTAGTTCTATATTTATCATTTGTCCTAATTCTATCCTAAACTATGGTGGTCCTGCAGCACCATTTTCACTAATGCAAGAACAGATTCCCTTGTATTCTTCACATTTTTCCTCAGATTTGTATGAGCAAAACATTACAACTTCGTAATGCAAGATCAAATCCCCACCTTATCCAGATTCATGTTTTGTACTCAAATTTGAATATCAAAGACTGATTAAATGAAATTAAAAGTTTAACTTAACAAGAAATGAAAGATGGAAACTGTGTTTTTCTCCACCAACAAATAGGAAAAGGACCTGCCAGTTTTCGTAGTTTATCGTTAAATATGATACTCCTTACCCAGTTCCACAAACTAGCAAATATCACTTGTACACCAAACCGCTTGATGCATTTATGGTGAATATTTACAATGAAAAACAGCCCCCAATCTGATCTTTTCAGTTAATAATTGTTTCACAACCTGAACAACCTGCATTAATTTTTTTTACTGAGTAGCTCTGTGGCTTTATACTATTCATTTTGCAGGAGCCCTTTTGACCTTCAGTCAGTGAGACTCTCTCTGTGTTGTAATATGGTTGTCATTAAAATATAACATTTATCTGCTGAGAACAACATTATACTATTTATGAATCCATATAATTTCAATAACCAAACTCAGCAAGATTTTATTGCTCTCTCCACCTGTATTCACAGAAGAGCTGATTCAGCAGTCCATAATCACAGCTCACCAATGCATCTCTTCACTAACATTTGTGAAGTGACTTCTTTCCGGCCTAAATCTCTTTTTCCAATAAGAATCTTCTCGCAAGGGTGTAATTAATTAAAAACTCAGATTAATGCCAGAGAAATATTCATGTGACAAATTCTGCACCACCTTGCTAATCAGAAAGATCTGTCTATCCATCTATCTATGAAGATTTTACAAGTTTACAAAGCCTTGCCATGTAAATATCAGAAACAAAACAATCATTACAACAGTTAGCTGCTCTTTAAAGAAAGATTATACAGGAATATAGTCAGCAGATCTTGGTATTTAACAAAATTACCATATTGCAGCATGAACATCATTACCTCACCTAAAATATGTCATTTCTAGTGATTTTATTTAATTGAGTGAAAAACCTATATATACATATTAAGCAAACCAGGCATGTCTATCAAATGTTAATATTCAAAAAAGAATGGATAAATATGCTGGGTTCTTTTGTAAGTGAACACATTTTGTTTGAGTATTGAACAAAAGGTTACCAAATATCTATTTTCCTATCTGTCCTCTCCCCACTCTGCTGGGTATATAAATATTGTGTTAATTTTTCTGCAAAAAAACCCTCCCATATATTTTTCAACCATTTCTCAATGGTTCGGCTTTTATTCTTTTCCAAAGAGAGGCTACTAATAGCCATACTAACAGATGAGAGATTAATTTTTCATTTCCTCTTGTGTGACCATTTCCATTAGGAAGCCCCAGAAAGATTCCCAAAGGATCATCTGGCAATAAATACCCAACTATTTGTGAAGTTAGATTATGAATTACATTCTAATACTCTCTGACTGGACTTGTCCACCATATATGTATAAAATTCCTCTTCACCCACAAGTTGTCCAGTCTCTCTCTATTTTTTAACCTACCATAACTGGCGTGTGGTATCAGTGAAACAGAATCTTAATGATGTTTTCTTTTATTGAGGTAGTGCCAGATTGCTGGTCTGCTCTTCCATAGCAAACCCTATTCCTCTAGGGTAATTTGTCTGTCCAGGTCCTTTCTCCAGTGTCCTATCTAGAACACTTATTTTGGTAGGAAAGTTGTCTGCAAAGATTGATATAAATTGGTTATACTTTTTCTGGTTCCTAATTCACCAGACTCTATTGCTTCTATGAAAGTTAGTTTTCTGTATAAAATAGATCTTATACAAAGTTGAAAAACATAGTTTGTGACTTAAAAGCACTGGTTCCAGGGTAGAGTGAGCCAATTAAAATTAACTTTGGAAAGATATATATATTTTAAATAACATGACAATGAATTAAAATTTGTGAATAATGGTTAAAAAAAACAGGTATTTTAGCAGTCAGTTTACCTTCTGCTCGAGTTGTGGTAAGTTGTGGCCATTGTTCAAGGCTCCAGATACTTGTCTTATGCATTGCTATGGTATATTTACTCCATCCTTCCTTATTCAGTGCTATTATATATTTGCTTCCTCACAAATTTTCTTCTACGTGCCAGGTTTTTCCCACCGTAATACCTTTAATGATTAGTATCAGCCTTTAAGGATGTGGTGTTTTTGTTAAGGGATAGAACATCTGATGGAGGCTGTAAAATAGCACTTTAATCTAGTTTTTTCACTCACAAGATAAAAACAACACTAGAAGATCAAAGGAGATGCTACAGTGCAATAGACTAGTAATTATTGACCTAAACATGTATTCTATCCTCAGCAGTAGCTTATACCAGGCACTGCAGAGGAAGGCATCTGCTCCTCTTTCCTGTAATAGGGCTCCCAAAGAGTTGTGCAGAATCATACCACATTGGATTGAATCTTTTCATTTATTATAATTTCTATAGTGTCATTGGCATTTCAGAGAGATACAAAGGCTATGAGTCAAGGGAAGATTACAGTAACCCACATACGTTTGCAAGTGTAAATTGAGGACTCGAGGGTCAGAAAGGTGGGATGTAGCAGGAAAGGAGAATGCCAGAAGGTGTAAGAAAGACAAGAGGGCCCATTCCCAGAATTGTAATCCCTTTCCCATCTCCTCAGCATACAAGGGGAATGTACAGTCACACCATCCCTTAGGATGCCATTATATAATCCTTACTCTACAGGATGCTGCAGAGAGAGAATAAGACAGTTGGATATGGCTCCTCTTCCTCTCCATTCACTTTCAGGTGTTTTGCACTCCTGGGGAACTAAGAGAGCAATCTCAGTATTTTCTGAACAAAGGGACTCCTGTTGTTGGTGGCCATTATGTAAGGATGGGGCAAAAGGAGAGGGCAAATCTCCTTATGATTCACCTGTGCACCACTGCCAGGACTAGGGATGATGTGTTATGGAACCTCTCTGCTGAAGGGCTTACCGTCTGAACATGTATGTAGTTTTACTGTAATACAAACCAATGGCTTCTACAGCTAGCACCCAACAGAGAGTAGTCCTTTTAATGGGGTTATAGTGAATGCTAGTCTTGGACGTACACATTTATTAGCAGGGTTGCTCAAATTTGAGCATCCTTTATACTTGTTTCCAGACACAAGTGAGAACTTGGTTACATCATTGCAGCTTGTTTCATTTAAAAATGTAGAGAAAGAAATAAAGGGGGTCAGATTCTCAACTGCAGATTCTCAGCTGTCACTGGACAGTGCTTGAGTGGTGCAAAGGCAACATAATCTGGCTGCAGCTGGATGGCTGAAAATTCCCTCAGTGGAGAAGATTTTCAACTGGTGTAAAGTCCACAGACTCTGTCTCCTACACCAGTCTTCCTGTCTCACTGACATAAGGGACTCGTTGGGTGAGGCAGGGAGACTGGCCAGGATCTGGGAGGGGAGGGAGGGAGGATAGGTTATATCAGTTTTCAAGCACAGCATTGCATCTTTAAAACACCATAGCCAGCTAAAGTAAGGCTAAGCAATTCCTAACTAAAGATTTGTATGTTGCATCAGAGCAGGGGATGGAGTAACTTGAAAATTAAGAAACCATTACCATCTTCCTGGCATCTCCCCCAGCCTCATCTCCATGCCTGGAGCTTATCTTTCTATAGGAGGACATCCATGCCCATAGAAATAATTTTTGGCTACTTTTGTGCAGTGATTCTATTTTGTAAAGTGACTTGTATGGATATGCCACAAGACTTATACATCAGGTGAATCTGCTAAACTAGAGCAATTTTATCAAATGCAAACTTGGGAAACTGAATCGTACATATTCATAAAGAGTGCTGAGCAATACCTCAGGGAACAGTGCTTAACAAGCAACATCCTGGGCCAGAACCTCAGCCGGCAAAAAATTATCATCTTTCTGTTGTCTTCAATGAGGCTATGCTGACTTTCATCCATTGCAGGTCTTGCCTTTGTATTAAAAATGATAGGAAAGCAAGCTTCTTAGTCATCTCAGGTAAATTGAAAGAATGCTCTGAAAAGAAAGACAACGCCCTTCATTTGACTTCTTTGGAACATTTTTAGGTCTTATCGTTAATAACATTAAAAAGGAGATGAGTAATAAAGATATTGGCACAGAGTTTATTATGAGAAAAAGTACACTTTGGGAAGAGTCCTCTCCCACCACTTAGCTCAACACTTTGTGTACACATCCTTCCATTCAGATTTTTTTATTACTGTTTGCCCCAGGGGTGGGGGTGGGGAGAGTCCTGTCAAAAGAATGTGAACAGGAGTCAACTGACTTCACTCTCCAGTTTTCTCTATCTGTGTGGATCCACATACTTCCCATAACTTTGTAGTTTTCTGCTAGTCACGACTGCAGACCCTTCACTGGGTGAAACTCAGTACTTCCCTGGCAAATAAAGCAAGTCATCTGACAAACTGTATTCTCCCTGCCTTTTGTGAGCCATTCAGTAACTATTTTACTGAGGAAACAAGGGAAAGTTTATAATAGGATCAGTTTTGTTTGCAATTTGTTTCTAATAGATGCCAATAAGTCAGTTAACTAGGCTCTAGTTAATGGAAATTTTATTGTTTTCCCCCTGCAGTGCACATGACCTTTTCTTACAAGCGTTTGTGATTCTTGAAAACATGTATCTGCTGCCTTGCCTTGGGGGCTCTCTTCCAGCAAGGATATGACCACAGGCTCTTCTGAACTTGTTCACCAGTCCTCTGCCTCAGACTTTGATCAGCCTGTCAGGGGCAAATTTACAGCAACATTCTGGCTTTTGTTCCATCTGTATTTCTCCAAATATAATATCTCCTTCAAGAAATCAATGATAAGCTGTTAAACTAAAGAGCATAGTAACATCCACAGAGCAGTAAATTAATGGTTTTTTGTGGAGAGATGGTTACAGATTTCATCATAAAAAATGGATAAAAGATTACGTATCACACAGAGCGAAACTTTTAATAACTCAACATGACTTTTCTTAATGGGTTTTATTCATTTTAATCATTATTGTGTCAATGATGATTATAGCCTTATTAGATTCTAGTGATTGAGGAGCCTGTTTATGAGATATTGAAACTCTTAGTCTGCTTAGAAGTGCACAGCAGTCTGGGTAGGTTTGATATGTAACTTCATCTGTGGGAGTAAAGCTTGTCAGAAGAGTTTCAATTAATACTTTTACTAAATTGCTCCTGTCTTTTATGACCTAGGTCACAGATGACTCAAGAATTCTACATCAGCGTCTCACAACAGTATACCCACGGTGGCATAAATCAGAGAGATCTGTGGAGTTAAAAATCACATGGCGAAATTAGACCAGTCAGTTTTCCCATATAGCAACTATGCAAGTATAAGTCTTTTCCTAGCACTCTGTACTAAACCTTCTTTCTTAATAAAAGAGCTCATTGGTTTGAAGTGGAATTTGGTGTATACTTACACTACATGTGACATTGTCATAATTTCTTTTAGTATTTCCTGGATATGAACAGAACAGTACAGATAATAGAAGGATCAATTAATGCTATCACTCTTGGATTCTGGGAGGAGAATGCATTCTGGGAAAGAAAAGTCTAGTATGACATTTTAGCAGTGTTTAAATGTACAAATGTTAGTAATTCTCTTTAATTTGAACAGGAATATAAAACATCTTCATTTTAATTTTGTGTTCATCCTGTAGGAAGTGTCCGTGGAAAGTGCCCTTTCCTTCTTAAGAATTTTGATCAAATCTAAACTCTGTCTTTTTAAAGTGACATCAAACAATTGTGTATCACTAAGGAAATGGAATAAATTTAGCAAACACATATACTTCCACTGTTGTCAGGAAAGTAATTATTCCTGTGTTTACAAATTAGTGATAGGAAAATCTCAAAAGGTTTAGCATTATGGTTGAGATAAGAACCTGGAAGTTTGGGTCTGTATTTAGACCTTCTCTGCATTTATATATCTTTCAGATCTGAAACATTTGGGAAGAAATCTTGGGAAGATCATGTTTTTCTGTTGAGATTTCCAGAACTTGCAGTAAGATCAGATATAGTGTTGGCTGACCCCTATCTTCCCCATGACCTCTTTGCAATGACTACATGGGACCACAAAACAATCACATTGCTGCATTCTCCTCCTCTGAACCCTCCTGGAGCAGAAGACCTTCCTCACTAGGTCCAGAGCCAGTTCTTGCTCTCCCTCCACTCCCATAAATGCCTAATAGAGGTGCCATTCAAAGGAGGAGAAAAGGCTAGGTCCAGAGTGGGTTTTGTGCCATGGACTCAACTGGAATCTGCAGTCCCTTGACTTGAAGCGAGGAGAATGGGACAAAGAAAGCCACTAAGAATCTCTTTTTGAGTATGTCCATAGGTATGCCAATGGGAGAGAGCCATCCTATCAGTATTAAAAAAAATCATCTCTGTGAGTGGCAGAAGTTATGTCATTGGGAGAAAGTCTTTCACCAACATAGTGCTGTGTACACAAGCACTTATGTTGGCGAAACTTACATTGCTCAGGTCATGGAATATTCACACCCTTGCATGATATAAGTTTTGCCAACACCGGCTGTAATGAAGACATATCTTACTGTACATGAAATCATTCCCCTTATTTTTGGGCAAGAGAGAATGAAGGCAACCTTTTTCCCTGTGTCTGGGATAACCAGCCTAATATGAAAATGATGAGGAAGGACTACAGAGCTGAGCCGTACCTAGAATCACACAACTGCCAAAGAGTGTGAAGAATTAATGCAAATAAGCTCCCACTGTCTGGCCCTCCACTAAGCTTGCCCCTCATTCTATCTTGCTGAGACACTTTGGTAGCTACGCAGTTTTGAGTCCACAGTAATCCTCACAGAACTAACATGGAAGGCAGAAGTCACTGGGAATGAGCTGACAAAGTGACCCTTTTTGGGTGGCATTAAATCTCAAGGGGATATGCTTGATCTACCCTAATTTTTCTGGGAGAGATCCTTGGCCTCAGAGGATCTTTCTTTCTAAATGACAGCAGCAGACTAGGAGATGACACCCTCTTCCAACTTCCCAGTTGTCACTCAGTAAAAATATCACTCCATACAAAGACATCAGTGGGCTCTGCCCCAGTTCTCCCATTCTTAGATAAGTCAATGGGAAAAGTCAAGACTTGATAGATCTGTACAATGATCTGTTCAAATTCCCCCTCTGAACATTCTGCACAAGTCTATGATATCACGAGAATCACCAGAGTGTGACTCAACAAAGGAAGTCTGAGTTTGCAATAATAGGTGAAGACTCCCCTTCTGTTCCTTACCCTCCCAAGATAAGCTAGGAGATAAAGGACAATGTAAAGGCAGGAGGCCTGCATGAGAGAGAACCACCCACACCATGCTACCCAAAGCTTTTATGTAGGGAGCAAGCCCCAATGAACTAGAAGAATGAAGAGGAATCCCTGTGAAATGAAAGTCATCAGGCAGATTTCCACCCTCACATTACCTCCCCAGAGCAGCACACTAGGAAATCTGACCTAAACTGACAGCTAAGGACTCCCTCAGGATGTGGGAACTCTCAGATGGTGTCAGAAAGAATAACCAGCTCCATACTTTCCCTACTTTACTCTCCAGCATAGAGGACATACTCCAGTGAGTGGAAGACACCAGTCTCTAGTAATTCTCATTGGTGTAACCATCAGGGTGACCTAACTTGTGCTGGGAGTTAATCTGGCTGTCAACTAGCCCCAGAATCAGGGGAAGTAGAGTAGTGATTTACATCCACTTGTCACCCCCTTTCCTCAGCTGGGTGGAGTACCTGCCTGACACAGCTGAGGATCAAATACTGGTAATGTTATATTGGAATAACATTGTCTCTCCCCTATATTGGAAGGAATCACACATCTTTCAATTCTTACTTGGGTAAATTTTTTACTATAATTCTGGAGGTTTATCCTGAATAAGGACTTCAGGATTAAGCCTATTATGGCCAATTCAGTTCAGTCCCACAAAGGCCAGTTTAATGTATTATTTTTATAGCCATTCACCACTCTACTCTTCAGCCTGCCCAACGAGTTTCATTTTAGAATTTCTGGTTACTCTTTAAGGAACATTAAGAGAGTCAGATTCTGAGTCATACATCCCGTTATACCCACCTTTACAGCTCTTTGTGTTCTAAGTGTTTTAGATTCCTACCATTTCTTCTTTATACATTAGAATCTTAAATTTTATATGTTTTTGAATTAGCTATTAATACTTTATGTCTTACATCATTGTATTGTTACTGAATAACAATATTTGCAACAGCGTATAATAACAGAGAACTCATTATCTATCAATAGATAGGGACACAAATGGATACCAAAGGTAATATACATGAAAAATAGTCTGTCAAGAAATGTCAGATGAAATGAGCATGAATTTACAATCATATACAGTAGCTACAATGACTTTCATTGTTGATTCACCCTCTGATTATTCTGTTTGCATTGCAGACAAAATGCTCTAAATGAAGACCAAGATAATAAGTGAATTATCTATCATCTACTTTATTCTTTATAGCTAGGGAAAGAGCCTTGCTGATTCACCACTGTAACACCATTTTCAGTGCCCAAGGTTCTGTGAATTGCTTAAAATAGGCAGTTGAATTTTATCGTTATACTGCTGTGCTAGATAACACACTACTGGGTGAGAAGCCATGGCTTCAGCATTACAGCAATTAGTGCAGTTGACTTTTCTTAGTCATCTCAGCAGGTGGCAGGTGCATTAAAAAGGTAACAAAATTGCTAAATGAAGGAAGGAAGGGACAAAGCTTGTTTATTTTAGCAATGGTTGTGGCTATTTTTAATATAATCCAGCAGCCAGTTTATAAAAGAGAGGGCAGCTTCACCAGCCTGGGCAATCCAAACAAAGCCCATAATTCACGTTTAGGTCTACATTCCCTTTCCTCAGGGTAAGTTTATTAATCAGCCAACCGGATGACAATAATTCAGAAAAAAGAAAAATACTTAAAAGCAGCTTTCTACAACAGGGAAAAGGCAGGACAATACTTCCTGCCTGGTTCCTGGTGAAAGACCTTCACTGCCCTAGGGGATCTCTGTCCCCAGCTGACTGGCAGGCTACCTTCCATGCACTTACAGGTTAGGGGGCAGATGACTAGGAGCAAGCACAGGATCTGCAGCTACAAATTCCAGTTTCAAAAGCCAGTGAGCCATAATAGGCAAACTGGTGTAAGCATAAATGCTGCAAGCCCCAGTGCCATTACACAATTAATTTTGATCTAGTTTATTCTGTATTTTAATAATAAATGCAAGTTGAACAGAGACCTCATTCCCAGAACACAGCTGAGGGGAAGCTTATCGCTCAATGGCCCCTCATAGTCGCTTCCAGTTTCTGTGATTCTGTAGAAAAGCACCTGTCAGGGATGATTTAAGAGAGTACATAAACCTGCCATTAATGCAGGGGACTGGACTCAATGACCTCTAATGGTCCCTTCCAGTCTCTATGATTCTATACTGCCCCAGGATTTGGTGAGAGGCACCTCATTGCTTCAGGGGAGAAGTAACCTGTTACTAGCTCCACTCAGTAGCAAATTATTTCCCTCTCTGCACTTGGGGGGTCGAGAGCAGAGCCAAAACTCCACACATTCTCTGGCAGGAGGAGATCCATGGAAGCAGTTCAGCCAGGCAGGCAGACTGGAGATGAAGGGTGGGTACCCAGAGTGTATTATTCCCCTGCGTGAATGCCCAGAGAAAGTGACAGTCTAACTCTGCATTAACAGGGAAAAACAAGAACATGTACCTACTATTGAGATGGAAACTATAGCCTCTTTAATGGTACGGATTGGTCCTATAGAATTAAATAGAAAAATTAATAGCTTTTAAGAATGTATTTCTGAGACACTCTGTGGAATTGCATAAAAATTTTATTCCTGCTATAGACCTTTACAGAATGGTTTAAAAACTATATATACAAAAAATATTGTTCTACATGTTTTTAGAGTAATTTCTATAGAGCTCAAGGCATTTCAACACTATTCAGTTTTATAGGACTCTCTCATAACATTAAAATGGTCACTCAACAAACAACAGTGCACTCTGGCTAAAAGCGGATGGTAGACCAGTTCTTTCTAATAGAGTACGTGAATAAGAGGAACAGGATTTGGCCAAATATGTTAAAGTCACTGTAAGGTAATTCCTGTGCAGGGATCATTTCAGCATGATGTTTGAAATATTATCCCTCTCAGATCAAGTATTAAGGAGCCTGTAATGAAAGCAAATAAATGCTTCTGCCTTACTGACTGATCAAAGCCATTAAATTAATATAGAATGTATTGGTACTATAATTGTATGATAAAAGAAAATAGTCTAATATCTCTACAGGGTGTCAGTCAAAAATACTTGCACCAGATATCTGGATATTTTTCTTAACATCAAGCAACCTATTCTGTTTTCTAGAATTTGCCAGATAAGTTCATGGTCCCATCTTCTTTCTTTTACTAAGGTAATTATTAATTGTTTTTGTTCTGTACCTTTGTCCTATATAATTGGCATTTTATTGTTCACAATGGGCAATTTTACTAAGACTTTTAAAAAGCTGAATTTAAAATGACTAATGCTGATTAAAAGAAGGAATTCAGTGTTGCAAATCTTATCACACTCTCATGCCGTTTCCTGTGATTGTGTTTTAAGATAATTCAGAGATTTCACCAGAGTACGTCTTTGATAAGGTAATTCTCCAAGTGTATTAAGATACAGGTCTGGGCACAAGATATTCACACTTGGTTGTGAGGTAGAAAGTTTTATCTTGATGTTTTTCCTAAATACTTTCATGCATCCTCACATGCTTCAATAAAAGTCCTACTAGTTACCTATCACCAGAATTATTTTAACTGCTTCCCAGTACGGAATCATATGCAGGGAGGGGGATATTGCAGATATCAAGAGCTTGATTCATATGAGTAAGGCTAACAAGACTACTCACGTGAATATGGATTATTCACATGTGTAAGGACTTGCTCAATCAGACACAAAATCTTTTGTTTCCATTTCTCTATAGCACTTGAAAATATTAGTTTAAAAATAATACTAAGGTCTTTTGTATCTCTTAAATGCACTTGTAAGTTCAAATAAAAGTAAAACCTTTATTGGCTTACAAACAGATAAACGTGGCCTAATTTTCAGAGGTGATGAGCAACCTAATGTCCTCTGAAGGCAAGGGGATCTGTAGAAATCCATGAAAGTTCTATGTTTGGAGACTTTAAATAATTTGGTCTCTTCATTTTTCCAAGATCCCATTTTTCTTTTAAGGCTTTTATCTATCTAGTCTGAATCAATAGTTTAAAAAATTAAGTAACTTATATAAAAGACACTGGAAAAAAATTATGAAATAAAAGGCTAAAATATAATTAAGATACATTTTACAATTATGTGATTATTCTTGCTGTTATATGATGCATCTTTTCTCATGCCATGTAAAAGCGAGTTGAGCCAGGTGCCCACTATTAAGGAAGGTTAAACTCCTACAATAAACTAACAAAGTAAGGCTAGACACTAGTAAATAAGGGTTTATGGAAACCTCATAAAGCATGGTGTCAGTCAAGGTACCTACTATGCGCTTAGGCAATTTATCAAATATAATAAACATACCGAAGGGAGTCTAAGAGTGGAAAAAATACAATTATTTTTATAAACTATTCAAACAAGATAGAGAAATAAATTGATCATTTGCAGTAGTTGAAATGACTCACCAAAGAATCTGAAATCTCAGAAATCTATATTACGTAAGAGTATACTTTTCAACCTAGTCTGCATGGCAGATTAGTAATACAAACCTATGGTTGCAGTCAAATGCAGTCTAAAGTGGGAGTTGAGGATTATCTGGCATGGACATTGTTAGATTTACATTACAGTACTGTTCAGACAACTGCATGGTTTCACATTACAGAGACTATACTGTATGATCACAGCAGAGTAAGGCAGAAGGAATGGAGCGTATGGCTCATTTCTGTTGCATAGATGCCTTTCAAACAGCGTAGAGTGAGCAGGTCTGTCACTGAGTGCTACTTGGCACCACACATAACAATATTCCCACAACAGTTAAAGCCGCCCAGTACTGTGCACACTAGCTCCAAAAAGTCTTCTGATTTGACATCCTATTGCTGTGCTACTTTTGGCAGATTCCTTTCTAATTTGTAATTAACAAGGATTATGTTGTTTTCACTTAGTAAGAGCTATTTATAGTTCAATGGGAGATTTTTCCCTACATACATAGTGTATCAATGACATGATTTTAGTCTTAAAAAGTAACTACACCTGTACAGTCATTTTGAGCACTTTACTGAAAGAGCTATTTATAAAATAGAAAGGATGAAGTAAAATCACAGTAAGAATACCTTCTATTTATACAGCAGACATTTCTTCCCGAAGAAGCAGAACTCAACAAGTTCTTTTTCAGTGAACAACCACCGAAATGCATCCGCCTCTGTGTGGAATATACTTTCTGTTTGTCAATGCCTTACACAATAGCTCAGGCTGGAAAACAAAGTAACTGTCCAGCTGACACTGTAGTAGTAATGGCTCAATCTTGCTCTCACTGAAATCAATGCAAACAGGGATCAAGCCTTAAAAACAGGCCAGAATATAAATTATCTGAGATGGGAGTTGGCTGAGACATCAGGGTTAGAATGAACTTGTTAATTCATGAAAAAGATCAGTGCAACATAGGATAGTGTCCATAACAAATAAAAGATAGGTGTGAAATATGTTAGCTTACCAGTATAAAATCTTGATTTAGGGTGCGATTTTAAAAGCACTCAGTGCTGATTTACCTTTATTCCCATTGAAGACAGCTGTAAAAAAAAATCCCATTCATCCTTTAAAACTTTGCAGGTTTGTAAGCATTGGAGTGTGGAAGATGCAGAAAGAAAAAGAGACCTAAACCTACCCTTCCCCCATTTTCACATCCCATCCCTCTAGCAATAAAGCACGTATGTATATGGGTCTGAATTGTACCATTGGCAACATCACATGCACCTCTATAGAACAGGGTGAAATCCTTGACATCCACCTAGGAGGATAAACAACCTATTTAGACAATTTGTATTGGTTATGTTTCAGCACAGCACAATCCATATTTGGCTGATATTCACAGCAGAGGCACACACAGGAAGTGCATAAAAGAAAGGGAGCTATGAACATGGGAAAAGTGAGGTATATACACATAGGAGCTGAGCAAGCATGATATGTTTCTCACCTGTAACACAGAAGCAGAGGGGCACTTACAATAAATAAACCTAAGGAAATTATAAAGTTCCAGGTATGGGGCTGGAAACTGAATATGTGCCATGAAGGCAGCAACCATAGACAACATCTGTCAAATACTGTTACTAGTGGCTGACTGCTATTACCACTCATTGTTGATCTCTGTGATACGACTGATGTATCTCATCGACCACAGAAGCCTTGCCTGGGGCGCGCTCTTCTAACAGATTCCTCTTATTGTATCCTACCTGCATTCGCTTCCTGTTCATGAACACTAGAAAATGGATTCTGTACTTAAAATGACACATGTGCTTAGACCCAAGACTTTCTTTACCTTTCCCAGATGGGCCTCCTGCAGTGCTGCTTATTCCAATGCATGGGATAGTTTGCAGCCCCAGTACACATGCCATCTAGACATGTGCCCTGAACATCACTTTACATGCTTATACCGTCTCCTGTTCTCTGATTTTCATGCACCTGTTTCATTACTTTGTCATTTATTTGTTATTTTTCTTTGCAGATTTAGTTACCTTTTCTGACATGTTTCCCAAGGTCTAATAAGTTGTGAAAGATAAACACAGTAAGTATGGCCAAATTTAATTCAATGTTCTTTAAGAAACCATTACATGGGTTCATTTACATTCTTTATTAGTCATTTTCCTTATACAGATTCAAGGAGAATGTAAATTACCAGGCCACTTTATTACTTAAAAATTCTAGGTCCCCCCCTTACTTTAGATTAAAGTTATTTTTGCCACAGTTGCCTTCCTTTCCTAAAAGAGAATTCAACTTCTGGAGAAACAAATTCAGTATAAATGGGTTTTGCTGCACCTCCAAGCTTTCAGCCTAGATTAGTGCAGGATTTTAAATCAGGAAATGACATATCTGAACAGTGATCAGTTGTGCTATCCAGGCAAGTCTATTTAAAAGCACTTTCCATTTTAAATATAGCAATAAAATACGAGACTAACAAGCCTTCTTGATAAGAGTAAAAGCAATACATCCAAATCCAATCTAAATTTGGCATTGCCTCGAACAAGAATTCACATTGATAAGTCAGGACTCATTTACAGGGCCATAAATGGGTGGGCAGCTATAATTTTGGTATTAAACTTGTAAAATATATTGATAGCATACAAGGACTAAATAAATAATTTACTCCAAGAAAATTGGAAATCTTTACACAGTACTTAATTGACCAGCCAGTCTCTCATGTTCTTGATGACTTCCTATTTTGCATTTTCTTATTTTTCATACCCTGAAATTTTCTCAGTATGTGTTTTATTTCCAGCTGTAGAGAATGACCAGAAGTTAGTACACTTCTGAAAACAGGATCAATTTTCATTTTTGTTTCATCTGTCAATTTATATTTCCTCTGACATTTTCATTTGTTTGTTTAAAAGCATGAATGAATCAAATGGTGGATTAGCTGCTTTCATTCTTACAACTCAAATAAAATTGTCTTGGTGGCCAAACTAACTGTGAAAGATAGTTAAATCCTGTTCGGAACACCTAGTTAAAGGACCTGGTCCAAAGCATGGGGGTTAAGGAGCTTCTCTGCAGTAACTCCAATGGGAGTTTGTGACTCTAGTCTGGACGTATTCCAGTACAAGACAGCAAGGGACTCACTGATATCAGGTAATGAGTTTTGGCTGGCATGACCAGTTCAATGTGCCCCAATTCATTAATGTCATGAACTGTAGCTGATATGTGTTGTGAAAGCTACCATTGGAAAAATAATAATGCACTGATCATTAATATCTTGTGTGGTAAATGTACTGTAAATCCCTAAGGAACCATACAAATGTGAAGGAAATGTGGAACTAAAATATGTTTACCAGACAACTCTGGGGAGTGGGTAACCAGGTTTCTTTCAGACAAAGTTGACCTCCAGCCAAGAGTTATTATATTCAGTTAGCAATCTCATATCAAGAGGACATTCACTGTCATTTTAACAAACACTGCTGGAGAAAGAAACCAACATGGAATTCCCTTCATCAGCCCAAATGTACCTTCCCATTACCCATAGACTCCTTTGTGTGGGGAAGTAGAATTATTCTTCTCCCAAAGTTGTACCACATTTTTCTATCAGGGTATTGGGAGGACACAGGTGTACCTGTCTTCCCTTCTGTTGTCATCTTTGGGTCTCTTCTGTCAGGCAGTGATTCTAGTTGACTCCACTCCAGTGAATCAGGATTCCAGATGGATACAGGGCTTGAATAAAAACCTATAGTCAAGAAAAGAAAAATAAGGGATGAGTCAGGAGCCCCTAACATGTTAAACAACAACAGATACTATAAATAGCAATATATTTAAAGGTCAAGGCAGGCTTTTCATCTTCTTGGTTCCTCTCTTTCATGGAAAGTGAACAAAATAAAAAACAAATTCTGTGTCATCACTCTTTAAAACACCCTCTGGATAGTGCATTTAAAATCAGATTCCCTTTGACTTTGGATCTGGTTCATTCTCATCAACAGCTGTTATGGATAGCATTATGCAAAGACCACTCAGGATCTTTTCAGGAGGGAAAAGGCAATATGCCACATTCATTATAAGAGGCAAAATTAATTCCTATCACACACACACACGGACCCAAACACACACAGGCACCCAAACACACCAGTAGATGGCCTATAGCTGACAGTTACCAGTCCTGGTCGTGGCTGGAGATCGCAGCTTGGGTTCTTTGCTGGAGTTCGTGGCTTATGGCAGCTACCTGGCCAGGGAAGCTGGGCACGAGGGGGGAGCAGAGTCTCTGTTGGGCGCCTGATGCTCCTTGCTCCTGGATCTTGTGCAGAATAGTTCCCCAAAGCCTTCTGATCTCACCCAGTCTTTTATACTGTTTTGGCTTCAGTGGAAGTCTGGTGGGTCAGGTCGCTTCTGCACCACTACTGATTATTGAGCAACAGCAGGCGTGCTAAAAAGTCCATGGGTGCTGCTGAGTCACACTGCTCCTGTTAGCAGATGTGACTTCCAGCTTGATCTTAATGGTTTGATTGAGTTTTAGTTGTTTTGTTCCTGGAGTGGATCCTTTTCACACTCTTCAGCCTTGGATGGACTTCACGCCTCGTCAGGATCAACTGGGAGTTTGGGACTAGTTCACACATACAGCATACACCCTTCATCCACACCTTGCTCTTAACAATTTTCCATTTACAATATGGAGTCTGAAATGCTAACATTTCCATTTACAATACGGAGACAAAGTTGCAAACAATTGAAATGAATACAAAGATTGACAGGGGTAATATACAAATATTGGGGTGGTATTACAAAGGGGAAGTAATTAGGAGGCACATTGCCAATAAGAAACATAGTTATAATACATGAGGATTGATGGAAAATAAGAAACAAGTTACACCTCAGTGAAAGTGATACAAGAATGAATTAGAACCATTAACCAATAAACTCCATAAAGTTATGAGTGAACCCAAAGAATTATGAATGGATTCATAACAATTAACACCATATCTCTACGTTATCCAATAGAGCATGTCAACAAATGAGTTTTTTGTCCCAGGCAAAGTTTTGAAGTTTTGAAAAAAAAAATTTCAACCCAAATTGAGGTGAAGATTTGGATTGGGGCAATTGAAATGATAATTAATTTTTATCATTTTGAAATTCAGTTTGACATTTTAATTTTTGTTACCCCCTTTTTTCCCAGACAAATTAACATTTCAAACCAAAAGGTCATTCTGAAGCAAAAAATGAAACTCTTCTTTTTAAAATATTGAAACAGGATGCTTTGGCTCTTTTGAAACCTTTTTTGGAATGTTTTCAAATCAGGAAATTCAGCAAAACCAATCCTTTCCTGCAAACAGTTTTGGTTTCCAGAAATAAGCATTTCTTATACAGAAGTCTAGTACAAAATTTGATAACAAGCCCTAGCTAAGGATGCTTTCAGCATACTAACCTGTCATGTAAGTAACACACCATCAGAATGAAAGCAAAAGAAAGAGTATTCCTGGTGACTTAGGCCTTGTCTTCACTAGAAGGAGTTTGCAAGAATAATGGAGATCCATCTTAGATTGGCAAAAGCATTTTTTGGTTGGTATAGTTCATATCTATTTCCTAAACAAAACAAGATTTACCGGCAAAAGGATATTTTTGGTGATACAACTTTGTCTATGATAGGACTTATGCCAGAAAAGAACCACCTGCTTTAACCAGCATTATAGTACTGACAAAAATTTCTAGGGTAGACCTGGACTAACCCTAGGGCAAGTGGTGTAACAGTAAAGAGCAACCCAGAATGGTCTATGGAAAATTCAGCTTAGCCAGAATAGTGCTTTGCTCCAGACGCTTTGGGCCATCTCTTTCTCTTGTCATTATAAGCGCTCTGAGGCTTTCAGTTAATTCCACTTCCAATCTGTCTTCCTCAATAAATTTCTTCTTTAAAAAAAATAGTTATTTTTTTCTCTGATTATCCCCTTGCTTTCTCTGGAACGTAACTCATTCTTATCTGCATGCATACCATTATCTCAGACTGACATTTGCCTAGGTAAGCTGCTATACAAGACACAGACAGTGGTCCGGTTCCTGCCAATCTAGACACTGTTATACAGAAAACATTATTTCAGTCTTTAACAGAGTTCTTTTCACTGATGTACGAGATAGGATGGTAAATAGGGTTTTAGTAAGGAACAGTAAGACCCAAATTTGAATTTGACTCCCTTAAATATGTGAGGGACCATACAATGATGGAAGTTACATGCTGAGGAGCCAGAAGAAGGCATTAATTAAATGACTTGCTTTACAACTGGCCAAGTTCCAAAGGGGCAGTGCTGTTAGCTTAGTTCAGCAAAAGGAGCAAGGAGTCCTGTGGCACTTAAAGACTAATAGATTTATTTATCGCATGACCTTTCATGGGAGAAAATACCACTTTGTCAGACACTTTGAAGATGTTTCTTCAAGATTGTGTCTTCTAGCTGCCAGAAAGCTTCCCTGAGCTGGGAGCTTTTAAAACGCCTGCCTGAAGCATGCTCAGCCAGAGCATGCTCTGGGCAAGAGGAGCAGTCCATGGCCTGGCCACACCACTCTGGTGTCCAGGTAAGAGGGACCTGCGGGTGGGGGATTGGGGACAGGGGTAGTCAGCCGGGAAAGGGCACAGGAGGCTTGGGGGAAAGTTGGGGTCAGGCTGGCTGGTGGGGGGATTGAGAGAGTGGGCAGGCGGGTTAGGGTGGGAGGAAGGGATTGGGCCAGCTGGGGGGGGGAAGGAAATGGATGCGAGGGCAGTGTTAGCTTCCCAAATTGCCATACAGTGAGCACCATAACTTGCTCAGCTGCATGAGCAGCTTAGAGGGAACATTGATTGGGACCCAAGGAAAAAGGTTTGAAACCACTGGTTTATGCACCACCCTACAGTTAGGATTGTACTCAATGCCAAAATGTAGCTCTTAACTTCTTTGTATTTGTGTTCTCTTGTTAGTAGCTTTTATTGCTAAACTCCTTTCTTTTGGCCCCTTGGCACCTACTTAGATTCTTTCTTACATTCATCAGGTCAAGTTCAGAAGCAAGTATAAGGGTGTATACAACTTACATGCTGGTAACTTATATGTCAGTTTAAGTCAAACAGTCTAAGGAAGTCTAGAAGGTGTCCAAGGCAGTATAACCTTAACTTTATGTGGGCCAGCAGAATCTGTATGTTTTACCAGCTTAGAATCCCTCTTCACTTACTTAACCTTAATGAAGTTGGTCCTCTGTGTGTCTCCAAAGCTCCTTTAAATAATGTGGTTTTGATTAAGGGTGTATATAAAGAAATGAATGAGAAAGAATGTTGACACTGAGACAAAAGTAACACAGACAGTACCAGCAACAAACCTTCACGTAAATATTCAGTAATATACAATGGAGAGATTACCCTTGCAGAGAAAAGCCCCTAAGGAAAGAAATTCCACAAGGAGTCCCACATGGAACTTTCCACAAATTGTTCCATTCAGAGATAGGTTTTGAACATGGTGAGGAGGGGAATCCCTAGAACAGTGTGTCAGGACACATTGCTGTGTCACTACACAGCAGTAAGTGTGTTGTGGAGATCCTGGGAGATGGCTGGATTTGGCCTGGAGGGAGCAGGCAGGGCCATAACTAGACCAGGGCGACTGGGGCAAAGCCCCAGGTGCCAAATTTTAGACGGCACACAGGATGCATCCAGCTCCTCACTGCACCTGGGGACAGATCTGGCTCCTTGCAGCCTCAGCAGCAGAGGCAGGGAGGTGGATCTGTCCCCAGCTGCTGCAGAGAGCCGGATCCGTCACCTGCACCCTTTAAAATTCGGCATCTGGGGGTTCCAGTGGTGACTGGGAATAGATCTGGTTCCCCACTGCCCCAACCACCACTGCCGGAAGGCAGCTTGGTCTAGATCTGGGTCCTTGCCACCTACCAGCAGTGGCTGGAGCCAAATCCGGCTTCCTGCCAGGACAGATCAGGCCCCTGGCTGGATCAGGACCCAGGTTGAGGGAGGGCACCTTTGGGGTTGCTTGCCCCAGGTGCCAGAACAGCTAGTTCCAGCACTGAGCTAGTTTGTCCTGTAGAGCCACAATATGCTGCCAAGTGTGTTGCAACCTACAAAAGCTTGAGAATCACAGTGCTAGAAAATCCAATATCCTTGCCAGAGATCAAGGCCATCTTCAGAATGTTCTATGTGCCACATCAAATATGAAGTGCTAGACCACTGAGGATGGGTTTCTTCCATCAGCAACACTCCTCAGCTTCTGTGAGGAAAGGGAGAGATGTGAATGAAGACCCCTTCTATCTATGTTCTAGGAGGTGTGGGGAAGGCAAGATCCCTTTCAAGATACTTAGCCACAGTTAATTATAGGTAAATTTCTTTATGATGCAAAAAGTATATCCTTTGCCCAGTAGTCTTTTCACATACACTACATCAAATGCACAGTGAAGATGTATTTTATTATTGAAATGTTTGAGCTCTTCGGCAGAGAAAACATTGCATGAGTGTCCTACATAGAATAGCCACTCTGGCACTATGACAACTATAGTATACGAATGGCTCCTCCCACATGGCACATGAAGTGCATACATAAAGATATACTGATATATCTCTTTCTTCCCTCCTGCCATCAAGGCCTGAATTTTGATGTGGTTCTTTTGGGGATAGGGAGAGGGTTGCCGAAAGGGTTGCATGGTGATAATGCGAGAAGCCCACATTTTAAAAAGAGAAGATTTTTATTTTGCACTTTCAGCAAAGGGTTTTCAAAGGGTTACACCAATATTAACAGATTCTCAACACCCATGTGTTGTAAGTATATATTTTGCCCATTTTACAGATGGGTAAACATTCACAAGGAAGGGAAGTGACTTACCCATGGGCATACAATGAGAGTGAGGAATATAATCAAGGATCCTTGCAATCTAATTCCCCATCCAGAGTCATATGATTACACTGCCTTTCAAATGATTTAACAGGACAAAAAGAAATTTAATCTAAGCACACACATTTCAAGATAGGTACCCTACCCACAACTGAGTTTATGTAACCAGTGATGTAAAGAAAACAAGGGAAAGGGAAGTATCCAGCACATATGTATTCTACTGATAAACAAGAACTTCTGCCAGAGACTGGATCACATGTTAATCATCAAAACTGAGCTTTTGAGAGTGCTTTTCTTTGCCAGCTAATATGCTCTCCAAGATGCACAGAACAAGTGTGTTCTGAAACACAACAGAATTAATTGAACAGTCACAACAAAGGAGGTCAAAACCCAACAAACAGTATAGCATCTAAAATGACTCCAGAGAATTTTAACAGATGGACACTTGTAAATCTAACAGGATTTCCTACTGGTGAGAATGCCTTAGGTAAAATGCAGAATGTCTCATTAAACTGTCAGGCAGCTATGGAGTGTTGCTCATGTGGATAACACCAGCTATACAACTCTACTGTAAATTCATACAAAGGTACATTAGGGATGGGCTTGAGTTGCAAAATTCAGCCCAGAATCCAGACTTTGAACCCTTTCAAAGTTGAGTGGGTGCCCAGATCTGTTATTTGAGTTCAGCTTTCTTTAAAGAGACGGGAGTGGAATTAAAACAGGATCCAGGAAGTCATATCTCCCCTTTCATTCAAGAATGTTTGGTTACCAGCCTATGTATATTTTCATTCAAATCAGGAAAATATTTTAAAAGGCTTTTCTGAGTCTTTTGTTAGTGATCTGTGGTGATTTTAAATCCTCTTAAGTTCATCTGTGCTGATAAAACGCAAAGGGCACTGCTTACACATATTATTTCTCTCCAGTAGGTGCTGTATCTTTTGTTATTTGAATGGGAAAGTCAAGTAAATGTAGCGGTTACACATTTTCATTTTTCCACATTTGTCCTTACAGCATTGGTGATCTAGGTAAAAGCAATTAATTTCTTACTCACTGAAATACTGCATCTGTCCCTTTTTGACATTTAGTAAATCTGTTGCTGAGATCTGCAAGTCTGTTGTCCAAATCCACACTCCAATACAAGCAACTTCCTTGTAAGAAATAGTCTCTGCTGGGTTTATTGGCATTTCTTGCGGTATCTGAGTTCAAAGCAAATGATTATAAGTTAAGACAGAGCTCTGTTCTTTAAAGCACCATAGCGTATACATCTGTAGAATGATATATAACATAAGAACAACATCCAACTGAGGCAAGCTTAGCACAGCTCCAGCAGGCTTGGCAATAGGACACTTCCATTTGGCTCAGCAGCTAGAATTACTGCTTACAGACCATAAAGGTCCCAGCTTGAGTTTCAGCTGCAGAAGCATGTGTGTTGCACACACAAGTTCAGCCACAGGATGGGATATCTGCCAATTCTCTAACCTCAGATGAAATATCTGGCCACTAGCTGACAGGCAGAATGTGCTTATTCACTGCCTATCAGCATCAGACAGCTAGGCTGCAAAAGAACTTAAGGACAAAAAGAATTGTGTGAAACCACCATTTTCTGCTTTCCAAGTATTAACACACTAAACTGACAGGCTTTACACCTGTTAAAATGGCCCTTGAATTTTCTAATGTTATTGGCGTGAAAACAACCTGTAAATGTAAATAGCTCCCTTCCCTCATCACTGAGTGTTTCAGGGGTGGAATACCACACATGTGGACCTCTGTTAAGAATGGAAATTTAGGAGCACACCTGAGCCCTGAATAAAAGAACTATGAGAGGAAAGGCTGAGTGTGAAAGGAGCAAATGCAGCAGCCACATCACTCAGTAAGCCACAGAACAGATTCTTCCTTGAGCACTGCTCACATGAATTAGGTGTGCACGTGCCGCTCACATCCAAGCACTGCTCATGTGAATTAGGTGTGCACGTGCCACTCACATCCAAGCACTGCTCACATGAATTAGATGTGCATGTGCCACGGTGCTTTTTTTTGCCCTACCATGTTCCCATAGGGTCAGTTGCAAATGCCCCCTTGGTCCTGAGCTTTAGCCATGGTATATAGGTCGTTCTGACCCTGCCTCCCCACCTTCAGTTCCTTCTTTCATCCTGAGTGATGATCTTGGAACCACTTGCCCTTGCATACCTGCAAGCACCTGTTTTGCCATTGTTTTCCTGACTTTTAGACAGATGACATAATCTTAAAAGAATCCCTGGACTTTAGATTGTGTTTAGGAAAGATTTGGTTGAAGATCTTCACCGTGGAAGCTGCGCCAAGAGTACACATGGAGCCTGGCACCAGTTCAACCATGCCCGGCTTCAAACCATGTGCATCCTGTGGCAAGGCCTTCTTGGTCAGCGACCTGCATGAAAAGTGCCTGAAGTCCCTAGGTGAGGGTCAGAGGAACAACAACTGCCATATTTGTCAGTCTCTCAAAGCATGCAGTGGCATCACTGAGGGAGCTCAGGGGGCCTCAGCCCCCCTGAAACTCAGGCGCAACCCCTTGAGTAGCCCACCACTCAGCTGGGCGGGGGTGCACCATTGCGCTCCCATGCTGGGCTGTGGCTGGTAGGGAGCTACTGCAGGCTGGGCTGGGAGTTTTTAAAACTCCCGCCCTGGCCATGGTCAGAGCAGGGTCATGCCAGGGGCTGCAGCCTGTGCCATGGCCCTGCTCTCCTCCAGCAGGAAAAAAGCACGGAGGAGGGGTTGGTGGGGACGGGGGGGGGGCAGTCAAACCAGGGGTTGGGAAGGGCTCAGGGGGCCGCCGGGGGTAAAAGAGAATGAATCAGGGCCCTGGCAGCCCGTGGGGGCCAGGGCCCCCCTAATATTTAGGTGTAGCATTGCCCCTGAAGGCAAGGACCCAAAAGGAGTGACAAAGCCATCTTCAGACCACAGCCATGGAAGCAGCAGTCCTCCCTGTCTCAGCACCAGCCCATGCTCTGCCTGCACTGGGATTCTCAGAGCAGACAGCACACTCGACGCCGGCACCTCCCCAGCACCAATCACCAGTGAGGAAAGGGAAGAAGCCCCATGCCAGCACAGGAGAGCCCATAAACAAGGCCTGGGCATGGGGAGAAGAGGCTCTTCCCCAACACAGTCCCAGATCCTCTGCATGAGTGGAGAGTGCTCCCCTACCTGAGGGTGCAAAGTCCCAGGCCATTCTGGAGCCATCCCTGCTGGAGGCCTTCAAAGCAGCAAGAGTGATGTTACAACTGCAAAAGCCCCCTCCACCACTGAGGCCAGTCATGTTGAGGGATAAGCCTTTTCTGTCATCGAAGGCGTGGCCCTCCGGCAGTGAAGGACCTGGTGCAGGACACTGGTTGGCAGGGTGGGAGCTTGTCCTAGGAACAGGCTTCTGTGCTCTCATCTCCAGTCAATCAGTCCAGAGACACCAAGCACCTACATTCCCCATCCCCAGCACAACCCAGGTTGTCCACTTGGGGCTTGCAGTCAACATTGGGAGGTCTTCAGTCACCCCACCAATTATCCTCATATGTGTTGTCCTGGGACCAATCACCAACAACACCTCCTTGACCCCAGTCCCGGTCTTCAGGGGAGTATGATACCCAGCACCAACATTGGAGATCCTCGTCCTCTTTGGCACCGGCAGTGGTGTGCCCAGCAGGTAAACACCGGAGGAAGCATTCGATGCCATGGTCTGGCCATTAGTCTAGAGACCGTCGAACACATGACTCAGCATCGCCCCTGTCAACAAGACACTCGCCGTCCTGTGAGGCCCTGGCACTGGAGTACGGAGAGGCCAATCCTTGCACTAGGACCGGTGATGAAAGGAGGGTTGCCCTCCCGCACAGGGCAGGAGGACGCCCCCAGCACTGGCACTAACACTGCAGACCATCAAGGACTGGATGGAGCAATGGACGTACTGAGGCCCTTGGGAAAGTTCCCAGAGGAACTCCACTTCCAGAAGCTCCTCAAGGGCCGAGAAGCCAAGGGGTTGGACACTGATTTAGACCCAGGAGGGGGAACCTTGGCTATGGGGAAGGATGAAGGACTCCTGGGCCATCCTGCATTTTTTGGGGATGTACATCCTACAGACAACCAGATGCCCCTTTCATCCCCAGCCATTGCAGCAGCACCAACAGCAGCAGCAGCAGCAGCAGCAGCAGCAGGGCACATGTCAGCAGCTGTTCCAGTCCCTGCAGCATCCCATGGGAATAGGAACAGAGACAGGGTAGAAGGAGCAGAGCAGGCTGGGGAGAAAGCCCCAACCAGTCCCCCACCAGGGGAATAGCAATTGGCCTGCTACCCCCAGTCACAGGTTCTGACCAAGTGCCCGAGGACCACACCCCCTCTCTGGAACCCCCTCCCCATCTGACCTTCAGAAACCACCTCTACCAGTTTTGGCACTGGTGGGCTGAGATTCCCTTGGACCTCTGGGTGTTAGATACAATCTCTGATGGCTACACCCTGTAATTCAAGCATGGGGCCCCCAGCAACAAACCACTCCCTCACCATTCCATCAAAGACCCCTACCACAAACCTCTTCTGAAAGAGGAAAGCCGAAAGCTCTTGAAGTTTGGGGCAGTAGAGCAAGTTCCTCGCAGAGAAAGGGAAAGGGGCTTCTATTATAGGTACTTCCTGGTCCCCAAGGAAAATGGGGGCCTCAGGCCCATCCTGGACCTAAGAGGCCTGAACAGGTTCCTATGAAAAATAAAGTTTCAAATGGTTTCTATGTCTCACATTATCCCATCCTGAGACCCAGGAGACTGGTTTGTGGCCCTTGACCTGAAAGATGCATACTTCCACATTGCCATCAGACCCAAGCACAGAAAGTTCCTAAGGTTCATGATAGGGCAGAAACACTTCCAATTCACAGTCCTTCCATTTGGGTTCTCCCTAGCTAGCCCCAGGGGTCTTCACAAAGTGTGTGGCAGCAGTGGTGGCCTGCCTAATTCAAAAGGGAATCCAAATCTTCCAGTACCTGGATGGGTTAGGCCTCATCCTAAACCTGGAAAAGTCAAAACTGACCTCCATGTGGGAAATAGAGTTTATTGTGTCTTACCTGGACTTGAGGTGGGCCATAGTGTCCCTCCCACTCTCCAGGTTTCAGTCAATGCCTAGTATCATTTCAGACCTGCACCACTCCCTCATGACCACAGTGAGGCACTGCCTTCGGCTCTTGGGGCACATGGCAGACTCCATTTACATGATAAGAATGTCCTGATTTTGCATGAAGCCATTCCAGTCCTGGCTGATGGGAGTGTACTACCCACAGAGCCACACACTGGACTGGGTGGTCACAGTCCTGAGGGAAGTCCTAAAGGACCTCATGACTTGGCAGAGTCCAGACTTTGCCCTGAAGACCTGTCAGTGACACTGATCACAGATGTCTCAGATATGGGGTGGGGGGCCCATGTCAGCAGCAGACTCTCCATCTAGGGGACATGGCTGGTAGACTCCCCTACAAATAAGTATAGAGGAGCTAACAGTGATCCACCTGGGCTGCAGTGTCTTCCTAGACAAAATCAAGGGAAAGACAGTGCTAGTCCTCATGGACAATATGGCAGCAATTTTCCATCTCTACTGCCAGGAGGGTGCCCATTCATCCACCCTGTGCAAAGAGGCAGTCCGTCGGTGGGAACTGAACATAGAGAACAACTTTCACCTGGTGTCAGCTCACCTACCAGGGGTGAACAACAATCAGGCAGACAAGGTCAGCAGGAGGAATTGTCTGCTGACCTTGTCTGCCTGATTGTTGTTCACCCCTGGTAGGTGAATTCCTCCTGCAACACAAGTGGTCCCTAAACCTGGAGATGGCGGGACAACTCTTCCAGGAGTGGGGTGTTCCTGACACAGATCTATTTACAACATGCTTGAATTACAAATGTGACCTCTTCTGCTCCATGGGGGGCAGTAAGGGGGGGGGGGTCGTCACTGTCAGATGTTCTCCTGATCAGCTGGAAGGAGCCCCTTCTCTATGCCTTCCCACCAATTCACCTGATACACAGGGTCTTGCTGAAGATCAAGGAGGACAGGGCAAAGATGATCATGATAGCGCCCGACCTGGCCTCACCAGCCCTGGTTCAGCATGCTTCTCAACCTCTCGGTAGCCCCTTCCAAGACACTGCCACCCCAGGCAGACCTGTTGACTCAGGACTCAGGATGTCTCCAGCACTGGGACCTGGCTCCCCTTCATCTGATGGCTTGGAACTCTGTGGCTAAGCTCAGCTGAGAAACCCTGCTCGAGGGAGGTTCAGTAAGTTCTGATCAAGAGCAGGAAATCATCCACACATTCAACTTACAAGGCCAAGTGGAAATGTTTCTCCCTATGAACAATGTCAAAAGGGGTCATTCCAGAGTCAATCCCTATCCAAACCATACTCAAATACCTCCTTTACCTAAAAGGGGAAGGAGTAGCACTGGCTTCCCTCACAGTCCACCTGGCAGCAATCTCAGACTTCCATTACTCCTTCCAAGGGGTCACCCCTTCTCACACTCTGACATCCAGATTTCTCAAAGGGATAGAGAGACTCTACCTGCAAGTACATGATCCAGTCCCACAGGGGGACTTGAAGCTGGTTCTCCAAGGAACTTACAAACCTACCTTGAAGCCAATAGACTCATGCTCCCATTTGGTCCTGTCATGGAAGGTAGCATTCCTAGGAGCCATTACCTTGCCAAGGAGAACATCAGAGCTAAAGGCTCTGTCCTCAGAGCCACCATATATGGTGTTCCACAATGACAAGGTTCAGCTCCACCCTCACTTGGCCCCCTTACCAAAGTTGGTCTCATCCTTCCATCTGAATCAGGACATTTTCCTCCACGTGTTCTTCCCAGGTCAACACTTGATAGAGAGCCAGAGGACGTGGCATACCCTTGATCTTAGAAGGTCACTGGTCATCTCCATCAAGTGGACTAGACCCTTTCACAGGTCGACCCAGCTCTTTGTCGCAATCGCTGAGCGCATGAGGGGTCAGGTGGTGATGTCACAGCATCTCTCATCCTGGATAATGAGATGCATTAA
Source organism: Podocnemis expansa (assembly GCA_007922195.1). Classification (NCBI taxonomy): domain Eukaryota; kingdom Metazoa; phylum Chordata; order Testudines; family Podocnemididae; genus Podocnemis; species Podocnemis expansa. The sequence goes on along the minus strand of ML681964.1, from coordinate 14,574,809 downwards.
GGACTGTTACCATCAAGCAAAGGTTCCACTTCTGGGGAATGTCAAAGCACTTCTGGAGAAGGTCAACTAGGGCATAGACCTCCTTGACAGCTTTACTTGAGCAAGTGCCCATCCAAGAAATCTGCAGGACAGCCACCTAGTCTTCAGCCCATACATTTGCATCACACTATGCCATCATCCAGCAAATAAGGGAAGATGCAGTCTTTTGTAGAGCAGTATTGCAGGTGGGGAAACCATAAGTCCATCCACCACCCTACGCAAGGCCTGTAGGTCACTTAATTCAGGATGGATGTGAGCAGCACTCATAGAATCATAGGGTTGGAAGGGACCTCATGAGGTCATCTAGTCCAACCCCCTGCCAGAGACAGAACCACTCCCACTAAACCATCCCAGTCATGGTTTTGTCCAGCCAGGCCTTAAACACCTCCAAAGATGGAGATTCCACCACCTCCCTAGGCAGCTCATTCCAAGGCTTCACCACTCTCCTAGTAAAAAAGTTTTCTCTAATATCAAGCCTCGACCTCCCTAACTGTAACTTGAGACCATTGCTCCTCGTTCTGTCCTCCATTACTACCAAGAATAGTCGAGCTCCCTCCTCCTTGGAGCATCCCTTCAAGTAGTTGAAGGTTGTTATCAAATCCCCCTTCAATCTTCTCTTCTGCAGGCTAAATAAGCTTAATGCTCTCAGTCTTTCCTCATAGGGCTTGTGCTCCAGCCCTTTAATCATTTTGGTTGCTCTTTGCTGAACTCTCTCTAGCATGTCCCTGTCCTTTCTGTAGTGGGGACCCCAAAACTGAACACAGTATTCTAGATGTGGCCTCACCAGTGCAGAACAGAGAGGAATGATCACATCCCTTGATCTGCTGGTAACACTTCTTTTGATGCAGCCCAGTATGCCATTGGCCTTTTTGGCAGCAAGAGCACACTGCTGACTCAAATCCAGCTTCCCATCCACCATGACCCCCAGGTCCTTTTCTACAGTGCTGCTTCTTAGCTGAATGTTCCCCAGCCTGTAGCAGTGCATGGGGTTTTTCCATCCCAAGTGCAGGATTTTACACTTGTCCTTATTGAACCTCATAAGATTTCTATTGGCCCACTGTTCCAATTTATCTAAGTCTCCCTGAATCCTGTCCTTGCCCTCCAATGTGTCTACTGGTTCCCCCAGCTTGGTTTCATCCGCAAATTTACTGAGAGTGCAGTCTATTCCATCATCCAGATCATTGATGAAAATGTTGAACAGAACCGGCCCCAGGACCGACCCCTGGGGCACACCACTCATTACTAGTTGCCAGCTAGACATGGAACCATTGATTCCTACACGCTGAAAGAAGAACAGAGGGTTAATTATCTGTAAATGTCTTTTGTCAAGATGGGTTGCTCACATATATTCCACACCCTTCCTCCATCTCTGCTTTTTGGAGTTAGTGGAAAGAAGGGACTGAAGGGGGGAGGCAGGGTCAGCACCACCTATATACTGTGGCCAAAGCATGGGACTGAGGAAGCATTGGCAACTGACCCTACTGGGCAGGCTTGGGCAAAAAAAAAATCCAGATATCCGGATGACCATACACCGCAGCACGTACACACCTAATTCAGAATGTATGTGTGACAGACTGCTCCCCAGATCTGGTCCAGTGTTCCTCTGTGACCAGAGGCGGCTTTTGAGGTAAGCAAAGCAGGCGGATGCCTAGGGACCCCGAGCTGTAAGAGGGTCCCGTAGCAGCCTCCTGCTTCACTTAGCCCTGCACTGGCAGGGCGGTGGGGAAGCGGAGGGCAGCAGAACACTAGGACCAGAAGCTTTGCTACCTACCTGCCTCTCTCCAGTGGGGGCGGAGCAGTACTCCTCACCTACTCCCAGCAGGCTGCACATCCCCAGGGGAAGGGTTACCAGATGTCAGGCAAAAGGAGGGCATGTACTCCTTTTTACCTTCACGTCCTCCATCTGGCAGGCATTTTAAAATACATGGTTTTGTCTTGCTTTTTACTTATAGGGGTTAAAGTATGCTGGAATTCCATGGAATACTTTAGTTTTAGGGGGAAGGATTCCAGACCCCCCTAAAAACAGAAGAATATTACATTAATACTATATTTTTTTCCACGTGCCCTCCAATGTCCTCCTTTTCGTACTTCCCTGTCCTCCTTTCCGTGCTTTGGTATGTGGTAGCCCTACCCGGGGGAGGGTGGAGAGCGGCCGGCACAGCACTATGGCTTACCAGGAGCGGGGCCCTCTGGAGTGGCCTGCTCCGAAGAGTTCCGGCCGCTTCCAGGCCTGTGGTGGCCCAGGGTGAAGCAGCCAAACTTTTCAGAGCAGGCCGCTCCAGGGGCCCCACTCCCGGCAAGCCTCAGCACCACGCCAGCCACTCTCCTTCCCCCCATCTGGGGAGGCACAGCCAGCTGGGAGTAGTAGGGGAGCACTGCTCCACCCACGCTGGAGAGAGGCCCGTCTAACAGGCAGGCAGCAAAGCTTTTGGATCTGGCAGTCCACAGCCCCCCTCTTCTCCCCCTCATGGGAGTTGGGAATATGGGGGGGGCAGTTAGGGTGCCAATAGGGACCCAAAGCCCTGGTGAGGGCAGCACTGGAAGCCCATAGGGGACCCCACAAAGGGCCTTCGCCTAGGGCCCCCAATTGCCTAAGGCTGCCTCCGTCGATGACCCCCCCCCCCGATTCCCACTCCTGATCCTCAATTAGCCCCACCTTGCCAAGTGGCCACTCACTCCTGAGTCAGCCCACTGCCACCTTTGTCGTATAATCAGTTCCAAGCAGTGGGGTGTATGTCCTCTGGCTACTCAAGGGATGGTCTCCCAAGAAAGCACCTCCCCGGCCCCAGTTACCACACCAGAAGCCTCTCTCTAGATAGATTGGGACCCACTCTCAATCACCATACACTCTAGTCCATCCATTTAACAGAGAAATGGATTGTGCCCAGCCCTCTTCACTCACACCCTCTAAAGATTATATAGCTTTAAATAAAACAACTACTAGTTTATTGATTAGATTATAATTCTAAGTGACAATATGGCCAATCATGGCATTAGCATGTATTTAAAGTCTCACTGAATTGAGTTGTAATCCATATTTGAATTTAACTACACTGCAGAATATTTTGATTTAACTCTTTATAGAGACAGGCTCAAGATGTGAAGTCTGAGGTCTGGACTTGAGTCCAACCTTACACAAAGAGCAGTATGGCTTTGCAAAATGACTCTGTAAACTGGCATGGTACAATCACATTTCATCTTACTTATTCAATATCATATTTGCTCAGTTCACAATAAAAATTATATTTCTTCTAACTGTCTGTTCTGAAAATGCAACCTAGGATGTGAGAGTCAAACTGGGATCTTATAATTTCATGTGCAGTCCCTACTGGACATATCTGAGTATAGAATTTGTTTTCCAGAATTTATTACTGATGATGATACATGATAAGGAAAGGATTCATAAGAAACCACAAAAAACACAGAACCTACAATGCTGTTTTCATAGAGTCACCAGCAAGAGGAGTACAGCATTTGAAGATCTAACTTCTGAAATTCTGGGACTATCCTATACATGCGTAACAACTAATAGAAGCACTTTCAGGAGATAGCAGAGCTATGCCAGGTTAGCCAGAGCTTGGTTTTACAAATATGTTCTGGTGGCATTTTAATTTTGTAAAATCAGAATGAAATTAGTGGTTATTTGGAGAAAAGTTCTACTTTATTTAAACCACCAGGGTTTGTTTTTTTTTGGCACTTTTGGCCTTTCTATAGTAGGGGTATAGTGGGGCAGACTTGCTAATTTCTAAGGCTATGTCTAAACTAGCAAATTAGTCCGGACTAAGCAAGCTTAGTCCGGACTAATTTGAACCCCGTCTACACTAGACTTTGGCTAGTTCAAACTAAAATGGAGACATGCTAGTTCAAACTAAATAAGTTTGAACTAAATAAGTTCAAAGTAGCAGTTAGTTTGAACTAAGTACATTTTTTTAGTTTGAACTAACTTTTAGTTAGAACTCGAACTAATTTTCGAACTACTTAGTTTGGACTAACCAAGTTTGAACTAAGATTTTGGTGTGGACATAGCTTAAGTTCCCCCACCGTTTTCTCTGTGAGTAATAAATAGTGACAATTACTTCTCATAAATATTCCCCACTTACACTTGTCGTCTTCTCAACAACTAATACACCTCGGATTTCCTAAATTTATTTGTCCAGCGTCGATGTATACCACATTCTGGCACCAGAAGTTATAATGATGTAAGCAAATGACAGAAGAAGAAGTTGTAACATAAGCTCTGTTTTATTTTTTGGTAGACTGTTTTTTACTGTTATACTATTACATATCAGAGAGGCAGCTGGTGGCAAAATGAGATCAGAGGAAGTGTCTTTGGGTTATAAAATAAGAAAAAGGAGTTTCACACCTTAATAAAATGTTAAATACATCCTCAACTGGTTAAGCAGCAAATAAACTTAGCAGAAAGTTCTTATGTTGAGATTTTTTTTACCAAGAAAGAAAGAAAGAAAGAAACTTTAGTTTGCCAAAAAGCAATGTTAATCTGCAACTATCTTGTTCTTCTCATGACCCTTTTATTGCTGAAAACTCACAGCTTAGCAGTAATGAGAGTACAAGAAAAAGATCTAATTTAGCTTTCATATCAAATATGTAGCCAAGAGAGTAAGAATAGCCATCCCTATTTAAAGGATGGAAAGCTACTACATAATTGAACTCTGTACATAAGTGCAAGCAGGTTGGTAGAGGGAGATGTAAAATCTGCTACTACTGGCCTTACAAGCTGAAATTTAAAATACAGTGGTACAGCATTTTCTTGTCACAAGAGGAAAGACGAAGAACAATTACCTTGTTATCTTATTATGAAATTCTATATATACAACAGAAAAGCTACAAGGAACATAGCCTATTTTCTTCAGTGAATATCCTTTTGGTGTTTTGCTAAACAAAATGAAAAGGTTTCTTTTCTAGTAGGAAGCGGGATATAGAGAAGGTAGAAACATTCTGAAAAAGCAAAATGTTATTTTCAAAAGGAGTCACATGAGCATGAAGAGCATCTATGTGAAAAGCAATCACACTTCAGCAGCTTGAATCTGAAGAAGCAAATTTGCACTATTCTTTTTATACAATTTGTGTCAACTTCAAAAAGACATGAAAGAATATAACATGTCTTTCTTATGTAAGCACAGTTGTAAAATACGCTGGCCAGATTCTCAGATTCAGTGAGGGAATGTTATTTGGTCTCTCCTGGCCGGTTGAGATTTCATGGTGTGTTTGAAGTGCAGGGAGAGGGCATTACCATTTAGCACTAACTGAAGAAGTCTCAAGGTTGGTCTAGATTGTGCTGGGGCCACTTTGGCCCCTAGGAGATCCCCAGATCAGGCTAAAACAAAGATGAAAGAAAGTCATGTTGTTATCCACCTCCTTTTGGGTCCTGCACTGAGCAGAGCTTGGCCAGACCCAAGCACTGATGTAATACTTTCTTGAAGTCATTCCAACCCCCTCCCAAAAAAAAAAGAGTGTCCTGTATGTCCTCTAAGAATCTGTTTAGGGATGCAGAACACATTACTCAATTCCACAATGCCAAATTTGCACAGAACTAATGTTCTGTGCAGAATTTAATTTTTTCCTGCAGAACTGGAGCAGCAGAGCTGCTGGCTGCCACTAGCAGCCACTAGACCCAGCAGAGCCTGGCTTCTCAGCTCACAAATAGAAAACACTACCAGGGGGAGTAAGAAGGGAAAGGGGAGCTGGAGCAAGATGTAGCCAGCCCCTGCGTTCTCTCTTGGCCCCTGACTCTCCATGGCGGGCCTGGCCAGTCCCGCTTCCAGTCATGTGATTGGAAGCTTCCTGCTGATGCTCCAGTTGTCTAGCAACTAAAGCACTGGGAGGAGGAGTGTGGAGGAGAGACAGCCTGGCCCCTGTCGCACAAAGGCAGCAGCATCAGTCTTGGGCCAAGCCCACCCCTGCCCATCTGCCCGCTGCAGTGTCCCCACTCACAGCTGTGGTTGCCTGCCTGTGGATCTTCAGTCTCAGTGGCCAAGTTTGCACCACTGCCAGATGTTGCAATGGGCAGGGGTGGGTGAGCCAGGTGGCCAACTGGGCAGCCATGTGCCTACCTGGGCACACCTGTAGCTATGCCCCAAAGGTGGAGGGTTCCCAGCAGCTGCAGTTCCTGACATGCCCTGAAGGAAGGATGCGGTGCACAGCCCTGCAGTGAATGGTGCCCCCAACGACCTGACAGGGATGGAGACCCTGCAGCTCTTCATGCTTTGGCTGATGGGCCTGATCCTCATCTGCTCAGAGACCTGGCTGGACAAAATTTTATGAAGGGTGAGAAAAGGCAGGGCAACACTATGTTTGTTGGAGGGACAATAACAAAGCTGTGCAGGACAGAGCCTGCAGCTGGGCTTTGGATGGGGTGTGAGATGCAGAAATCTGAACCAGTGGGTAGAGCTGTGCAGCCCCCTTAAGCACTCCCAAATGTTCCTTCCAGTACCCCCTAAATATCCCCTCCCAGTGCTCAGCAATCCACCAGCAGTCCTCAAATACACTCAGCTGTACTCCCAACTCTGTGTACCTGTACTTCAGCTCCCCCTCCTACCAGCAGTGTCCTCTACTTGGGAATCTCTATATGGTAACCCCATAGGAGCAGGGTGAAAAAGCAAGAATTAACTAAAAGACCAGAAGGATAGACCTTTCCCCAGAGATGTGCCCAACTGACACATTTGACATACCCAGACTACAGTGCCCAACCAAAGCATAACAGAAAAACTAAAACTGGGTTGACATAGGGGTTCCGTTAACTCTCTGCGCCTGGGGGGAATCTTTTGTTGTCTCTATTGTTACAGACATATTTGCTAACAGGTATTTTAAAATAAATTACCAAAATAATTGAAATCAGATGATTATGTTGTGTTATTTTGACAAATAAAATAAGCGGGCTCTCGTAGAATGTTAAAACACTGTGCGCAGAACTTTTTTACTTGTTGGCACAGTATTCCACCAAGAGTAATTCTGTATACACGCATTAAGGGTTTAAGCACAGTGCTATCTCCCTGGTAGCTAGAAGACACAGAAAGCCTGTGAACCTATGAACAGTAAATATGCATAGTTCCACAACATCCACAGGGAAGAACAAAGTAATGAATGTAATTTACAAAATCAAATTGATTAGTCCACATTTGGGATTTGTCAAAAGATATTTTCTATAGCAATCTATTTCTCAATGGTATAGGAATTATAGCTGGAGACAGATTTAAATATACAACCATTTATTAGTTTGCTCTAACTTAAAAAAAGCTGAAACATTTTTTTAATTCAATAAATAAAGTTTAAAATTCTAAGGGGAGACCATATGCTGAGTTCCCACCCTGAATGGAATGTATACCAAGGAGTTACAAGTCCTAAAAACAGCAGATTATAATAATGAAATAATGATTCAATCTACACTACATGGGTTCTTGCAAGTATAAATATAGTGCATGTAGCAGATAGAAGACATGTAAGGTTGTATTCTGTACTCATTAAGTTCAATTAAAAGACTCCCTTGGCTTCAGTGGGCTTTGGATCAGGCCCTTAAGCAACAGCCCATGGTGGCATAACAGAAGCAAGGCTTAGTGCAGTTGCCTTTGCCTTTATGCTCAGTTTAACCTATTACACAGGGTAACAGTAGCAACAATTGCTATTTCTCATATTGCTGATTCCGCTGACTTTAAAAATCTTGAGGATAAAATAAATATTTTCATTTTAATAAATGTCTAATTTAAGTATGGATTATATATTTAAATGTGAAACAATATAAATGATACATTTTTATTGAATTTCTGGCTACCTTTCTGTATTGATTCAGATAAATGCAAACTTTAAAAATCACAAGGAGCTGTCTAAATATATTTTCTTTTTGTAAGTGACATACTGGAATAATACTATGGAAAAATTGTGAAGATTAAGTAGACTATATCATGCAATCAACAATGTATATCCCAAGTGAAGCTGAGGCTATATCATGAAAATGTAATTATAAAAATTGCATGGAGAATAAGATGGAATTTACTGTGCAAAAATGAAAACAGTATTCTTCTCAATTATTCTTCATTAGATGGAGTGTCTTGGTCAATCTATTGTATTCCTTCTCAAAGAGAAGGCTTGGAAAGATGGGATAATTACAAAATCATTTTTGATACTTGGGAACTGTGTTGCTATTGTGTTAAAAAAAAAACAAAACATTTACAGTTTTTTAGAAGCATGGTCTGGAAAGTTTTAAGAGAAATCATTCTTAATTATTCAAATAATAAGACATGTAAGAAAATAGATTACTTGATATATTGTGTGTGCTGGATAAAGCAGTGGTTTAAAAAGTTGTAGGCATCCTCTTGCTGGATGAACTGCGAGAGAGTTAAATTCCTTCCATTAAAAGTCCTTACCTTTGCCAGGTAACTCTCTAGTCACTTTCTCTACAGCTAGGCATTTTATCCAAGCCTATTTATTCCTCTTTTGCTATCTGTGATATTCTCTGACGTTTCTGAATCACCATCATATATAGACTTACAGATACAGAATTAAGCATTTATTTGAAGTTATCCATTGCCCCTAATCTCCATTTCCTTGCATCAGCCACATTTATATTTTTTTCTTTCTTTACACTCTTCTTCTGCTCCTTGCCTCTCATTATTGTGACCATGAAGAATCAAGACAGATATGATAATGAGTCAGGTATCCAAATAGGAATCAACAAAACTCCATGTAGATACTGCATCATTCTTTATCTGTCATTATTGAATGAAGCGCTTGGTCAAGAACTGGCTTTTGCAATATGCTATGAAACTACTCAGGCTTAAACTCTCTTCAGTCTTCCTCTGAGAATGCTCTGTCATGTGGTTCCTGAGAAATTTCATCCTAATATCTGTTAGTTGCAACATTGCCCCAAGCACTACTATCTTAGTAGGTTGAAGATGGATAAGTAGGCTCTAAGAAAGCATGCCTTGACTTCACAGAGACTCTTACTTGGGAGTAAAGCCTGCCTTAGCGTAAAATACCAGCCTCACCTAGAACGCCTGAAAATTAAGGTCTCTTCCCTTATCACCTTAATACAGAAACCATGAGAAACTCCCTAGAGAACAGACCCTCCAGTCCTTCAAAGATCCATACTGGGTCAGGTGTTTGCTACAGCTGAATTCTGCTTTGTAGTCTTGGGGTATAGCCTGCACGCTTAGCTTGCCAACATGGGGCTGAAATCACCAACTGTATTATTAGTTGCTGCTTGAGTTATACACCAGGTTCCAGCTTGCCTATGCCAGTACACATAATTGTCAGACCTTCAGAGAGATACCATTATTGCTGAGTCTGTCTGAAGAGTTGTAAAAGAATAAATCAACTTATTATAGCTCCAATGCTCCATTTTCAGATAGCAAAAACACACACAGTGCCAACTCGAAGGTCTCCTCATATCCAGGGGAGGAATCCCATTCCTGTAGATCAGAATGTAACACCACAGTGGATCTCCAAACACCCTTTCTCTAGGGCAGCTCCTGTACACTTGAATGAGAATGCTACTGGTCCTTTATCATATATGGACAATCAGCACTATTAGTGAAAAGGTGGTGAGACCCAGGCAAAAGCAAATCCTTATAGAGTAGAATTACTAGTAGTAAAGAGAGTCTAACATGTTAAGTAAACTCAGCAGTCCATTGATGCTCCTGCTACCTTTTCCACTTGATTTTAGATTCTGGACCAGCCTCAATACCCTACTCACTAGCTTATCTAGAGTTGCCACAGATTTGTACCAGCTTGGCCTGGTCTCCTCTCTATGCTGACTGTGATGCAGCACTGCAGACAATGTAATGGAGGAGTGCCCAGCTCAACATCTGGAGGGAAGTTTAGTATTTTATAATGCCTAGCCTAGGTCTTAAATAGCATATCTATGATCCTTCAGTATATTTCAGATCTAATGGGGAGCCAGCGAAGTGTTTTGGAGCTACGTTGTGATGTTCCCTCTAAGACTGCTTTTTCTCAAAAATGAAACCATGGTGTTTCAACAAGTTTCCAGGTAGCTCCATCCTCAACTCTTGTTCTTTCCTCTGCCGGTTACCCATTCCTTTCCCCCCCTCTGGATCTCTCACTGTCTTCAGACTTTCTCTTTTTGGCATGGTCTACACTAAAGATGACCCAGTGCTAATAATAGGCATTGGGAGCGAGTGCAGCAGTATAGACAAAGGCAAAGTGTCTTTAGTGCCATTTGTAAAATAGAGGTTAAAACTTGATGTGGCTACAAAATTTGCTCATAAGGCACTAGACTTCACCAGCTTTCTTCCTGTAAGCCAAAAAGCCATCATTTGTTTATGTGACTTTCAGAGTTTCTAAAGAACTTCATTGTTTTGCGAGGCCAGTAAAGACTGACTGCCAAAGATGAATTTGGCATTTCTTCCCACAAGTGACCTTTTGCAATTTCCTGTCACTCACTGTATGGAGCTAAGTTCCAAAGGGGTACCTTTGTTAGCCTAGTTCAGCAAAACAAACAAGGAGTCCTGTGGCACTTAGAGACTAACAAATTTATTTATCTCATGAGCATTCATGGGAGACAATCCCACTTCATCAGTTGCTTTAAAAGTGGGGGGAATTTACAGAATGGGAGGAACATTAAAGCAGGGAAGTGTTAAGTCATGGGATCAGGTCACACTGTAACAGCAAATCAAATCAAATCAAATCTTGTGACTTACTCCTCCCATTCTGTAAGTTCCTCCATCTTCAAAGCATCTGATGAAGTGCAATTTTCTCCCACAAAAACTCATGTGACAAATAAATTTGTTAGTCTGTAAGTGCCTAGGACTCCTTGCTGGACTCCTTGTTTGTTTTATTGAACTAGATTAACACGGCTGCACCTTTGGATCTTGCTTGTTTTGTATGGTAGCTGTGCAAGCACATGATAATTCACTCAGCAACAAATATTGCTTCACCTTCTAATTGTGCAAGGTGTTAAAACAAACAAATCACAACTGATAAGCACAAGAGAAAAAGCACTGAGCATTCTAAGTGTAGATATGGGAACTGCAATAGGGACACCAGTTAAAAGCTAAAAAAGAAAGAGGAAAAGGCTTGCCTTATTTTCTCCAACCAATAGGGATGTTGTGAGAATAAAGTTTTCTTGCCCTTACAATTCGTCACTGCAAGTTTCACTCATTATCTTATTTACAACAAAAATATTATGTTATGACACATGTTTAAGCATGGCACATGATGTAGATACAGCACTAGACACAAAACAAATATCTGGATCAGTATCCTGCCTCATTTGCATACATATCCAAATTATTCAGGCAATGTCTTTGTGTTTTCTTTTAAAGATGCAGTCCACAAATTACCATTCTCCTGTTTGTATATAAAAATAATTTAAATTAAATTTTAAAATAGTGCACATCTTTCTATGATCGCCTTACACTGCAAATCAACTGTGATGTTTAATTTCCTGCTTTTTATTAGGAGAGGTTGAAAAGTTCAACATGTAAAAAAAAAATCTGTTTAATGGTTTAAAAAACTGCATATATATTAAACTCTGACTCAGTGAGTGGCTACACTACTGAATAGGTTGGTAAACTTATAATTAATCAGTAAGACAATGAATCTGCAAAATGCCCTCTCTGGGGTCATGCTGGCTTAATAAGAATATAAACCACATATGTTGTCCTTATTAATAGTGACTAATCTCTTTTAGGAAGGAGGAGGGTCAGATTTGCAATAAGTAAACCCATAATGGTATAGCCTCGTTAAACAAATTTGCATACAGAGAACAAGATGCTTTAGCTGCTACTCTTTTGAAGCTTGTTTCCTGTTTCTATCACCTTTTAGCTGATCAGAAGGCACACAACATCCTTGCTTACTGGTGTGTAGCCAAGGACTATTCTAATCCTTTAGGGTATGTCTACATTTACAATTTAGTTCGAATTAAGGAGGCTTAATTCAAACTAAAATAGTGCATGTCCACACTAGCTTTCATTAATTTGAACTAAGGGATTCCCTTAGTTCGAACTAAGGAAAGCCTAGTTCGAATCTAAAACCTCCCTTAAATTCGAATTGATGGTTAATCCAAACTCATTAGTTTGAATTAACCCAATATAGCTGTGTTAATTTGAACTGTTAGCTTGAATTAACCACAGCTAGATTTTCCCTATGCAATAGTGCCCCCTACCTGATTCAAACTAGCAAGTCGAATTAGGGTTTCTAGTGTGGCTGTGCTAATTTGAATTATTAGTTCGAATTAATTAGTTCTAATTCAGTTAATTCGAACTAACCTTCTAAGTGTAGACATAGCCATAGACTACATAGTGCTGAAGGTGGTTGTTCTCAGACCTAAAAGCCTCAACATCACTGTTGAGCAAACAGGGAGGGATATGATTTAAACATCACTATATAGTTTCAATACTGCTCTCCTGGACAGAGCTGATGGTATGCATTCTAATACACACAGGGTCCTTTAGCAATAGACTCACAACTGATTATTGCCTAAATTTTCTCACAATTTACTGAAAGCATAGGTTCCAGAGATATAGCAAAAGCAATGAAAGTCCTGTAGCACCCTGAAGACTAACAAATCTCTTCAGGCATAAGCTTTCATGGGCTGCAATCCACTTTGCCAGATGCATAGAGGAATAGGGATCACTCCACTATGTTGAGTCATAAAAACATGTAGGACCTAGTTTCTAGACTGCACTGATGGCAGGTCTACACTACCTGCAGGGCTGTACCTAGGGGGGGTGTGGGACCCAGGGCAATGAGCCCATGGGGGCCCCCTTGCACCCCAAGCTGGGGGGGGTTGAGTCAGTCTGGCCCAGAGGCTGGCCCTGCACTTCCATCCCTTCCCTGAGCCAGTCACTTTGCCCCTGGGGTCAGAGTGGGCCTGTCCAGCAGCTGGGCACTGCTCTCCCACCCCACCTCTGTGTCGCCCCTCCCCGCCCCTAGGGCAGAACAGACAGCCCAGGGGAGGGTTGAGAGTGTGGAGCCCAGCCTCTGGGCTGGCCCACTCCACCCCTGGTCCGGCTGTTCCCTGTCCTTTGGGCAGAGGCAGCTTTTGGGGTAAGCGAAGCAGGTGGTCGCCTAGGGCCCCCAAGCTGTAAGAGAGCCCCATAGCAGCCACCTGCTTCATTTGGCCCTGCGCTGGTGAGGCGGTGGGAAAGTGGAGGGGGGCAGACCACCAGGACCAGAGGCTTTGCTGCCCACGTGCCAGACTGGCCTCTCTCCAGTGGGGGCAGAACACAGCTCCCCGCCTACTCCCAGCTGGCCGTGCGTACCCAGGAGGAAGGAGGAGAGCCACCAGCAAGGCGCTGCAGCTTGCCAGGAGTGGTGTCCCCTGGAGCAGCGTGCTCCGAAGAGTTCCGGCTGCTTCGAGGGCTGTGGTGGCCCAGGGTGAAGCAGCCAAACACTTCGGAGTGGGCCACTCCAAGGACCCCACTCCCAGCAAGCTGCAGCATCGCAACAGTCACTCTCCTCCCTCCCCCGGGAGAGGTACAGCAGTGGGAGTAGGCGGGGAGTGCTGCTCCGCCTCCACTGGAGAGAGGCCAGTCTGGCAGGCAGGCAGCAAGGCTTTTGGACGTGGCGGTCTGCGGCCCTCCACTCCCCCCCACCATGGGCATTAGGACTGTGGGGAGGGGTTAGGGTGGCAATGGGGGCCCAGAGCCCCGGCGAGGGTGGCATTGGGGGCCCATAGGGGATGTCATAAAGAGCCTACACATAGGGCCCCCAATTGCCTAAGGCCACCTCTGCCTGCGGGCGGGACTATTCAGCACTGAGCAGAAGCCAATCAGGTTCCTGGTCCCCACCCCCTCCACTCTTCTTTCAGCTCTGCGCTGAAGGCAGCAGGGAGGGGGCAGGGCCAACGTGGCCGTAGGGGACAGCAGTGCAGGGCCCCGTGCTGTTCTGCCCTGAGGAAATCAGCATGGGGCCCACAGACCTGCAGAGCTGGGGCGATTGCCCCTCTCACCCTGCACCACCCCCAGGGATGGCCCTGAATGACTGCCCTTTTCAGCAGGCAGTCAAACGTAGATATGCAAATTACCTAAAATAACTTGAGTATCTATGTTTAGCTTCTCTATTCCCTGTATGCACACTGCTCTGGTTCGAAGGGAGGGACCTCTCTTCGAACCAGCGTTGCCCGGTTGCAGGTTGGTGTTGCAGAATTAATTTCCTGATAGGCTGAGCGAGTCTTCACAGACCTGATCAGTAAGTTCAAACTGACAGTGGTGAATTTGCTGTGGTCAGTGAAGACCTGCCCCAAGACAAGTGTGCATCATCACCAACTGTTTGAAGAATGAACCATAAAGGATTAAAAAAAAAATTACCAGAAAGAAGATATACTTTAGGAAGAAATCCAACATGTTTTGAAGTCTGAAATACCAATGCTTCTGATTCAGCAGCGGTTTTCAAACTTTTCATCCTCAGGACTCAGTTGAAAAATATAATTTATGGCCGTGAGCCAAGAATTACATCTTTGAGCAATGCATTACAGTCTTTCAGTGGCAGCAGCTTTGGATGCCATGACCCAGTACCTGAGGGCCTGCAAGCAACCTAGTGTCCGTTGCTCATTAAGTTAATTTGATGGCCGCCCCTCCCGGGCCATCACTTAGGTATGCGAAGAATGTTAAGGGGAGCAGATGGCCCCTTCAACTCAACTAGATGGCCCCCTTAAACTAAACTAGATGGCCGTTGACACCCCATTGATCTTTTCAGGGCTGGGCATAGGTGGGCACTGCCTAATTGCAAGACCTTTAAAATAAAGAAGGCATGAGTCATACCCACCTGAGTTTCCCCCCTTACCTGTAACGGTGGCCAATCACAGCCACTGGCGGGAAACATACAGTTTAAAAGCTCAGAGTTTGGTGTGATAAGGCAGGATAGTTCCTGACATCCTGCCTGGCCTGATCACCCAGACGCTGACCTCCTCCGCTCACGAGTTCTTCCCCAAGCGTACAACGTTTGAACTGCCGGCCGAGTAACGAGTCTCTCTCTCTCTCCTGCCTGTAATGCTGCTGCTGCTGCTGGTGGTATTGCTAAGAGCCTGCCCCTGCAGCTTTCCTTAATAAAGTTCCCTCATCTTGTGCTGCTACTTTGCCACTGTTCTCTTTCAGCTCCACCAAGCCCACACTCCTAAAAGCAGGCTTGTTTGTTTTTACCTTCCTTACTTGTCTTAGATTACTGCCTCTCTTTTTCCACTGTTTAAAAAGTTCCTGGGTCCTCAATTGTTTGTCACTGCCTTATATTGATTGTTGTATCTCTTCTCTAGTTTTTTAGAAGTACCCTTGTAAGTTGCAACATTGTTTAGTGTAATTTGTAAACCTTAGAAGTTTTAAGATAGTGTGTAACTTTGTATCATTTAGCAGTTACCCTTAGAGTTGTTTTGCCAAGTCACTTTTACTTTTCCCCTTTGTGTTTCCCTTGAGCTAAAAAAATTGTTCCCTTGAACTTTCCTTGCCTCCTCTCACCGCGGCTTTCCCTTGCCTTTCCTGCTCTCCGCGGCTTCCCCTCGCCTCCGCTGCTTCTCCGCAGCTTCTCCTCGCCTTTGCCGTTCTCCACAGCTTCCCCTCACCTCCACCGTTTCTCCCGAGGCTTCCCCTCACCCTCCTTTCACCCCGCCACTTCTCCGCAGCTTCCCCTCACCTTTGCCGCTCTCTGCGGCTTTCCCTTGCCTCCGCCGCTTCTCCCACGGCTTCCCCTCGCCCTCCTCTCACACTGCCGCTTCTCCACGGCTTCCCCTCGCCTCCGCTGCTTCTCCCATGGCTTCTCCTTGCCTTTGCCGCTCTCCACAGCTTCCCCTCACCTTTGCCGCTCTCCTGTGGCTTCCTCTTACCCCTGCCGCTTCCCACACAGCCACCAGTTTCCTCTGCCACCCTTTCCCCCCCGTTCTCACACCCCCCTTCTGTTTCCCCTGAGCCTACCTCAAACCTCCTGCTTCGCTTTCCTCTGCCATCATGACACCCCAAATTGCGTGGTACCCCCCTCTCTTATATGGTATTGAAATGCCTTTTAAGTTACAGTGAGCTAGTTAAGTTAGCTGAGAACCCCCATTGCTTCTCAACTTGTTGCACTCCACAAAGTTGAGCACGCCACAAACCCCCCATTGCAGAGACACTGTGACAAACTTCATACACACACCACACACACACCACAGCTCACTTTACATCCCTACTCATTTTCAATAAAGATTACCCCATACCCCACTGGTGCAGTAATTGCCCCCCAAGGTCCCCAAATTTTCAAACCTGCTGGCAGGGACACCTAGTACTAGGTTACAAACCATGGTTTGAAAACCATTGTTGGATAGCAGTGGTTCTCAACCTTTTGCAGGTTGCAACATGCTTGGCAGTGTACTTGATCCTACTACAGGACACACCCGCCCATCTCCCTGAAGGCTGCTTTCAGCCCCACACCCAGCTCTCAACACACTTACCGCTCAGTGGTGACACAGTAATGTATCCAAACACAGTGACTGAGAATCACTGTTATATGGTATAGTCAAAGTTAGGCAACAATAATACAAAACTCCACAACTGCACCTCTTAGGGACACCAAAAATTGTTGCTCTCACTTTAAAACACTGACTCTGTAGCTGATTTAGTTTAATTAATTAGAAAAATACACAAATATTTTAGTTACTAGCTACTTTAAATACATTTCTGTTACTAATAACTTAATTTTTCTAAGGTAAAGCAGAGCAGGCCTGATAAGGATAGTAACATTCAATGACAGAAGGTATTGAGTTCTCTAGAGGAAGAAAACCTAATGATTCTTGCAGTCACAATCACCATAGTAACAGAAATGCCACTTATATTGGTTTTCCTTGTCTGTAATGAAATATTGCTACTCTAGGGAATTTACAGAACTGCCCGCAAAAATCTGTCCTGCAAGGTGCTGAATACCTCCTGTGTGGTTCTGAAAGCCCTTAACACCCACTGAAAGGGAGAATTTAGGCCTTAACTCTTATACCCATCAAACTGTCTTGGACTTTTAAGAGGAACAGGACTACTGGACCCCCATGAAAATTGTTTGGTATTTATTTGAGGCTATTGAAGATTACAAAAAGAAACCATTGGTACAATGCTCTCAGCTTTTAAGACAGCCATGAGCACATTAGTTTAATTTGCATGATTCCTATTATTTTCTTATGTGATTTCAATCTTATACAGCCAGGTTGCCAGACTGAAATAGCCCGTTTGACATACAAGGTACTTAGGGCAAGTGACCAAGATAGCCAGAAGATAATTGATAACAATAAAATTTGGGTTTATGCAGACCCACAACAGGATCTTACTTGCTACAGAAAAAGCAGACTGGGGCAATAATCATCAAAGTAATATTTACCCCCTAATAACTGCCTATTTTTATATTGGTGTTAAAGGTTAATAGCACTGTTATTTACTCCTTTGCCAAAGCGTACTGAAGGATGTGAAGTGTAGCAGTCAATAAAGCTGAGCCATCTGATAAATAACGTTCATATTATTTCCTGACAAATCCTTTTGCAACACAGGGATATAAATAACACTAAGATAGCAGTTCCTACATTACAAGTTTACTGATGTGTAAAATGTAATTTTAAAAAGAGCCCAAAGCCCTAGGAATGTGACACTCTGTTACATGATATATGGGAAGAGGTACTTGGAAATTCAACATTTGTAAGTCTAAAAAAACTGGGAAAGTAAGATATCTCTGTAAGGATGTGCTACAGCAGTGTTTCTCAATGACTGGTCCATGGACCAGCGTTGGTCCTGGAGATCTCCCTGATACACTACCGGAAGCCTGAGATCTTCCTGACACAATATAGGGAGTCACTCCCTGGTACCAAAAAGTTTGAGAAACAATGTATTAGAGAACCAAAGTGCAAAAAAGACAGTGTGGAAAGAGAGCTATTTCCACTTATGAAGTGGAGAATCAGGTGCTAATAACTTTATCGAATGTAAAATTCCAAAGGGATGTGTTAGTCTAGTTCAGCAAAATGAACAAGTACTCCTGTGGCACTTAAAGACTAACAAATTTATTTATTGCATGAGCTTTCATGGGAGAAAATCTGTTTGAAAACGCTTTGAAGTTGGAAGCAGAAAATCCCTTTGAAGATGCTTTGAAGATGGAAGCATCTGATTTTCTCCCATGAAAGCTCCTGCAATAAACAATTTTTTAAAATCTTTTAGTGCCACAGGACTCCTTGGCTTTTTAATCAGTTGAAGGAAGCTTTGCAATAATGAAGTAATGATAATATTTCTGCCTTAACACTCCCTCATGAAATGGTGAGTCTATGATTAGAAAATTCTACTCTTAGGTTATGTCCACACATATCTTTTATTTCAAAAATAACACTGGTTATTTCAAAATAAAAAAGATTAGGTCCACACAACGTTTTCTTATTTCAAAATGACAGGCTCTGTCATTTCAAAATAAGAAGCGTCATTTCAAAACAGCTTAAACCCCGTATATTTCGAAATGGCTGTTATTTCGAAAAGGTTATTTTGAAATAACACCATTTGGACATGTTGTTTTGAAACAACACCATTGTTTCGAATTAACTTTTTCTTAATTCGAATTAACTTATTTCAAAATAAGGACTTCATTTCAAAATAACGATGTATTTGTGGATATAGCCTTATTTAATTTGTCTGTTTCAGAGATGGGCCCAAATAGTGCTGGATGTGAAAACTAGGAAAGTAACGAGCTTTGAACGAGTACCCAACTTTAGTTTGGTTGATCAAAGAGTGGATTTTCTTGGTGAATTAATTATGCATATGGAGAGATCTAAACTGGAGGATTCCCCTGTCCAGTATTGCTCAATATTTGTGCATCCTTGCTTCACATTGGCTTGATAAAGAGGAGGAGCAGCAGCCCTGGCACTCCCAGAGAAATTTTCTTACCTTAGAATAATTCTTTACTTCCTACCTGCCATAAAGCAGAGAGATGTTTCAATAAAAATAAACCAAATAATTCTAAACAAGACATAAAAGCATTGGAGTAGATGGAGATGGAAAACTACAAAGCTCATGAAGTGAATCAGAAGGAAATTGTTGGGGGTAAGTGGAAAGAATGAGATATGGGTCCTGCAGTATGCAGCCTCATAAGCCCTCATTTCAGCCTGCTGATGTCATCGCATGTAGCAAAGTAAAAAGAAGTCATCTCTTCCAGGGCAACTGTTCTGAGTGGTGAGCAACCATGTTAAGCAGGTTTACCCCCATTCAGTCATGAAGAATTTTCATGAAAAGACATTAAAATCACTGAGACTGAGCTACTTGCCTCCATGGAGATGGAGTAGTTTCTTTAAGTGAAAAATGGTAAATCTTCTCTGTTTAAGCTCCAATTTATGCTGTTCAGTGTGGGTCTTGATCTCCCAAGAGTGCTTTCAGAACCTTGGACTCATGTCCTCCCTAGGTGGTCAAATACCAAACCTGTTGGTTGAAATCGCTTGGTGTTGCCACTACATAGTGCTAAGTGTCGTAAAGACAGCTGTTGGCAATTCTTCACTCAAGAAACTATCACATGTATTTTAAGAATCTTGTTAATTTATTGGCCTGTGCCAAATTTCCATTTCTGGGGAAATTTGTTTGAGAAAAATGTTAACCCTGTTTCAGATTGGGATATGGTACAGAACCTGCATTTGCATCATTGGTCATAGAATCATAGAAAAGGCTGGAAGGGACATTGAGAAGTCATCAAGTCCCATCCCCTGTGCTGAAGCAAAACCAAGTGAATCTAGATTACCCCTGTAAACCTAGATGTTTGACCAACCCTGTTACTAAAACTTGCAATGATGAGGATTCCACAACCTCCTTGGAAGTCTATTCCAGAGCTTAATTATCCTTAAAGTTAGAAAGATTTTCCTAATAGCTAACCTAAATCTCCCTTCCTGAAGATTAAGCCCTTACATCTTTTCCTACCTTCAGTAGAGATTGAAGCACTAGAGGTACAGTTTCATTCCACTTCAATCATGATATAAAATATCATCAACGAACTTTCAAATGTTTACTAGAGCCATTCTTAACTAGGGGACTAATCTAAAGGCCAATGCAGTCAATGGAAAGACATTCCCTGACAGCAATGGTTAGGTACACAGAAGGAAAGAGGGTACTACTTTACTGTCAACATATAAAAGGTGCCAGTTTTTGAAAATGCACCCACCCCATTTCACAGTGCTTCCCATCCCAGACGACATACCAAGGCTGCCTTTGCAGTATTCCCAGGCCCTCCTGCATCTCTTCCCACCTTAGAATCATAGAATCATTGAAACAAGAAGGGACCATGAGTCCAGTCCCCCGCACTCACGGCAGGAACAAATACCTTCTTAACCCATCCCTGACAGGTGCTTGTCTAACCTGTTCTTAAACACCTCCAGTGATGGAGATTCCACAACCTGCCTAAGCAACTTATTTCAGTGATTAATCACCTTGACAGTTAGGAATTTTTTTCTAATGTCCAACCTAAACCTCCCTTGCTGCAATTTAAGTTCATTGCTTCTGGTCCTATCATTAGCAGTCAAGGAGAACAGTTTTTCTCCCTCCTCCTCCTGACAGCCTCTTAGATACTTGAAAACTGTTATCATATTCCCTCTCAGCTTCCTCTTTTCTAGACTAAACAAACCCAGCTCTTTCAATCTTCCCTCATATGTCGAGTGTTCCAGACTCTAATCATTTGTGTTGCTCTTCTCTGGACTTTCTCCAATTTGTCCACATCTTTTCTGATATAAGGTGCCCAGAATTGAAGACAATACTCCAGTTGAGGCCTAATCAGGGTGGAGTAAAGCAGAAGCATTACTTCTTCTGTCATACTTACAATATTCCTATTAATACATCCCAGAACGGTATTTGCTTTTTTTGCAACAGCATTACACTGTTGACTCATATTTAGCTTGTGGTCCACTATGACACCCAGATACCTTTCCATAGTACTCTTTCCTAGGCAGTCATTGTCCATTTTGTATATGTGCAATGGATTGTTCATTCCTAAGCAGAATACTTTATAGAATTTCATTCTGTTTACCTCAGACCATTTTGCCAGTTTGTTCAAATCGTTTTGAATTGTGGTACTATCCTCCAAAGTACTTGCAACCCTTCCCAGATTGGTATCATCAGCAAACTTTGTAAGTATACTCTCTATGCCATCATCTAAATCACTGATGAAAATATTGAACAGAATTGGACCCAGAATCAGGGGCATTGCTGGCTGGGGGAGGGACCTGGGGCACAGGCCCAGGCCTCGCCTCCACCCGCAGTCCCTGCCCCCCGCCTGCAGGCCCCGGATCCCCAGCCAGGGAGGGGCCGCCATGGCCGCCAGCAGCTGGGCCCTGGATCTCCGACCCGATTGGGCCGGAGATCCGGAGCACTGGTGCTGGGGTTCGGGGCATGTGCCCCGGAGTGCCCAGCGCCAGCAATGCCCCTGCCCAGAATCGATCCCTGCAGTATCCTACTCATTATGCCCTTCCTACATTCTTGTGACATTGTGGACACTAATTTAGGGCACGTTTATACTTGTAAGCTAGTTCAAATTAAGGAGGTTTAATCCAAACTAATTTACTCCCTGTCAACACTAGGCTTTCTATAATTCAGATTAAGGAATTCCTTTATTCAAACTAATGAGTGCTTAGTTTGAATTAGGTAAGACCAGCCGGTTAGTTTGGACTAAGCCACGAACTAAGGATGGTGTAGACCAAGATTAACCCTTAGTTCAAACTTAATAAATTTCAATTAAGGGCAGTTAGCAGGGGCATTGCTGCCCCGGAGAAGGATGCAGGACATGGGCCCTGCTCCCGCCCCCCTGGCTGCTGGCCATGCCCCCAGCCCCGATTCTGCCCTTGGGCCAATCCGGCCTTGGGCAACTACTGCCACCAGCCTGGCCCTGGATCCCTGGCCGGGGACAGAGCAGAGAGCTGCAGCCTGCCATGGTGGGTGGTGTGGCCTAGGATGGAGCCAGAAGTGGCCGCAGCCACCATGGGTGGCCAGGCCCCAGATCTCCCACCAGAGACCAGAAGAGGCAGAGGGCTGAGGGCCAGGACTCGGGGCACTGGTGCTGGGATTCGGAGCACAAGCCCTGTGTGCCCAGCACTAGTGATGCCCCTGACAGTTAGTTCAAATTAACAAAGTGGACTTAACATTAAGTCAAATTAGTCCACATTGTTAATTCAAACTAGTACGTTTGAGTTTAGTTTGAACTAAACTTGAACTTATTAGTTCGAATTAACAAATTCAGACTAACCTTTCCTAGTGTAGACATAGCCTAATACTTCCCACTTATCAATTAATGTTGTTTAGAAAACAATGGGATCTCGTTACCCAATTCCAGCGTGATACTGCTTGCAAAATGACAGACCACACTCTGCCAGAATTGAAGATAACAGGGGTTACCACTATTGTTGGCTCAGGGGATTCTATTGATCTAGCCAAAATGGGAATATTCACGCTTTCCTGCCCATAGTCCCTTATACTTCATAGAATCATAGAACCATAGGGTTGGAAGGGACCTCATAGGTCATCTAGTCCAACCCCCTGCCAGAGGCAGGACCACTCCCACTAAACCATCCCAGTCATGGTTTTGTCCTGCCGGGTCTTAAACACCTCCATAGATGGAGCTTTCACCACCTCCCTCGGCAGCTCATTCCAAGGCTTCACCACTCTCCTAGTAAAAAAGTTTTTTCTAACATCCAGCCTCAAAGTCATCTTCAAAGTCTTCAAAGTCATTCAAGGTTTTGTTCTGGTAGGCTCCATCCTTTTCTCTCTGTAGCAAAGTAGTGGGCCATATAAATTACCACTAGAAGTTATTCTCATGTACAATCTACCAACAGAACCTTTATATATGGTATATAAAAACCATACCTGGTTTCTATGTCACACTTTTCACCCATGTATTTTACCAAAGAGGTAAGGATCATAAATCTCTTTTTATACATAAGAAAATTGAGGCCACGGTGAGGTGAACTAACTTGTCACTCAGTAGCTCAGAGGCAGAGCCAGAGTTAGAAACCAGGCTCCCTGAGCCCAGCTTCACTCCCTATCTCTCTCCCTCCTTTAAAAGAGAACCTGAAGTAATCTTTAATGTTTGCAAAATAATATATGCAAGAGTAAATAAATAAAGGCAAAGTGAAAATCCCACACAATGCTGAGAGTGAAATGCTGGGAATTCCAGAGTTCTTACAGATTGAATGTAATGTCTAAAACATCATGGGCTTCTTTGCCCAGTTAAGAATATCTGTAGCACAAACTGTAGGAGACTGGGAATGCTTAACCCATAGAAATGTAATGACAAAAATAAACAATTTTTCTATTGTTGTTACTTAAAAATCCTAACTTACATTTTGAAGAATTTCAGTGACATCTTGATCCAAAGGATAGGAAGCACAATTCATTTAAACATGAAATGGAGATGTGTTCCCTTAGGGTTTTTTCCCCCTATTAACATATTCCTGCCACCCCAGTCTAAGACCTATCTAATGTCTTTTAAAATGTGTTTTAGTCATTGTGGCTGTCAGAAGTAAAAGGAAAAATTTTGTGAACATTATGAATATATCCATGTGGGAAGCAAAAGCAAACAAGATGTAGACCAAGCTTTTGTCATAGATAAATAGTTCCTTACCTAGAAACCCATGAGTATTTAGAGCAATGCAGCAAAGTCCAATGGAGTATCAGCTCAAGCCGGCAGCATTACCATTTATCATCAGCTAGGACCGTCATCATTTACAGCCATCATTGGAAATATGGCTGATGATTGATTCTGATGACTGTGATTATTCTTGCAATAAGCTAAATTAAAATAATGAAATACTACTGCATGTAAGTTGGTTGTTGCCTAAGAAGGATAATGTGTAAGCAGCACAAGGAAGTCACCAACTCACAGAGGGCTCATCATTCAAGTATGACACAACTGGGAAGCCAAGGAGGCACTGTATGTTATTTCACCACTACCAGCTCATCCCCCACATATATACATAAACAAATAATTGCTGGAATAGGCATGGCAATAACCTCTTGGATTTTACCTTTGACTATCCATTGCAAAAAAGTAAAATATATGTTGTTTTTAAGGGATGCTACTTGTCTCTGAGAAACTTCTTTGTCAGTCAGTATTCTTTGGAGAGGTGCTTATCTGACTCCCTATATTTTTCTTTCCCACTCTTGGTAACCCACCCAATCAAAGGTCATAAAAGATCTGCAAGGAGGAGAGTTAACTCTGACCTATCTCTTTCAAGGTTGTTGTATTAGAAAACCTAATCATTAGACTATGTCAGTTCATTTTCTTTTATAGTCATTTCAGATTATTACCTTCCCTCACAGAATCGCTGAGTAAGAATCCAAACCCTGACCACACAAAAAGCTAGACTGAAACCTGTGTACCTGTCAATCTATCAATTTTTGGAAGTCTTCAAAACCATAAGCAATTCTCATCCCACAAGGGAAAGATCAAAGGGCTATTTATCAAATCATCTAGCTTTATGAACTTGAAACTCCTACCTTCATGATTAGGGCCTATTCAAATAATTACTGAGCTCACAAAGACAATAAACATTTGTAAACTCCTTGACCATTATTAATTTTTTTTTATTGTTAGATTCGTCCTTCTAGTCAATTTGGCATTACTGTCCCCTTTTAAAGTGGGGAAGGAAAGAAAATCTTGTGGTGAATTATACATCTATCTAGCAACATCAAAATGATATACAAAATGCTGATTGGGGGGGATTCAAATAGTGGTCAGAAGAATATCTCTTTTACTTCTGTGCAGTATGTCATATTCACAATGGGATGATGACTGAAGTCTAGAGTTGCTGCCCATGATATTTAACTGAAACAGTCTAGTTTTGTCCCTTTCTTTACTTGTCCTTTCCTACCTTTGGTTGAGAGACTATCTATCTTTTAAGTTATTTTCTCTGGAAGCTTGCATCTTGCCCCTTGGACTCTGCATCTGTGCTTTCTTGCCACTTTTCTTTGAGATTGTATCATGGTTTCTAAACCATCTTCCCTCCTTAACAAGAAAATACTGTAAAGCTAGGCAGTCTGGTGCATAAAATACTCTCTTATGTGTGGGAGAAGTAAATGAGACAGCTGATGTCCAGTCTAAGTAGAAAGGGTAGGATTGAAGCACTCCTGTTACTTTTAAGGCTCTGTTAAAATTTCTCTGCTACAGATCTTCACCTGATCTCAATCAATGTACCCTACTGAAACCCTTAAAATTATGTCAATTTATGTCAGTTATAAAATTACCCATTGTGTTTGGGGAGTGGCAGGCAGCAGGGGGAATCATCTTAAAACTTTTTGGCTCATTTATGAAGACTCTGAATAAGAGTAGGAATCCAGCATGGAGTTCATTCTCCTTCATCTATTTATTCTGTTCAATGAAGCTTGCCCCATCTTTTTCCCCACAATAAATGATGACAAGTTCTTATTGAAAGAACTACATAACTATGAAATAGGCAAATACAATCTACTGAACTGTGCTTATTGTGACACTGGTTTCCTGTAAGATTACTTAAGAACTCAGTCTCCTGTGCATGCTGGAGAGACTGTATTCCTCTGTCAGAAGCTTTCCTGCACAGTGTGCTGGCTGCAAGTTTGGAAAGCATTGAAAAAAGTCAATAAAAAGAACACTTCCATCATGAAAGTTTAATTTAATTTCTTGGGTGGGGGAGTGAGTGAATGACAAGATTACCATTCCTGACACTTGAGCCAGGATATTTTCGGAGGGTACACAGAGTCCCAGTTCTCAATACTATACACTCCCCTAGCTTTTTTCAGAAGCTGATAAAGAAGGGTGTTCAAACAATCCAAAGTTAAAAATTTAAAGGGAATAGAACTGGCCCTAAGTAAGAGCTTTAATGTTTTGCTGAATCAGGACCAGAGTGCCAAAGTTAGGGCTAGCCAAAATTTTATGGGAAAAAATTGCAGTTTTATTTAAATAATTTTTTGAATGAAAATGGTCTGCTTTCTACAGATAATGGGAAACATTCATGGGGAAAAAAACTGAACATTTGAAAGCTGAAAATTTTTGGCTGAAAAAACCGAAGAGCTTCTGTTCTAAAATGTTACTGATGTACCAACAGCTCATGGCACTCAGAGGCCAAGATCAGGCTGAGATTAATCAGTGTGTGCTCATTGCCTTTGTACTGGACCCCTTCTCAGTACCCCTACCCTGGTTGCTGTGGCAAAAAAAATTGAGTGGGGCTGCAAACCCATGTGCCAGGTCACAAAGCCATTAGCATAAATTTGGACCACCCAGCCCTCCACAATCAAACAGGAGATTTGTAAGTGTGGGGTGAACAACTGAAGCCAGCAAAGCTGCTTTGGACAAGGATATGAGCAGAGTGCTGAACCTGTGAGCGGCCACAAAGGTCCCAGGGGTAATGAATGAGGGGGCTGACTTGGGAAAGTTCTTTGGAGAGAGTGGGAAGCATCAGGAGGCTGTGGGGTAAGAGACTGAGGGCAAGTGAAAAACGTTAGTGAGTTGTAGGGGAAATGGGTGATGTTGGGGAGCAGTGAGGTTACAGGGTGGGATGTTGTGGATGAGGGGGAGGCTGAAGGCTTTGGTGAGTGGGAGTGAGATGCTAGGTGCTGCAGTAAGTGGGATGTGGATCAGCTTGCTGAAGTGTGTTAGGGGCTGTCAGGATAAGTGGGGACTGGTGGAGGGCCATTAGGATATATGTGAGCATTTAAGGGACCCATGGGAGGTGGGCTATGCAGGAGGCAGGGGCACTTTGCTGTCTAGTTAATGGAAGGTGGAGGGGTCCAATTTCCAGAGAGCACAGGGTTTCAAAATTCTTTAATCTGGGGCTGTCCAAGATCATCATCTTGAGGCCTGAGTTGTTGAACTGCTGTGAGAAGAGAGACAGTATGTAGCTCCAATTAATTGCACCCAAAAGAATAAAAGTTAACAAATGGCCTCTGAAAACTGTTCATGTTCATTTTGAATAAATCTTGAGGAAAAAAGCAGACACTGCAGAAATGCAGAGAAAAAGTCAGTGTTGTGTTGGTATTTAGAATGGTAATCAGGATGACCTGAGTAATTATAGACTTGTAAGTCCAACATGCCTAATAATTGAACAGCAGATACAGGAATCAATCAATAAAGACTAAAGCATAAAAATATAATTAATGCCAATCAACATGGAAAATATGTCTTGTCAGATGAATTTAATATAATTATATGATGAGAATACAGATTCAATTGATAAAGTTAACTGTATAATATACATAAATTTATATAAGGCATTTGACTTAGTATCACAAGCTATTCCTGTTGCAAATTAACACAGTACAAAAGAAGGTGGCAGACACTAAAGGGATTAAAAACTGGCTAAATCATTTGTAAATAAGAATCACTGTGTAGGAGTGTTTCTAGTGAAGTCCTGCAGAGGTTGGATCTTGGCTGAAAACTACTCAATACCTTAGTCACTGATCTAGAAGAAAATATAGTCATTGTTGGCAGAGCTTGGAGGAGGAGACAATGAAAAGGACAGGTCACTGTCAGCTGTCTGGATGAATGGATAAGGTGCTGGCAGCTAAACAATATGTATATTAATAAAGTCATATCAGGTCATATGCCTGTGAACAAAAAATGTAGGTCATACTTACAGGATGAAGGACTATATTCTGAAAGTAGTAACCCAGAAAAAGAACTCGGGACCTATGGTAGACAAGACAAACAACTGAACATGAGCTCCCCTTGCAATACTGTGAGCAAAAGGGCCAATGTGATATTGAGTGTATAAACTAACACATATAAATTAGGAGTATGGAGGGTATTACCTCTGGGTACAGCATTGGTGAGAACACTATTGGAATACCGTATCCAGTCTTGATATGCATGCTTTAAAAAAAAAGTTAAACCATTGGGGAAGGTTCCATAGAGGGGCACAAGAATGATTTGAGGCTAGGAAAACTTACCTTACAGGTAGAGCGTTAAGAAATGCCTCTACTTAGCTTATTGAAGAAAAGAGGAGGCGTCTTGACCACAATTTGTAAGTAACTACCCAGAAAGAAGATTTCTGTTACTCCCTGAACAATAAAGAAGTGTTACAATATAGAAAAAATTAAACCAGAAATAATGTGCATGGTATGGTATTGCCACGGTTACTTCCTTGGTGCTGATGACAGCTGTGCTGCATTCAGAACTAAGTGGCTGACCAGCATCCACTGCTCTCTACTCTGCCTTCTTAAGCCTCCATCAGAATACATTCCACATCCTCCAGTTGGAGAACTAATTCAACCAGAAGCTTAAGTCGATCTATAGACCCCCATTGCCACACTGGGCTTTTATTAACATGGCTTAAGCACTTCTTTAAGCTGACTTAATAACATTATCTTTTAAGGTCAATTTAAGGCTTAAATTGACATTATTAAGTTGACTTAAGCCAGTGTAGATGGGGAATAGCCCGTAAGTCAACTTAATTGGCCTCCAGACCTACTCCTCCTTTGACCTAGCACCTGCTAGTGTGAACACAAGCAGTTGACAGGGATTTTCAGTGTGGATGCTCTAAGTCAACTTAACAAGGTCGACTTTAAGTTGACTTAAAATCGACCTTGTAAAGTCAATTTAACAGAACCTCCAGTGTAGACACAGTGACTAAACTGTGTAACTAAAGACTTCATTGCGGCCATGTGCTTCCCGGGATTAAAAAAAAGATCAGACATTTATATTGATTTAGAGACTATCTGTAGTAGTATGAGACAGGATTTTGAAAAGATTGTTCTTTTAGGCAGTATACAAACCCTCATTCTTGAAAGCAAAAACCCAGCCACTGGCTGATGGAGGTGGGAAACAACTTCCTTGACTAGGCTACTCAATTGGACTGGCAATTACTATTCCGTTCCTATTCACCAAAACATGTAAAGGCGATATTTTCAAAGACAAAAACAGTTAAGTCAGTGCTGCCAAAGTTCCTCTTGTGCTTTAGAAAATTTCCCCCGTAAACACATGCTTCACTTTACCCAATAGTAATTTTTCTGTACTGGAAAACTGAAGTCTCTTTGCTTGCTATTAAGTTCAGGGCACAGTAAAGAGTTAATTTTTCATCCAGGACCAGAAAACTTCAGAGAAGAGCACCACCATGGAACTTTTTATTTTAGTCACTGCAACAGGTGCACCTGCCATCTTTCCTATTATTCCTCCAAGAACGAGAATCTAATATTTCCCTTGTGTGGAATTCTCGGGTCAGATCTAAGTAGTTTTCAGTGAGTACACCTGGGTCCTTGCCTCTTCACTCTATTATGTGAGGTCACCAACTACTATAATCACAGTTTAATAATTATTAGCAACAATAACATAATTTAAAACCAACATTTCAGAGTAAAAGTAGGTATTTCAAATAGAAGTTTAAGGCCTGCTCTTGCTCCTACTGAAGGCAACATAAAAACTCCTCCAGTTCTGTTCTATGGCACCAGGAGCTTTGAAGTATCACTTCAATGAAATAACCAAGATTTTGCAATCCCCATATTTGGTAGTACTTGTACTAGATGAGCCTTATAATTTGGTGCTTAAAAATACATTAAAAAAAATTAAAGTAGTGGTCAAAAACCACAAACTGTGCATCCAATATACTGAGTGGGAAGGTGTGGATGGGCTGCAGAGAAGTCATTTGCATTGTCTCAATCGTGATGCCTAACTGTTTTGAGCACTACTGTAGACTACTTGTAGCATATTTTAAAAGGGATCATGTGGTAAAGTGAAACTCAGTGTGATGTGCCTTGAAAGCAGAAACTAAACAACAGTCTCAATCACTGAACTGAAATCACAGTTGGGCCTGTGGAAAAATCACTGTCACCTTTTTAAAAAATATACCACCACAAATTCTGTTGTTTGTCTCGTACTGACTAATGGATTTTAACTTCGTTGCTACCTAGTTTTATTGGAGCTAATCAGAATGAGCTGTGGAAGTGAGAGGGATCCCACATCACTGAAACAGTTAAATTTTTGAAACCAGGATACAAATGTGCAGTTTAAGAGGGAAGCAGATCAAATCCATGTGCAGGTCATTTAAGAGCTCAATCTCATTTTTAAAATATAGATTAACCAGGATAGTATGAATTCAGCATTTCTGTGTAATGCTGTTTCATTGATTCTTCAAACCAGCTGGACTTGGTTTTAGACAGATACTTAAAAATGAGTTTTAAACCTTTATCATCTTTTAATATTTTATAACCTGTCAAAAAATCAGTTCAAGTCTCTGCTTTTCTTAGCTCCTAGTATCAAAGCAGCAGATTTTTAGCTCGAGCAGGGTTTTGGTTCTTTTAATTTAATTAAAGGGTAGTTGCCATAAAAATCTCAGTCAGTCATGCCTCCAAGGAAATTCTTGGGTGAACAGTTTTCAAGGTGAAATGAATGGTTGTTACCGGCCAAAACCTGAATGTAGAGTGTTGATGTCATCACTAGCGCCATCACTTTGTAGGCAAAGCCTCAGGTCAGGTTTTGACAACTAAGGGCAGGAGGCTATGATCTTCAAATATTTTATTTTAAGATATATTGTTTGCTTAGTCCTTTTAAGGCTACACATTCATTCTATTAGGGTTTGATCCTGCCAGTTATGGAGCTCCCTTAGTTCCCATAGAAGCCTAATCAGGATCCAGCCTTTTACTAATCAGACATTAATCTATATTTATAAGCTTTTCTATGGAGTTCATCAATGGAGTTTCTGAATGCATCATATATATTGATTGAATTATCCTCACTATACACTATGAGTTAAGGAGGTATTATTATCCCTGTTTTGAAATGGGGAACTGAGGCAAAGAGATTAAACGATGACCAGCCTGAAGTCACACAAATCTGTGGTGGAATAGAATCCAGATCAACTGAGTCCCCATCTAGTGTCTTCAATAGATTAAGAACTCTGTTTTGTCAACAAGGGTCCAGTTCTTTACTTCAGTGGGAACTGAGGGAGTCTCAGGGCACATTGGATCATCAACAGATGTCTTCTTCTTCCTCTACTATTTATAACTTGGCACTTTTCACAAGCACTGAGCCCACATAATTAAAAAGAAGACATTTTAGTTCAACTATAAATTACACACTGTACATTTGGAGAATGAATGTTAATATGCCAAGCAAATGAATATTGTTTGAGTCAATTCTGGTTCCTAAAGGAATGAGGCAGGTGGGCAGGAAGCAGTAATTAAGCATATTCTTTTTTAATCTCCTGCTATGTGCACTGAAGAGAAAGCTTGCTGTATTTTTGCCCCTATTATTTCCCCAAACTTCCTGTGGGCTGCTAAAATTCCAGAACCAACCTTCCACATACATCCCTCTCCCCCAAATCTACTTTAGCTTGGTTTTATTGAACACCTTCAGCTTGTAATGTGGAGGAAACTTGGTCCAACAGAGATGGCACAGGGTCTGGAAGTCAGAAGCTCTCAGTATAATTTTTAGTTTTACTACTCATCTACTGTGTGACCATGCACAAATTGCTCAGTTACACTATGCCTCAGTATACCCACCCATAAAATAGGCGTAATGATAATTATGATTACAAGGTACATTGAGACTGTGGATACGTGCTTTCTACATTCTCAGAATTATATGTCCAAATGTATTGTATTACCCCACATGAAACAGCTGACTTTATAAACGTGAATTCCTGAAAAAACACAATGACAGACTAAGAAATCATCCAAGTCAAATGCTGGAACCATCCAGTTTACTGTAGTTCAATTGCAGCAGTAGCAAAAAAGAAATGCAATATTTGTTAATCTGCCAAAGCTACTGTTTAGCGAGCACAACTGCGTATGGAACTATTTAACTTTTGTGATCGTAAAACACTAGAGATCTTTATTATGTTGACATTTAATAACCAGTTGAAAAAGGATAAGAAACTCAAGGCAAACTGTAGTCCCTGCTGGAGCGTATTGAAAAGAGAAACAAATTATCTCTTTCTCTTAAAAGACTAACAAATTGTAGTATCAGACCTAGCCCAGCCTGGCTGGCAATGGACTCAAGACTTCAGGTCACACAACAGCTGAAGCAGAAAGTAATGTGAGTGAAGGTGATATATTTAGCCCCAGGAAGGTTGGAATTAAACTGTCTGCTGGTAGGAAGGGAGGGGGGGAAAAAGCTAGAAACAGCAGCAGTCCCTTGTTTCAGCAACAGCAAACCACAGGAAGGTGGGGGAAATAAGGGGAGCTAAAACACAGCTAGTTTCTTTTCAGTGTATCTAGCAGGAGATTAAAAAAGAATATGCTTAATTATTGCTTCCTGCCCACCTGCCTAGCTTCTTCAGGAACCAGAACTCACTCAACAACATTCACTCACTCCCTTGGCAAATTTACTCATAATGTAAGTGGTTACAAATTAACCAAGCTTGTTTTCTTTTTTTTTTTTTTTTTTAAATAGAAGGAATTATATCTTTTCCCTCTATGTCTTATGCAGACCTGAGTATGACCTTTTTCTTTGGCTATGGCTAAACTTACATTTTAAATCAAAATAATGATGATTAAATTGATTTAAAGTAGTGCATGGCCACACTAGCTTTCCTTAGATTGAACTAAAGACCTCCCTCAGTTCAAAATAAGGAAAGGTTATATCAAAATGGTAAAATCTGCCTTAAAATCAAAACAAGGGTTATTTCAATCTTATTAGTTCAAAATAACTGAATGTAGCCACTTTAAATCAAAATAACCATTATTTTGATTTAACATGGTTTGTCCATCTTCTTTTCAAGGTACCTTCCTCTTTCTATACATTGGATGGGGAGATGGCCCTTCTTGGGGGCCATCTTGTAATACCTCCCATGGTGCCTGCTCCTAAATCAAACTAGCAAGTCTTGTCTGTGGACATACTAGTTCAGTTTGGGTTTCTAGTGTGGCCATGTTAAATTGATTTAACTTAATTTAATTTAATGATTTTTATTATGATTTAATTAGATCAATTTAAGTTAAATCAATTTAACAATCTAAGTGTAGACATAGCCTTTGAGATCAGCCAAGGACAGATTCTCAGTTGATATAAATGAACTTAGTTCTGTTTAAGTCAATGGAGCTACATCCCCTTGAATCAGTTAAGGCACTGACCTGGATATTTATATGCATTGTCCTATTTACAGTGTTCTTTTATTCTAGCAGTTACTGGATTTTTTTTTTTAATAATTCATAGTCTTCAGCTTATTTTACGCAAATGAACTGGTGTTATTAAAATACTTTTAAAATACCTTGAGTACCGTTAGCAGAAACGATTGCAAGTATTTAAAAGAATATTTAATATGCTATACTGCCAGCATGCATGCTGGGAAACAAGCTCACATCCCAGAGTCTATCTTGGACCAATCACTGGAGAGTAGTTTAATTGGTTAATCATATAAATTACAGTCACTTAATCATTTTAATCACCATCAGCCAATTAGCACAGAGTTATGGGCTCTGAGGTAACCGTTATGCAAATGTTTGTTCCGCTGCAAGCTATTAGCAGCCATATTTTCCATATCCAGCTGACAATGACTGATGTGGAAAGGGAAGTGAAGGAAAGTGAGCATTTGTTTAGTTTAAACTTCTTTCCTGCCAGACCGCAATGAAGGATATGACAAGAAGTGGCTTTAAAAGGTAACAATTGCCTTTTCCCCACTGAAAGTAGCCTTTGCAAGTAGGATAGCAAAGGTTATTCTGGTACATTATGGACAAAGAGATCCAACTTCTAACTGATGAAAAGCATGATTTTGTGTATTCTAATGACCTTACATCTCCATTTTATCTAATGAACTTTTTCACTAGTAGTACAGAAATAAATACCTGTTAGCATTCTATTACTGGGAAATTGCAATAATTGATGGAGGCCAACTAGTTATAGTGCAGTTACACTTTGATACTTTTCTAAAGCAAAACCAGAAAGTCTTCTGTATACAGCAGCAGTTCTTGTTAGCTACGGTTCTGCCAGAATTATCCCATTCCATGAGTTTATGGGACAAAATTCTGATCTCAATTACTTTTGTGTAAATCCACTCCCAGTGGAGCTGTTTCAGAGTTATGTGTAGTATAACAGAAATCAGAATTCAGTACTAGAAGGATAAACTGTTTTCAAATATTTGTCCTGGGCTGAAAAGCCTGGGTGAGATTCTTCCCCATGTTATTGCCTTTTTGCATCAGTCTGCCTAAACAGCAGACTAATAAGCCCAGTAGATCCTAGGATCTGAGCATTCCTCAGTATGATAGAATCTCCAGATGACATAGAGCTAGTTTTTTTAGGGTATTTGTCTGAACCTGAATATTGTTCAGGAAATATTTTATGTGCCCATACCAAACTCAGGTTATTATATATACATGTTGATTTTTTATGAGAGTTATTGTTCCATTAATAATTATTATCACTATGTATATAGCACTAAATATGTACTGGGTGCTTTTAGACCCCATAGGAAGGCAAGGGGCAGAGGTCCATGAGATGTTCAGCATTCTCAACTCCTGCTGTCATTGACAGGAGTTGAAGGTGCTTCCTACAAGAAGGAAGTGCTCAGTACCTTACAGCACCAGTGTTTAAATAGAAAGCATCGCTTGGGGCACAAAGCCACAGAAAGCAACACTGTGGGAAGGTCAGCAAATATCTTTTAGGTCTGCAACTTTTTTTGGATTTTAAAATACTTTTTCAAAAATACACATTTGTGACTACAAATTGTATTGAGGTTCCGTTTACAAATGGCTTACAAGGGGTTGCTTATTACTATTTCTTATAAGCATGTTTCAGCCAGGGGTGTACTGTAGACAGTTACAAGCACATCAGTAGAAGGTAGTAACAGATGGTTATGAGCCATACTTATAAACAATCTATTGACCTATTAGACCGAGGGTCTCAAATCACCACAAGGACTGCACGAGGACTAGGACATTAGCCTGAGGGCCACACCACTGAAGCCTTTTCATACAACAATATGGCGAATATCGGTAACAATAGTGTCATTGTGGGCTGCAGGAAATAGCTTTAGGGGCTGCATACAGCCCACAGGGCCACGTGCTTGAGACCCCTGTGTTAGACTCTAACAATTGATTAAGCATTAATTGTAACATCTATTAACCCTTTATTGATCATGTATAAATGTAAACAACCTAAAGTGTGACCCCGTCTGCGTTTGATCATATAAATTACTAATCAGAGTGTGAAAAGATGGTGTATGACTTACTTTAAAAATAAGGGCTTGATCCTGTAAGATGCCAAGAACAAAAATAAAGCACCTAAGCATATGCTCTGACTATCCTCTACATACTGACCAGCATAAAAGCAACCAGCCATGATCAAGAGCACTAGCAAGTTTGTTTTTGGTTTTTTGTTTTTTGTTTTTTTTTTTTTCCCATTATCCCCAGAGCTAGGAGGGAACCAGAAGGGAATTATGACTCTGAGTAACAGTTCTTTCTCTGGGCATTGCTGAAGTGTCACAGATACATACCATCCTTTACACAGAAAGAGGGGCAAAGTCTCAATCTAGCCCATAATAAATTGAGTAGGTATGCCCAAATTCAAGAAATTAAAAATGTATATATTTCATAATAATAAAAGCAAAAATAATTAATTCTCTGCTCGTCAATACCTTTCATTCTAGGATTTCAAAGAACACTAAAAAAATAATGATGTACACCTCCCAACAGCTCTTTGGGTTAGGAGAATATTTTTATATCTGTTTTAGTGAGGAAACTGAAGCAAAGAGAAATTAAAGCTTCAGTCCTTAAATGGACCATGGTAAGTATTCCCTTACACCTTTGTGGCATCCCTTAATGATACTCCATGTGGGAATGAGGGTCTGCCCACATGGATTCAGGCTAACATTGTAAAATACTTGCCCCAAATCATATGGTGAATCAATTAAAAAGCTGTGAGAAGAACCTAGAACTCTGACTAACATGGTGCTTTATCCAATCTAGGCTGAGGGGGAAATTAGGTATGCTGCTGTCTATGTAAATATGAATGGTATGCCTCATTCCACAATTACAGTGCTCCAATGAATTGGAGCATTGATTATCAACTGATATTGCAAATTCTGGTGTTGTTTTCTGCATTTGTCTTTAAATATTTGTTTAGATTTTTAATATAAGAACACAGAAATGGCATTACTGGGTCAGACTAATGACCTATCAAGACCAGTATTCTTCCTGCAACCAGTGGGCGATTCTACATGCTTCAGAGGGAATGAACAGAATAAGGCAATTATCAAGTGATCCATTCACTGTCATTGCATCCCAGCTTCTGGCAGTCAGAGGTTTAAGGACAGCCAGATCAAGCAGTTACATCCCTGACCAACATGACTAATAGCTTTTGATGGACCTATGCTCCATAAACCTATCTAACTCTCTCTGGAACCCATTTATATTTTTGGCTTTCACAATGTTGTCTTACAATGAGTTCCAAAGATTGACTGTGCATTTTGTGAAGAAGCACTTCCTCACATTCATTTTGAAGGCATTAATTGCCTAGTAATTTCATTGGATGATCCCTGCTTTGTATGTTTTGTGAAGAAGTCAGTATCACTTCCCTATTCACTTTCTCCATACTATTCATACTTTTATATGCCTTTGACATCCATTCCCCTTTAGTCATCTCTTCTCTAATATTAACAGTCCTGGTCTTCTTAATCTCTTCTCATTTGGAAGATGAACCATAATCCTAATATTTTTTGTTGCCCCTCTCTGTACCTGTTCCCATTCTAATATATTTTTTTCTGAGATGCAATGACCAAACTTGCATGCAGTATTCAAAATATGAGTGTACCATGGACTTATTAATTTCAGTGTTGACAAGTGCATCCCTTCCCCCCTAAAATGATTCCCAACATTCTTGTTACATTTTTGACTGCTGCTGTACAGTGAGTGGATGTTTTCAAAGAACTATCCATGATAACTCCAACTTTCTGGAACAGTGACACTTAATTTAGATGCCATTATTTTGTGTGTATAATTGGGATTCTTTTTTCAGCATTTATTACTTCACACTTATCAACATTGAATTTCATGTGCCATTTTGCTGCTCAATCACATCTTTTAATGAAACCCTTTAGTTACTGTTTCCAGTCAGCTTTGACTTAATTGTCTTGAATAATTTTATCATCTGCAGACTTTGCCACCCTGCTGTCTACCATTTTTACAGAGCATTTATGAATATTTTGAGTAGCGGAGCTCTCTGTATAGAGCCTTGGGTAACCCCATTCATTATCTTTTTCTACTATGAAAACTGACCACTTATTTCTACCCTGTTTCCTATCTTTTAACCAGTTACAGATCCACTAAAGGACCTTCCCTCTTATCTTATGACTGCTTATTTTGTTTAAGAATGTTGAGTTTGGGACCCTGTCAAAAGCTTTCTGAAAGTTCATCTTACCATATGTCAGCTAAATCACTCTGTTCCGCAAGCTTTTTTGGATCCTCAAAGAATGCTAATAGATCAGTGTGGCATGAATGTGCTTACTCTTCCCCAAAATAGTGTGTTAATCTCTATCTGACTCTATACTAAAGAGCAGAATTAACCAATTTGCCTTGGACTGAAGCTGGGCTTAGTACCCTGCAGTTGCTTTGCAGCCTTTTTAAAAAAATCAGCATTAGTTAGTTGTCCTCCAGTCATCTGATATAGGGGCTGATTTAAGCAATAGGTTACATACCAAAGAAAGTAACTCTTCATTTTCATATTTGAGTTCCTGCAGAACTTTTGGGTAACTATCACCTGGTTTTGGTGAATTATTACTTTTAAATTTACCAGTTTGTTCCAAAACCTCCTCTATTAACACTTCAGGCTGGGACAGTACCTCAGATTTGTTATCTAACAAGGATAGTTCTGGTGTGGGATTCTTCCTCACATCCTCTGCAATAAAGACTGATGTAAAGAACTCAGTTAGCTTCTCCACAGTAGCCTTGTCTTCCATCAGTACTTCTTTAGAACTTTTTAGTGACCCCATTGAGTTTGTGGCAGACTTTCTGCCTCTGACATACGCTAAAAAAATTTTGCCATTTGTGTCTTTGTGACTCTTCAAATTCTCTCTTGATTTGCCTAATTAAACCTTTATACTTGCCAGAATTTATGCTCTGATGTATTTTCCTCAGTAGTAGTTGACTTCCAGTTCTTAAAGGATGTCTTTTTGCCTCCAGCTTCCTCTTTTAGTCTACTGTTTAGCCAAAGGAGCATTTTTTTGATCTTCTTACTATTTTATGTAAGAACATAAGAACATCCAAACTGGTCAGACCAATGGTCTACCATGCCATATCATACCTTCTGAAGTGAGTGGCCAATGCCATGTGCTTCAGAGGTAATGAATAGAACAGGTAATTATCAAGTGGTTTTATTTTGAAATATACATTTAATCTGAGTCTCTATTATGAGTTTTGAAATAGTTTCCATTCAGCCTGCAGGCATTTCACTCTTGTGACCGTTACTTCTAATTTCCATTTAACTAGCTTCCTCATTTTGTATAGTTTTCCCTTTTAAATTTTATAACACTGTAGTAGGTTTCTTTGATATTTTTCCCCCTACCAGGATGTTACATTTAATTACTTTTTGGTCACTTTTACTGTGTCATTCAGCTATATTTGTCTCTTGGCTAGATCCTGTATTCCATTTAGGACCAAATCAAGAATTGCCTCTCACCTTGTATGTTCCAGGACTAACTGCTCAAAGGAGTTAATAGTTTCTAGAAAATTTCTCTCTGCATTCTGTCTTTTGGTGACATGTATGCAGTCAATAGGGGGATAGATTGAAATCCCCCATTATTACTGGGGGGGGGTTGTTTTTGTATTCTCTCTAATTTATTTGAGCGTTTACTGATTCTACACTCTTTTACATGTAGTCCCATTCTGAACCTACTTAGCCATTCCTATATATTTTCACCCTAATATACCATGTCCCATTGATAATCATTGTTCCACCAAGTGTCTACATTCCCTATGACATTAATAGCCTCATTTAATACCAGGCACTCAAGTTCACACAATTTCAGACTTAGACTTTTAGCATTTGTATACAAGCATTTATAAAATTTGTCACTATTGAGTTGTCTGCTTCACATGATATAATTGAATGGGGCCTTTTTTTCTGTTGGATTGTTTTTCTTCAGTTCCTGCATTTTTAATTTCTGTACTCACCTCTTCATTAAAACCTAGAGTATCTCCTAAGGGATGTATCTGTCTGAACTGTGTGGTTCTTCCACAGCTGCCAGCTTTTCCCCCTTCTTAGCTTTAAAACTCCTGTGAAGCACTTCTGAGTGGCAAATCTATTACATTCTCAACAGCATTGCCTTTGCTAAGCCCTCAGCAAAGCTACTTATGCATGATAATCACTGCTTCCTCTTACAGTATCATTCCATTGCTTTGGACAGATTTATTCTGCCTGAAATAAATAACTAAACTTACCACTAATCATTAATATTATTAAAAAATAACATAAAGGCCTGATCCAACTCTAAAATTGAGGTCAACCTACATACACTGCTCAGGACTGTGAAAAATTTCATACCCTGTGCAACATAGTTAGGTCAACCAAATCCCTACTGTAGGCCCATCTAGATTGACAGAAGAATTCTTCTATTGACCTAGCTACTATCTCCTGAGGTGGTGGATATACTATGGTGATGGAAAATCCCACATCCTTCACTGTAGCAAGTGTCTACAATACAGTGTATGGCAGCGTAGCTGGAGCACTGCAGTGGAGACATAAGAAGAGCTAGGTAAATGTTTTTAAGTGAGTAATTTATTTGCAAAAAAATTGCAGCATCAAGTCAACTGAAAGTGTTTGCAAATCTGGGTTTAGTTCAGCAAACAACTTCAGCAAAAACAAAAAAGCAAGGAAAAAATTCTCAAAAAAAGTTAAAATGAATCAGTTTGATGCTTTGCAAGCAAAAGGCTTTGGCTTTTTGTTTTGAACTTTAGCTAAATTTAACCAACACATGAAAACACAAAGAGTAAAAACCATCCCAAAATCAAATGACATTTTTTTCTTTTGGACTGAACAGATTCACTCCTGGTCCCATAACAGAAGCTTCTGGCCTTCAAAATTATAGATCCATCTCATGAAAACACTATATTTCCTACACTAAATAA
This sequence comes from Podocnemis expansa, assembly GCA_007922195.1. Taxonomy (NCBI): domain Eukaryota; kingdom Metazoa; phylum Chordata; order Testudines; family Podocnemididae; genus Podocnemis; species Podocnemis expansa. Next base: position 14,534,835 of record ML681964.1, on the reverse strand, counting down.
GTAGACTTTTACACTGCCAGCAGGGCCTCCTTAAGCAGCCTGGGGGCCCCGGCTTCCCCCACCACTACCATCAGGCCCTCCCCTCTAGGGGCCCTCCCCACATTGTGGGACCACAAATCTCTCAGCATGGAGGCTTGCCACTGAGAGGTCTTGGGGCCAAAGGGCACTCCCACCTTGGTCCCACTCTGCCCATTCTGTCCCTGGGGTAGCAGCAACACTGGCTGGCATGCAGCATGACCCTGGTGCAGTCTCCCATGGACCCTGAAAGGCTGTGTCAGAGCTGAGGCTGTGCTACATGCTCCCAGCCCCATTACTTGGGTCGAGCAAATAGCCGTTGGCCTGCCCAGCCCCATGGGTGGGCCGGGAGCACAGAGCCCAGCCGCTGGTCCCAGGGCTCCCACTGTGACGCTGTCTGGGTCTAGGTAGCATTACCAGATGTCAGGCAAAAGGAGAACATGTCCTACTTTTTACCTTCACATCCTCTGTCCAACAGGCATTTTATGTTTATGGTTATCTTTCATATTAATATTTCATATTTGCAATAATCCATATGTGATATACCATGTTTGGTACCCATAACAAAGTTGTAATCTGCTAGGAATGATTATATGGTTTATATGTAGGTATCATATCTACAAAAGATATTAGAAATACATTTGTTTTATTTGTACTCCAAGTTATTTGACTCCAAGCAATCCCAGACTGAGTGTCTACAAAATTATTGTCATCCTAATGGCCCATTGATTAAGGGGACTCCCAGCTGCAGTGGGCCTAGAAAAAAACCTGTTCAGCCAGTCACCCAGACTGACTTTGTGACTCAACTCCATTTTGATTTGGCAAGGATTCCTAGAGCGTGAGAGAGCCAAAAGATGATAAAAGGCCAGAGCCTCATCTCCATTTTGTCTTTAGTCTTCAGTCTGTCTGCAACCAACACCCTCCTCTGGAACTATTCTTCTGGGGCTGAACAAAGGACTGAGACCCACCCAAGAGCTGGGTGCATACCAGAGGAACTGGGCTAACCTGCAAACTATACATCAGGGGTGGCCAAACTCATGGAACTCAAGAGCCGCACAAGTCAATTATTAAACCTTCGAGAGCCACACTGAGGCATATAACCACATATTTTTACCTATTCCAAATTACTAAGCTTAAAATTCATTGCACACTTTAATTTTGTCATAAAAATAGGGCAAATATTGATCCTACTAATGTCAGATTCTAATGATTATTTAAGGTTACCATGAAACTAGGCCTGTACAGTAAAAACTTAGCTATCACTAGATATAGAACACTACAGGCTTGTAGGAAATTTTTTTAAAAGCTGGGCAGTAACTTGTCAAAGCAGTAGGTAAAAGCTCCTTCAGATGCTGATCTCTAAGTATTGCACAATGTTTTGACGTTCATTGTGGAATATGATGCTTCACAGCAGTACATTATGCCAAAAATAGAAAGTAATCTATGTTCCGTAAGCTTTTCTCTGTTGTATTGTCATTTCTTAGTATTCCACATCATGTTTAGGACTTGTAAAACATGATTTTATTTTAACAGCAAGTAAGCTGCATTAGGGCCTATGAGAAAATTTCAACATGCTACAGCTTCTCTGACCATGTCATGCTCCTCTCCCCCACCCCTGTTGCTGGTTCCCTGCCATCTCTTACCATGCTGCTCCTTCTCTGCTCTCCCCAACAATGCCACACTTCTGCCCCCCACCCCACACCGGCCCTGACCATGGCCCCGCTTCTCTGCCAACACTTCTGCCAGTAAATTTGTTCACTAAAATACTCATGGACAGTGAAGACAACAGGTCTGAGGACTCAATCAGACACAATTAACTTTAAAATGAGAGTAATAGTAAGGGAAAACACTGCTCTCATCTTAATCCTGTGAAGAGATGCACACAGGGACACCTTTTCCACTGTTCAGAATCACAACAGATCAATGAGAATTTATGGGATCATAAAGTGCAAGATCAGAGCCTGCTTCAGTAAGTGCTTTGAAGTCCATGCACAGAAGATACTATGGAAAAAATCTCACTGAGTTTATTCAGTTTGGGGTCAGGCCCTGTATAAATTCTAAATATCAATATTTGGTTTTTATGATACAAAGTAAAATCTTTATTGGCGAGAGATTTTTTTCAGAAAGTTTACAATACAATTTTCCATCCTCAGCCCTTCACAACAATTACTCTCTTGTCTAATGGGCTCAGATTCCCATAGAGTCATTCACAAAGACTGCACTGAAATATAAACGGATTTTGACTATACAACAAAGAAGAGTTAATACATGTTGAATGGTATTTAATCAGTGGAAGTATAGTGCTGCTATTGAACTTTGCAGTGACTAGAAATTATCTTGGTAGTTGACAGCTATATTAATTAAAATTTTCTTATAAAATAAATGTACTAACAGTTTCTTCTGCAAACAGGTGACATACTGATGTCTTAGGCACACTTGTTCAATGGACTTAAGGAATTTTTCTTCTAAAGCCAGTTTTCAGTAGTGGTGGTCTATCCTAAGTCTAAATTATTTTGCATGCTGAAAATGAACCATGATCCATAATAAGTACTTGTAACATTCTTTAAATTAATAGAGGTTTTTAATAATCTTTTGACAGTGGTCAGTGGTTTTGAATTTAACACCTGTGTCAATTTTCAGTCATTTCTGATGATTCTTATTTAATCCTCAAAATAGAAATACAAGAGAAATAATTTTGCATTATATTATGATATCTGGAAATGCCAGGTGATTTTTAAAAAAGAAAATTAATTTACAATTGCTTTTCAGGTTTAAATTGCTAGATTATCATCACTTATCTGTAGTTCATTGTAAACTTGCTCTTGATCAATTTATGTTGCCAGTTTTAAAAATATTTACCCAGAAAATAATATCAAAAAAGAAAAGTATTTAAAAAAATCATGCTTTCAGAAGGTCAGACTTATTGTTGCTGTTGCTACTTTAATTCTGCCTCTTTGGGCCTCCAGTTTGTGCAATGAATGAAGCCTGTGATGATGTAATTAAAGACTGTATCATAATGCATACAGACAAGGAGGGTAGAATTAATATTGTGTGGGTAAACTGTAGAATCTGACACTTACTTACTTTGAGTGCTTGTCTTTGCACCTAACTGACAACATTACTTTTCCCTGCTGGCTCTCACAATGCTGCCTCTCCCCCACCGGCTCTTACCATGCTGCTCTTTCCTGCTGGCTCTCACAATGCTGCCCCTCCCCTGCTGGCTCTGACCATGCCACCAGCTCTCTGTTGTCCCCGACCATTGCACATTTCTTGCCCCTGTCTCCCACCGTGCTGCCCTTCACTGTCATGCTCTTCCAGGAGGCACAATTTTTCTTTAAAGAGCCGCATGCGGCTCGTGAGCCGCAGTCTGGCCATGTCTGCTACACATCCTTCAAGGACTTGGTCTCTATGGACTCTAAATCATTTGTATGTATGTAATTCACTTTGACCATTTAACACCTCTCAAATCTTGTTTGTTTTCTTTTTATATTAAACCTTTAGTTGTAGTTACTAAAGGATTGGCTGGCAGCATGGTATTTTCGTTAAGATCCAAGCCTATATTGTTCTGGTGATGTGGCTGTCCCTTTGGGGTCAGGAGAACCTATTTCTTTAAGAGAACCAATGACTAGTTGGGGACCAGAGAAGCTGAGGTGCAATAAAGGGAGCTGTTTCTGTTTTGTTCTGCTTGGTGATGACCCGAATGGGGAATCAGAAGCATGTTTTGTTATTGACTGAGAGCCTTGTTTACGTAACACCCATCAGTGGTTTGGGGGTTTGGCCCCTGGTTTTGCAGCTTGCCCTGATTTTGGCACATTCAGAAAGTTATCCCAGGAGGCCCGGGTCGGTCATACCCACCCCACACTAGCAGGACAGAAGCACTCTCAGTGTCTTGAGCAGGCAGGGGTGAGCTGGATAGACGTTTTAGGGCTGAAGCCTCAGGTCCCTGTTTTGGCCAGGGCCCAGGGTTTCAACTCCCTGCAGCTCATGCTATTATTTGGCCCTGACTGCCAGCTCAAAAATTCTCCAAAATGCTTTCCAAGGCCAAAAAAAAGTAGCAAAGAATGAGCCAAGGATATTTATAGAATGCACGTTAGTGTGGTATGTAGGCCTCGGATCATCCTGTAATTCAAAAATGGTTGTTTTTTCGTCCCAACAAACTTTTTGCAATTTTTTTGAAAACAAAACTTTTTGCTTTCTCTCCACAAACTTATAAAATAATCTGCATTTTTCAAAATCTTTAAATGTTGATAAACATTTTTGTGAAAAAAATTACACAAAAAAGGGCCCACATCTCTCAATCATTTCTCATGTTTTTCACTGAATGCCTGTCCTTCATTCTTTGTATCTATTGGCAGTTTGCACTGTGCAAGGAATGCAGGATCTGGCTTCACGTAAATTAGGCTCCATTAAGTCAGTGGTGGCCTTCGATTGTTATCAACAAGAGAAAGAGAAAGACAGATTTACAATAAATAAGACAGTAACTGAACATGTTTTTACCTGGTAAAAAGTATCTCCTTTCTGTCTATGTTTATTTTATTCTGCGCAGTTGTCTCCCAGGATATTAGTGAAACAAGGTGAAGGAAGTAATATAACAGAAGATGGTCCAATAAAAGATATTACCTTGCTCACCTTGTCTCTCTCTGTTTATTTTAGTTAATCCATTAAGGCGCCATTATTTATTTAGTAAGGCTACTATGCCTACTCTGAATTCGTTTTTTATTCTATTGACTAACCTGTCATTTAGGAAGGTGGTTTGCTACTAGTTTTCCTGGTTAGTGATAGTTCAAATATATTAAATACAACAACAATCTTAATAAATTGCCGCTAAAGAGCAAGATAGTACTTGTGTCTTAATTCTGTATGTACAGGATTGCACTGCATGAGGGGACTTATTACTTAGCAAAATTTACATGCAGATAAGCTTATAGAGGGATTTCAAAAGCACCTATTGCAGGAAGAAGCCATGTAATCAAAAGATCCTTGTGTTCCACCTCTGAAGTATAGGCAGTGAGAAAGAGATTGGTCAGGTCAAGAAGATTCTTTCACCCCATAAGGACAGCTCACCAGGATGCAGGAAAACAGCTGACAGCTAGAAGACTATCAAGGGATCCTGTCTCAGGAGGAATGGTTGTGGAAGGAGACCGTCTGGCCAAAAGACAGGATCTTTGCATGGTCTGCTGCGGACGGGATATATTGTGGTCAGCAGGATGAAGAAACTGGAGAAGAAAAAAAATGGAGATCTGCTTTTTTATTGTAGTTGATTTTTAAAAAATTAGTCCCCCTATGCCTTCAATACACCTCAGTCAGCACTATGTTTGGCTTACCAAGTCCTTGAGAACAGTCAACAGAATACTACACTCCAGTAAAGCACACATTTTCCCCAAAACAAATATAACAGCACCAAACAGTTGCCAAGTTGTTAGAGGAATAGGAAACATTGAATTCCCTCGTTGACACATTCCCTTGCAGTGATCACATTTATAGATTTAAACAATGTTTAAGGACTAGAGGTAAATTAAGACAAAAACCACAGCTATGCTGCCTAAGATATGTCAGAATAGAAATGACATGGTTAAATTAATAGGGGTGGTTCTGTTGTTAAGACCTGGGAACATGGAATACAAGCCAGGTCTGGCAAGTGGTTGTTAAATGCAGCAGTAAAATGGGAAATATTCAAAGTATAAAAGGAGTATTAGAAACTCCTGGTTTAGTTTTCTTAATAAAAACTGAAAGCTGGCTTTGCAGCAGGGACTGCCAAAAGTTGTGACTGTGTTAAAATACTGGGGGGGAATGGGAGAGGGAAAGAAAGGAAAAGCAGACCATATGGAGAAAGTGTAATTTTATTTTCTCTTTTAATTATTTTATTATAGTTTATAATGAAAAGAGGATAAATGGACTCCCCCATTTCCACAACTAGAGGAGGCCTGAAGCCAAGGGTCCCATCTTAGAGAAACTAGCTTTGGGCAAATGCCTTTATTTCACCTTTGATTTCACAAAAGTTATTTCATAGATTTCATGTTTTGTACATAAGGATGAAACAAAGTTCAAAATAAAAGAGAACCCAGCGAGAACATAGTTTCCCCTCCTCTACCTGAAGAAGAATGTCAATGGTAAACATTTAAGACTCTACTCAATGCCATGGCAGTCAGTACTATAATTCCCATGGACTTCAGAGGTGCAGGACCTAGCCCATAATAAGAATAATTCTATTTCCTGTCAGTTCATGTCTGATATGCTGTATAGTAAATTATCTAGTCAATTTTACCCTGAAAAACTCCATCTTCCCATCACTCACTTTTGTTTGAGTCTTATATACAATCCAAGATAACTGATAACCAGACTGAAAAAGTATCTACATATGAAACAGCTTTTAACCCTGATCTTACAATCATTTCCTTCAATTCTGATGACATTTACAAAAAAAGCTTACCATCGAACTTAATAGACTGTTTTTCTTATCTTCTATAAGGCCAACAATTTGTTCAATCATGTCTTGTAATATGTTACTATTGATTAATTGCTACTGATTGTTCCTCAGAATAAGGTTTATTAAGATGTATTCATAAATATCTGACTGAAGCCATATGGTTTATCCTTGCCACTTCTAAATGACTGTTCTTGGAGTAGATGCTCCAACTGAATGAGATGACTGGGCCTGCTTCGCCACTGTTTTATTCCAGTTTTAGGCTTATGTAGTGGATTTATATTGATCTAAAACTGGAGCAGTGCACTGGTGAATAGGACGCAAGTAATTATTGCATACCTTCTCAGTGACTACTATAAGTTACTTTTCTGTACACAATCTTCTAATTGCAGTATTGGGTTGCACATGGTGACAGTAAACTAATTCCAAAATTGCTTCGGAAAGGTAGTCAGGTACTGTGCTAAACAGGTAGTGCAGGAAAGTGTTCAACATTTCATCGGATTGGCCCCTTCGTGGGAACTCTTCTGGTTCATATTCAAGACAGCCAGCTCAACCCTATGAGAAACCAACCAACATTTCAAACTGATCCAAATGTAAATTGGCTACTGCTCAATTAAACAGAAATTCAATCATCACTCTCTGAGATAAAAGCATTAACATTTTGCATTTCTCTACAGCAATTGCTTTAGCGGTCATTCTAAAGTTGTAAATAGAAAAGTAAATAAAAAACATTTTCCCTTTACAAGTTATTGTTCTGAATCTTTCAACTGTATATAGCAGATTGGCATGAGAAGGCAATTGTATCAGGAACATAAAGCTATGAGTGTCCCAGTTGTCTAAACAATAAGAGTTCTGTGGCACTAAAAGATTAACAGATTTCTTCAGGCATAAGCTTTTGTGGGCTCCAACCCACTTCATCAGACACATGAGGTGGAAGCTACAGCTGAGAGGTATATATACACATGCTAGGATGGAGGAGGGCAAGTGTCAACAAAGTCAATTCAGTTAGGGCAGATGGGGCCCATTCACACCAGTTGACTAGAGGAAGAGAAAGTGTGAACAGGAACAATTCCTTTCATAATGTGCTAACCATTCCATGTCCCTATTCAGACCCACTCTTATTGTGTCAAGTTTGCAAATCAACTCCAGTTTCACACTGAAGTCTGTCTTGGAAGACCTTCTTTGTTGAAGTATGGCAGCTTTCAAGTCTGCTACCAAGGCTATGTCTACACCAAAAATCTTAGCTCAGACTTGGTTAGTCCAAGCTAAGTAGCTTGAAAGTTAGTTTAAACTAAGCATGTTTTTTTTAGTTCTAACTAATTTTTAGTTCGAACCAGCCATGCTTTTTTTAGTTCAAACTAACGTTTTAGTTTGAACTAAAAAACATGCTTAGTTCAAACTAACCGCTAGTTCAAACTTATTTAGTTCAAACTAGCATTTCTACATTGTGCTAGTTCAAACTACATATGCAAATTAGTTTGAACTAAGCAGTTAGTTCGAACTAACCAGCCAAACTAACTAATTTGAACTAAGCTTTGCTTAGGGTTCAAATTAGTTCAAATTAAGGCTCCTTAATTTGAACTAATTTGCTAGTGTAGACATAGCCTGAGTGTCTAGGAAGACTGAAGTGTTCTCTTACTGGTTTATGGATGTTGCCATTTTTTATGTCCAATTTGTGTCCATTTATCCTTTTGCATAAGGACAATCTAGTTTAGCCAATGTACATGGCAGAGGGGTGTTGCTGGCACATAATAGCATATACCACATTAGTGGATGTGCAGGTGAATGAGCCCATGAGGGTGTAGCTGATGTGGTTGGGACCTGTGGTGGTATCACTGGAGTTGATGTGTGGGCAGAGTTGGCAACAGGGCTTGTTGCAGGGATAGGTTCCTGGGTTGGTGTTCACTTGCTGTGAGTATTTGCTTCACGTTGGGGGGATGTCTATAAGCAAGGATTGGTCTGCCTCCCGAGGCTTGAGAGAGTGTGGGATCATCATCTAGGACAGATTGTAGATCTTTGATGATGTGTTGGAGGGATTTTAGCTGGAGGCTGTAGGTGATGAAGAGCAGTGTTCTGTTATTTTCTTTGTCAGGTCTGTCCTGTAGTAGGTAACTCCTGGGTGCATGTCTAGCTCTGTTAACCTCTTTTTTTCCACTTCCCCTTGTGGGTACTGCAGTTTTAGTAATGCTTGATAGACAGACACAAACACCTACAAGATCTCTGAGGGATCAGAGCAGATCCTGTTTTACTTTAAGGCTTGACTGTAGATGCTGGATCATGTAATGTGTCCTGGATGGGAAGCTGGAGGCATGTAGATATGTATTGCGGTCAGTTGGTTTTCAGCATAGGGTGGTGTTAATGAGTCCATCACTTATTTGTATGGTCGTGTCCAAGAAGTGAATTTCTTGTGTGGAGTGGTCCAGGCTAAGGTTGATGGTGGGATCCAAATTGTTGAAATCCTGGTGGAAGTCATGAAGGAAATCTTTCCCATGGGCCCAGATGATGAAAATGTCATCAATGTAACGTAGGTAAAAGAGAGGCAAATGGGGACAAGATTCGAGAAAATGATGTTTTAGGTTGGCCATAAAGATCTTGACATACCTGTAGGGAAATGTGGATACCCATAGCCATGCCACTTGTTTGAAGGTAGAGATCATCTTCAAGTCTGAAGTTGTCTAAAGGATCCTCCACATAATGAATCAGAGAAAAACTAAGTGCAAAATTTTCAGAAAGTGGCTCCTGATTTTGAAGGTCGAATTTGAGACGCTGAGATAAGAGGGAAAGATCAAGAAGTTAACTGAGGGAGAGGCACTGGGAAGAAGAGTCCATTTTAATGGATTAGGAGAATAACAAGTAATCTAAGATAGAGAGAAGGATTTTGAGGGAGTTAGGCCTCATCTAGTCTTAATTCCTAACAATAAGACAAATCTGATGGGATATAAGACTATATGACCTAAAACTGTATTGGGTTTAAACAGAAGGGAAATGGATGAAAGGAACTGAGCTGGCAAGCTGAGGAATCAGCAGCAAAGGATTAAATAGCAGATCTGTTTGTAAACCAATAAAATATAGTGTTTTTTCATTATGGCTATGTCTACTCTTAGGAAGGTTAGCTCAAATTAACTTAGTACGAATTAATGAATTTAAACTAATAGTGGTTAATTTGAACTAAGTTAATTTGAACTAGCATGGCCACACTAGAAACCCAACTCGAACTAGCATGTCGATGGACAGGACTTGCTAGTTCGATTTAGGAAGGGAGTACAATGGGAAGTGTGACAACATGGCACCCAAGAAGGGCCATGCCCCTAACCAATACATAGAAAGAGGAAGGCACCCTTGGAGGAGCAAGGGCAATCCATGTTAATTCAAACTAATAGTTAGTTTAAATTAATATGGCTCCATTTGGTTAGTTCAAACTAATAAGTTTGTGAACTAAGTGTTACTTAGAAGTTAAGGGAGGTTTTGTAACTTCAGAGTAAGCATTCATTACATCTAAGTAAAGACTTCCTTAGTTCAAAGTAATGAAAGCCAGTGTAGCCATGCGTGTAGACATAATTCATGGGAATATAATTTCCAGGAATGCTTTGTAAAAGGCCTGGCAGACAAAGTGTCAATACTGGGCATATGGATAAAACATGGCTTACAAGTTTTATGGAAGTTTATGTGTGAATAGCTATTGTGCACCATTTTCCTTGAATTTTAATACCATAGTTTATTCTAAATAATTATATAAATGTATTCTTTTATTAGCATTCCCACAATTTTTTAAAAAATCAAAATTTATTTCTTAGCTTTCTTGGAAAAAATAAAGGTGGCAACTCAATGCTGTTTTGTGCTCCTCTTTCTTAAGATAGTGTAAACTCTTCACAGAGGGTGAAAAGGAAGAACTCCTCTCCAAGCATGGCCAGTGTTGACACAGAATGGAAAGGTGACCACAGTAATAAGCAGATATACAAATGCAATGAGAATTTCTCCCAGTCTAAAATGGGAACTGAAACTTCTTGCTAGAGAAATAAGTGATCTGATGAGGACATCATCAGGTTTTCCACAGCAGAATTTCAAATGGCTCAAGCAGTGGAAGATAAGGAAAGAAAATTGTATGTGCAGAGCAATCAAATGTTTCTGTTCTAGATGTTTCAATTCCATATGCACAGGGCTGGCTCAACCCATAAGGAAATAAGGCAGTGGCTGGGGGCGCCACTGCCTTAGGGGTGCAACGGTGCCATGCCGGGGGCAGGGCGGGCCAGCTCCAAAGTTGGACCTGCACTCCAGCTCCTCCCCAAGCTGACCACTCTGTGCCCAGGACTGGAGCTGGCCAGCCCATGGGACAGACTCAGATTTCTCATCAGACCTCTGGGCTGGCCCTCCCCACTGCTAGGAAGAAACAGCCAGCCCAGGGGAGGAGCAGGGGACCAGAGCCCCGCCTCTGAGCTGGCCCACTCTGCTGCTGGGCCAGCTATTCCCTACTCTGCAGATGGGGGGAGCCAGCAGGAGTGGTGGCTGGGTCCCACACCCCCCCCATGGGGGGTGGGGAGAGGCACAAAATCAAAAGCCAGCTCAGGACGCCACAGCCCCTTGAGCAGGCCCTGCATGTGCATTTCACATCTGGTTTTCTGGTACAAATGAAAACCTTTAAAAGACATCCATGCAAGTTTCTTGAAGTCTTTTCCACTTAAAGTTGCCTTCCCTGCATTCAGCTCATGATCCTACAGTTACTTCTTTGACCCAGACCTCTGTAATACACCTTCAAGTGGTGACCTCACTGAATTCCTGAAAAATTACAATCAAAGAGGAATACAAGAAGTTGATTACATTCCGTTCATTATATGTTACATCAGCTTCTGCTATTAAAAACCAAGCGCACAATGGAAAAAAGAATACTTGGAAGGAGGCTGTAGTAAAGCAATGCCAGAGAATGCATCAGTCCAAGTTACCAAAGCAACCTTTTGCAGCCTGCAGCAGGCACCTGTTCTCAAATTACATCTGCCATTCCCTGGTGAAATGCAAAGATGGCAGTACATCTATGACCTGTGCTTCTGCAGGACAGAAACTCCTCTTGGGTGTAGCAGTCCCTGCAGGCCCTGCCACTTGCTGTAGTCTGACTCTGGCTGTGACCCTTGACTTCAAAACTGAGCTGGATAAATTTATGGAGGGGATGGTACAATGGAACAGCCTAATCTGACAATTGACTGAGCTGGGACTATTAATGATAAATATGCCAATGGTCTCTGATGGGCTGTTAGACAGGGGGATTCTGAGTCATTACACAGAATTCTTTCTTGGGTGTTGAACTGTTTAGTATTGCCCACAGGCTTGGGGTTTAGCTGATCACCATTTTTGAGGTCAGGAAGGAATTTCCCCCCAGTGCGGCAGAAGTCCTGGGGTGTTTTTCACCTTCTCTGTAGCATGGAGCATGAGTCACTTAGGCTATGTCCACACGTACATCCTTATTTTGAAATAAAGTCCTTATTTCAAAATAAATTAATTCGAATTATGAAAATGTTAATTCGAATTAAGGGAAAGCCTGCTTTCGAAACAGCTGTTATTTTGAAATGGTATTTTGAAATAAGGCCATTTGGACATGTTGTTTCGAAACAGTTGTTTCAAAACAATGGTGTGGTTTTGAAACAACATGTCCAAACGGCGTTCTTTTGAAATAACCATTTCAAAATAACAGCCATTTCGAAATATACGGGGTTTAAGCTGTTTTGAAATGATGGTTCTTATTTCGAAATGACAGAGCCTGTCATTTCGAAATAAGAAAACGTCATGTGGACATTCAGTTTCTTGTTTTGAAACAACCAGTGTTGTTTCGAAATAAAAGACTCGTGTGGACATACCCTTAGTGACAAAGCCATAACTAGGCATTTTGGTGCCCGGGCAACATTACACTTGAAATGTGTCCATTGCAATGAGCAGAGCCTGGAGCGAGTGGTACAGAATGCGCCCTTTGACAGTAGCAGATAAATGGAGCCATTCCGGGGTGCCCAGGGCAAAGCCCCATTTGCCCTGCTCTAGGTACAGCCCTGCTTAGTGATGGACTCTTTGTATCTTGAAGTCCGTGATTTGAGGACTTTAATTACTCAGTCATAGGTTTTATTACAGGAGGGGGTAGGTCAGGTCCTGTGGTCTGGGTTGTGAAGGAGGTCAGACTACTAGGTGAACATGTGATCTCTTCTGATCACAGTCTATGAGACTCCTGACAGTGACCCTGACTCTAATCACTACTCAATTTCCAAAGGGATAGCTGGATTAGTCTAGTCCAGCAAAAAAAAAAAAAAAACAAAAACCAAGGAGTCATGTGGAGCTTTAAGACTAACAGATTTATTTTTTGCATGAGCTTTCGTGGGAGAAAATCCCACTTCATCAGATGCTTTAAAGCATCTGATGAAGTGGGATTTTCTCCCACGAAAGCTCATGCAAAAAATAAATCTGTCAGTCTTAAAGTGTCACACAACTCCTTGTTTTTTTTTTCTGATCACTAGCTCAGACCATACACATTAGGTGCCATGAAAAGCTCTTCTTATAATGTAGTTCTTGTAAGTTCATGTCCCGTCTAGAGCAGTTGTGACTTGCCTTCTGCGAGAACTGATTTGAGTTGGTGTCTTTGATTAGAGCGTCTGCCAGCTCAGCTTTCCTGCATGGATAGCTAAATTCATCTCTTAACAAAAGCAGTTCTTTTGTAATTCCTCCTCAATGTGTCTAACAGTCCAAACTCCCTCAGATGGTCCAGTCTGACCACATGGGCACACTGAGGATTCTCTTCTTGAGGAACAGCAGGTGGTCACATCCCAGGCAAATGAGCAATGAGCAAAAACAAGAGAAACATCTTTTGCTGTTCAGTATTAACAAACTGGAAAGGAGCAGAGCCAGGCACCCGGTGAAAACAGCAGCTGATCTGTGGATGGAGCAATTTGTAGAGCCCAAGAGGTTTCCAGGCAGAGACAGACAGGCAGGCTAATCACGCATTAGGTGACTCGAAGTAGAATGTAAGCCTAGTATTAATGGGGGTGGTGTGGGGCTGAAGATGGTTTACTGTACACTGGATTGAAGGAGAGGTATACTTATCCTCAGAGTACTGAGAGATAATCTGCTACTCTCCTGGTGCACTTGGGCCCAAAGGACAAACGTAGGTGCTATAAGTACTGGTGCTAGTTAAGTAGCCAATGAATATTTTTTGTCCCAAGTTAGTACTGTTTTTATGCCTCATTGCGGTATTAGTTCCAAAGGAGCAGCCGTGTTAGTCTAGTTCAGTAAAACAAACAAGGAGACTCCTTGTTTGTTTTTATGGTAGTAGTATGTTCCATTAGGTGCTATCTTTTGGATGACAGATAAAACCAACTTGCTAGTGGTTCTTAAGGATCCCATGACCCTTTTCTGAGCTTTGGTGCCTGAAAGAATACCAATTTGGATAGCCACATTCTGCCTCTTTACATTTTTCCTGTACGTTTGGTCGACACTACCAAGTTATGTCAGTATAACTTCATCAGTCAGGGATATGGAGAATCCATACCTCAGAGTGACATAATTATATCAGTCTAACTCCTGATGTAAATAGCACTATGTCATCAGTAGGACTTCTCCAGCAACATGGAGGTGGAGTGCCTCCGCCAACAAAAGAAACTCTGTTTTATAGCATCTTCAAGTGTTACAGCAGCACAGGCTGCACTCGTGCAGCTGCCCAGCTGCAGCTCTGTAGGTGTAGACCACGGGTCAGCAATGTTTGCCAGCCCCACCCCCTGAAACCTCAGCAGGTACCAGGGGTGAGGCCAGAAATTTTCCAAGGGCAGGACCAGCAAAGGATAGGAGCCATGTCCTCCTTTTCCCTGTTGACCACACCACCCCAGCTGGGGAGCATGGCCAGCAGGGGCCAGGAGCCACACGGTGAGGCCAGTTGGGAGAGCAGGCACAGCACCACAAGTCTGAGAGCCCTGCATGCTGCTGTGCAGAGGCCTGCATGCCAGGCTTAGCAGACATGCCAGGGGCTGCCAGCCCCTGGTGTAGCCAAACTGTTGAATAGTAATGTTGATAATGTTACCAGTTTGAAATATGTCATCCTAAAAGTAACAGCTGTATTTAAGTGGGTGAAGTGTCCTGATGTGTAAGCTTGTAAGCGTAGACGTGGCCTAATTTGAAAAGCATCTAAAGATTCTTTTTTATTATTGTAAATAATTCCTATTAGTTTCTCACCAGCTTTGTTTCAGCCAATGGAAACTCAGGGGTAACTCCTACTTCTTCAGCAAGAACTGCAGTCTTCATTTTGATAGCAGTCTGGTAAAGCTCCAACTCAGCATTCTTGGGGCACATTGTAAGGCACATGTCTTTGGTCAGTCTTTCAGCTAATTGATAATACATCAGCTGACAATGACAGAGCAATTTGGCTGCAGATGTTTCCTAGTGGCAGCAGAGTTTGTGACTTTAAGGCTACCCTATTGTGGTAGATTTATGGTATTCCCTTAAGAAGGGATGTATTAACTCTAGAACTGTCACCACTACATTAATGTCCAAAAAAGTGCTCAACAAGAATGCCAAATGCCTAGACCAGTGGTTTTCAAACTTAAGGCCAGGACCAATGTTCCTTCTAATTACTCGGAGACTGTGTGCACAGACAAATTTCCTTGTGTGCACAATAATATTTCTTTGTGAGCACCAATATTAGCACTATTGAATTCTTTTCTGTGCACTTTATTTTGTTGTGTGCGCAGGCTTCATGACCTGTGTGCACGCACACACGCGCACAGCTTAGAAAGAACAGTGGTCAGGACCTAGTACTGGGTTGCAGACCCTCAGGCACTGGGTCATGGCACCCTCTGCTGCCACTGCCACAAGACTGGCAGGCATTGCTGAAAGATGTAATTGTTGTTAGGTTATAGGCATAAATTATTTTTTTCAACCAGGTCCCAAGAAAAGAAGCTTGAAAACCACTGGCCTAGACCCCTGCCCCAAAGGGAAGTTCAGCTTTGAACACTTGGCTAGTTTTTCCTGTATTCTTTGGCACTGACAGCCAAGTCCCCACCCCCAACCCTACCCCAAAATACAAATAAAAAAAAGTCAGTTTACATTTTTCACTTGTCCAAGTAGATGGAAGTCAAAATCTGAGCAATTAATTTGAACCCTCTCCTCTCTCACCACAGACAAGAGCACTGGAGTTCAAATTCCAGGTCTACAACTTAATTTTGTAACTCAGGCCTTTGATTATAAAAGGACCAAACAGAGGTGTTGCTGCCCTCAGAAGGGACCCAGTCCCCAGTTCCAGTCCCCACCCCCACCCTGCAGGCCCCGCCCACAGCCCACAGGCCCCACCCCCTGGCCGGGGACAGGGCCAGATGGCGCCGTGCTGCCGCAGGCGGCCGGGCCCTGCATCCCCAGCGGCCGGGCCCTGCATCCCCGGCTGGGGCCAGGACCGGGGCCGGAAATGGCCGTGGTCAGCTGGGTCCTGCATCCCCGGACAGGGACAGGGCCGCCACCGCCACAGTTGGCCAGACCCCAGATCCCCGGCTGGGGACGGGGCCACTGCGGCTGGCCAGGCCTGGATCCCCAGCTGGGGCTGGGGCTGCCACAGCCGCCGGCAGCTGGGCCCCGGATATCCAGCCCAATTGGGCTGGAGACTGGGAGAGGGGTGGCCCTGCCAAATCCGGGGCACCGGTGCTGGGATTCGGGACACATGCCCCAGGTGCCCAGCACCAGTGACACCTCTGGGGCCAAACAAGGATGGTGAATTCAAGCAACCACAAACCTCGGGGAAATTGCAGATTAAGATAAAAACTGAGATCCCAACTTCATGAGTCAGATTCTTCTCTATGGACAACAAGCACCCCCCCCCCCGACATATTATAAAAGCTAAAGAGCATTTATCTAAAATATCTGTATGGTCCCCATTACTACATTATCTGAGCACCTCACAGTCTTTAATGTATATACCCTCACAACACAGATAGGGAAGTACTATGATCCCTGTTCTATAGATGAGGTATGGCAAGGATAAAAAACTTTCCTAAGGTCACAGAATAAACCCGTGCCTAAGCAGAGACTTGAACCTAGGTATACCAACTACCAGGCTAGTGGTCTAATTGTCGGACCTCCTGCAAGGATGATGAAACCTAACACAATCGGTCTGACACAAACCAAAAGATGGTCGCAAGGCTAGGCATGCAAACAAGAATGAGATAAGCAAGGAGTCCTGTGGCACTTAAAAGATTAACAAATTTATTCATTGCATGAGCTTTTGTGGGAGAAAAATCCCACTTCATCAGACGCTTTGAAGCATCTTCAAAGCGTCTGATGAAGTGGGATTGTCTCCCATGAAAGCTCATGAGACAAATTTGTCAGTATTTAAGTGCCCCAGGACTTAACTAGACTGAACTAGTTTCACTGAACTAGACTAACATGGCTGTCCCTTTGGAACTTTGCAAGAATGAGATAGAATCAGGGATTAAAGTAAGGGGGAATGCCCCAGAACACTGTTCTGGGGCCCCCTATTTTCAGGGAGCCAGCTTTCCAGGCCCCCTAAAAATAGGGGAATGCCCTGAAACGCTGTGTTCTGGGGCCCCCTAAAAATAGAAGGATGTGCTGGAACACAATGTTCCAGCATGTCCTCTCTGGGCTGGAGGAAGGAAGGGGCTGCAGGTAGGGGCCAGCCCAGCCACTCCTCTCTTCCCTCCCTGGAGCCTGTGTGACTCTACCCCTTTTAGCCAGGGCCTGGATGTGCATGCGGCCAGATCCCAGCCTCCACCCCTGGCTTCTCCTTGCTGGCCAGCTGGCTGGCCAGTGCCATGGCCTCCTGCCCCTCGCCCAGCTCTTCAGCCAGGTAAAGGGGCTGTGGGGAGTCAGGGCAGTTGCGCAGCTGGTAGGGAAAGTGTGGAGAGGAGGAAAAGGGGTTGGGATGGTGGATTGGGGAGGGCTTGGGGGGCCAAAGAGGGTTGGAGGTTAGGAGGGCTGAAATGAGGGCAGGAAGCTTTAGGGAATGGGGATTGGGGCTAAGAAGGACATGGGGAAAGGGATCTGATGGGGTAGGTGTTTTGGGGGCAGCTGCGGGGGGGGGGGGTAGGGGGGGGGGAGGCTGGGGTTTGGGGAAAAGGAGTCAGGGCACTGGCTCAGGCCCTGCCCCCCACCCACAGGCCACACCCCCTGGTCACAGGCCACGCCCCCAGCCAGAGGCAGGGCCGGGAGCGGCTGCAGGTGGCTGGGCCCTGGATCCCCAGCCTGGGTTGGGGCCGGGAGTGGCTGCAGAGGCCGCGGGCAGCTGGGCCTGGGATCCCTGGCTGGGGACAGGTTCAAGAGTGGCAGCAGCAGCCGTGGGCAGCTGGTCCCGGGATCCTCAGCCGGGGACAGGGATGAGAGCAGCTGCGGCGGCTGTGCCCCGGATTTCCAGCCCTATCAGGCAGGAGACCGGGAGTGGGGGGCCCTGCAGGACCCGGGGCACTGACGCCAGGATTCAGGGCACAGGCCCTGTGTGCCCAGTGCCAGTGATGCCCCTGGGTACAGGAGGGGAGCCCGGGTGTGTGGCAAGGGGGGGCCCACCTGATTAGGAGGGTTCTGGGGCCCCCCAAATTATACTTTATCCCCTGCATAGAATACAAGAAACAGACAGATTCAAGAATTAACTGCTGAGTTCTTTGCTTTCACTCAACCATCAAAGTAACTTTGATCCCAGAAAGAAATATTTCATCCACACTAGATTGCATTTTTTTGTTCTGATGTATTGAGGTTTTTGATTGTATATCTTCAGAAAGAATAAGTCTCATTGAGTGTTCTGTTAATTTTATTCCTGAGGCATTACTGGAAACATTCCCTTCTATCTTACACTTATGTACCCTTCATAAGTGGAATATTTTTATTACATATTTTAGAACTGAATTAGAGTTAACCTGCACCCTAGACCTTACTTACTCATCTGTTAGTACCTTTATTGTTCAAACTTTAAAGTACAAGAATGTCATGCATTTAACAAGTGCCGGCTTCTGCACCTTCTGCCTGGTAGAGCTATGCTTCAAGTTACAACAGAGAAGTACTTTCAGTTTTGTTTTTAATTCTCATTCCTGTTCACAGAAACTCAAAAGCAATGATTACCATGTATATGTATACAACATTAGCCATTTATTTTTAATTAAGGCAAAATTAAAATGATTTGCAAAATATATTAGCATGTCCCTGAGTTCACTGATTTTGTGTATATGAATTCATATATAGATATGCTTCCTACTTCTGGACAGCTATTGGTATCTAATTCAGCCAACATGGTGAACGAATAATCAGTCCCAGGACATTTGTTATTCCAGCAATGATCCAAGAAACCTTGTTTTCACTTCCAATGGCATAGCATATGCTGATTAGAAGCTCAATGTTTATAGTATACATACCACCAAATAAACTGATCCATCCACCATCATCCATTCCCATTATCTGTATCTGTGACTTTGTTCACAGTTTTAGAAGATACTTTTTAAATCTTCCTGCAGTTTTAGATGTGGGATGTAGTATCGTATCAATTAGCTGGACACTGCTCCTTTCTAGAATAGTTGGCAGAGCTTTCTCAGTAGAGCAAGCACTTGCCTAAGGAACACTTTATCTGTTTTGGCATTTATATGACATTCATCACCGTGGTATTAAAGCCCCAGGCAGTCTGGTAAAGCTCCAATTCAGCATTCTTGGGGCACATTGTAAGGCACATGTCTTTGGTCAGTCTTTCAGCTAATTGATAATACATCAGCTGACAATGAGAGAGCAATTTGGCTGCAGATGTTTCCTAGTGGCAGCAGAGTTTGTGACTTTAAGGCTACCCTATTGCGGTAGATTTTTTACTTTTATATTTTTGCAAACATAGATAAGGTTATGAGCACTTCAATCTGCTAGCATATTATTTTATGCTAGTATTTTATAATCATAATCTGTGTTGCCAGGGGTTTGCTTTCATAAAACCATAGAAGTTATAAATGTAGAAGATCCAGCATGTGCTTTATTTGCTAATATTTTAAAAAGAAAATTTTGATTGCCAAAACCCCAGCAGAAAAGAAGTCTGTGCACCAACATAACAAAATTGTATCTTTCTATTTTATCACTGCTATAAAATAGTTGATAACTGGAAGAGCTGTAGCAGTAATCACCTGTTTCTTTGCTCTAGAATTTCTACTGATGCAAATTAGCTGTATGAAAATGGATGCTTTACAACCATACATATATGTTTTGTGACATAATAGGGCTAGTCACCATAGTACAACAACAACTCTTCAGAGGATTTCAACAGAAAATTTTTACTGTATTTAATCAAAAAGAAAGAAACAAGCTGACTGGATTGCTGACTGTTGAGTTAAAACATGTTTTGCCTCTTCATTTTTCAGTAGGCTTTCATGATTGAACTGCATCTTTATTTTTGCTATAAAACTTTATCAGGATTCATTCATTATTCACTTTAAACAAACAGCATAGTATCAGGTTGACATACTTTTCTAGCAAAAATCTGTGGACAGACTTTCATTCATTTGTCATGGAGACGAAACTGATAAAGTCCTCACAAAAGAAAAGTCACTCAGATCAAGTTACACACAGTACTTTAGTGATAACTCCCCTTAGTTTGCTAGAACAACTTAAATTACATGCCTGTTTTGACCCTGAGGGGTCCAGTTCTGTGATAGGCTGAGCCTCCACAATTGCTGTTGGCTCCAGTGGGATTTAGCACATCACAGAATTAGGCCCTAAAATGTCTGTATAGTTGATACAGGACAATGCTGCAAGTTCCTGAATGGCTTCAATAGGAGACGAGACCCTCAGCACCTTTATAGTGGGCCTAAACAGCCTGAACGGAAAGATCCGTATTGATTTTATTGGGGTTTGGATCAGGAAAAGTTAGATCCAAATTAGTTTTTATACTTTACCAATTTTACTTTTAATCTCTTACCCACACTTTATTAATTATATTCTGTGGGCCAAATTCTGGTATCGGTTTATACCCATTCAACCCTAATCATTGCAATGAGGTTGAGAGTACTGTACATACCTGACTGTATGATTGATGTGGGGTAAATTCTGCCCTCTGTTGGGTTCTAAAACACATTTTTATACAACCTGCATGCAAAAGTGAGTTAACTATTCAGCAACATGGATTGTTACAGTATTAAAAATGTTCCGTCCAAAATATGTATTTTTAATGGAGTCCCATACTGATAGCATTGAATATTTTTAAATGATGCATGGATAGTTCAGTTCAAAAGTTACATACTACTGAAGTACTTGTATGTTTTTGCTTAACAAAAGGCATTTTAAAAGTGTTTTGGAGTTAAATCATACTCCAAAAGTTAAATACATATCCACCCCTCCCATATCAATTCTGAGTCAAATTCAAAACTAGAAGCGGTCAATATGCAGATGAAGGCCACTATAACAAGCTTTCTGAAAATGGGAGATCTTTTGAACTTTTCATGATGTTGAGATGAAATCTCACAAGAATCTCTCACAACTTATGAGCCTTCCTAAATCAGCACCTGAAGCCCAGCCAAAGCCCAACCCAGAACTTGAAATCTATCCCATATTTTTAAAGTTGATCTCAAACCACCACTGTCACCATCTCCTGTGTTTATCAGCTTGGTCATGTTCTTTTTAAAGTGATATGCATCTATTAGAAAGATGAATGTTTTAATTTTGTTATATTATAGTAACTTACTTTTTATAGGATTTTTCATTCTAAAACATTCCAGAGTGTGTTAGAAACTACACAGCATGATGATTGATAGAATCATAGAAAGGAACCATGAGAAGTCATCAAGTCCAGTCCCCTGCCCTCACTGCAGGACCATGTACTCTCTTAAACTACCCATGGCAAGCACTTATTTAACCTGCTCTTAAACATTTCCAATGATGGAGATTCCACAGCCTACCTAGGCAAATTATTCCAGTTGTT
This sequence comes from Podocnemis expansa, assembly GCA_007922195.1. Lineage (NCBI taxonomy): Eukaryota > Metazoa > Chordata > Testudines > Podocnemididae > Podocnemis > Podocnemis expansa. The sequence goes on along the minus strand of ML681964.1, from coordinate 14,513,500 downwards.
GATCACCCTGACAGGAATTTTTTTTCCCCTAACATCCAACCTAAACCTCCCTTGCCATAATTTAAGCCCATTGCTTCTTGTCCTATCAGCAGCAGTTAAGGAAAACGGTTTTTCTCCCTCCTCCTCTTGACACCCTCTTAATAACATTTTCAAGTATCTATGTCCTGTCTGAGTCTCTTCTTTTTAGACTAAACAAACTTAACTCTTTCAATCTTCCCTCATAATCAAGTGTTCCAGACCTCTAATCATTAGTGGTGTTCTTCTCAGGACTTTCTGCCCTTTGTCCACATCTTTCCTGAAAAGAGACCCCCAGAACTGAACACAGTACTTCAGTTGAGGCCTAATCAGGGTGTAGTAGAGCAGAAGAATTACTTCTCATGTCTTACTTACAATACTCCTGTTAGCACATCCAAGAATGGTGTTTGCTTTTTTTTGCAACAGCATTACGCTGTTGACTCATATTTAGCTTGCAGTCCACTATGACACCCAGATCCGTTTCATCTACTAGTGAAATGCATCTCCTTGTGTTTCACAGTAATTTTTACAGCATTCCAGGACAGAAAGTGCAGGAGAATTTTAGTGACCACAAATGAACAGGACATTGGCTTTAAATTTCATCCAAGAGGCAGTGACTACATCTGCATACTCCCCCAATAACAGCAAACTGAGTCAGCAGTTCCATTCTGACTGCAAAAAGAGCTTGCCAGTAGCTTGTCTTCACTGACAACTGCAAATTCACCACCCTCAGATCAATCTTCCTGATTGACTAAGCAGGTCTGTGAAGACCACCTCCTTAAGTAGCATAGCACTGAGTCAGTGAGAGGGCATTCCCTCTCGACTCAGCACACTGAAGACATCTCAATAAGCGTTAACAAGGCCAGAAGTACACTTTTTGGTGCCTGGGGCAAGCAGCCCTAAAGGTGCCCTCCCCCAACACAGAGCCCAATGTGGTGCCATGCCACTGCCGGCCAATGGCACAGAGCCAGATCAGGCCCCTACCACCAGAGGTGGATCAGGGCCACAGGCCCACTTGGCCACATAAACGTTTCCCCCTCTTACCCCGCACGGCTTATGCCCCGCCAGCGGGCCAGTGCTGGTGTGGTGGCTGGGGCCAGAGGCCAGCTGAGGCCTGGCTGGTCAGTCCCAGGTGGTGGCAGGGCTGACTGCCACATGTGGTGCAGCTCCTACAGCAGTCAGCCCTGACTGCCCCCACCCACCCACCCAGCAGACCAGACCAACCCTGCTCCCAGGGGTGGAGTGGCTGGCCCAGTGCTGGGGTGAGACTGGGAGAGTTGGCCTGTGAGCGGATCAGGGTGGGAGCTCAGAGCCCGGCCTCCGGCTGGCTGGACACACTGCATTTCCCTTCTCAATGCCAGAGGCAGGATGGAGGGCTCCAACGTAGTGCCCTCTAAAATGAGGTGCCCAGGGCTTTGCCCCAGGCACCCTGCCCTAGTTACAGCCCTGGGTGTTAGGCAGTCAAAGGGAGATACACAAGTTATTTTAAAAATTCTAAAGGGGTAGCCATGTTAGTCTAGTTCAGCAAAACAAACAAGGAGTCCTATGGCACCTTTAAAGCTCAAACAATTGAATAAGACACCAAAGCTTCAAAGAAAAACCTTAGAATTGGAATTCATTTGCAAATTTGATTCTGTCTCTTCAGGACTAAATAAGTACTTTAGACTTTCCTCTCATTACAACAGGTGATTTGACCTAATCTTCCTCTCTCCTGTTCCCCCAGTGTTTGAATCTTAACAACTGCTTTGGTTTGCTTTTACAGTGTGACCTGATCCCATGTCTTACACTTCCCTGCATTTATTTTCCTCCCTCATTCTATAAGTTCCCCCATCTTCAAGGCATCTAACGAAGTAGGATTTTCTTCCATGAAAGCTCATGTGATAAATAAATTTGTTAGTCTTTTAAAGTGCCACAAGAATCCTTGTTTGTTTTGCTAAGTTATTTTAAGTAACTTGCCTATTTCCCTTTGCTGCTGAAATCCCCTTGTAGGATAGGTCAGGGCTAAGTCACTACCAACTCTTAAGGGAGCACCTGTACATTCATTGGGGCCTTCAGTCTGAATACAGACTTACCTCAAACCCTGCTTAGTTTATGAGATCTAATATGATTACATCACAAAGTGACAATCATCGAGAGGCTTTAGAATCAATTACATGAAATCCCTGGAGCTCAATAATCCACTGATTTTAAAGCACAGTAGTTCACTCAGTTTTATAAAACTACAAAAAGTATAGATTTCAAATTATAACTGAATTACAGAACTATCCAGACATGCATAACTCACTCAGTAAAGATGGCAGTTCTCTCAAATTGCATGTATTTCACATATATCTACACAAATATATTGCTTTATTAATGTACATATTTTGCTGACCAATCTTTTTTTTTTTTTTTTTTAATCTATGTTCTACTTGGGGTAAAACTCAGTGTTCTACGTTTTTAACCATATTTATTGGGACTTCAAGAAAATGTAGCTACTAAATGAAAGCCAAAATTTTACAAAAAACTTATTTTTGTATACTATACCTGTCTCAGAAGGGTGAGATAGAAAAATAGTTGTTTTACAGGTACGTGTTGAACAACTGCCATGCAGGGAAGAAAGGAAACAACATGCAAAAGCAAAGTATGTTCAAAGGACAGAAAACTTAACTAGTAAAGATGGAGGCCTAGATTTTCAGAAGTGACAAATGATTTTGGGTGCCTCCATTTTTGGATGTCCAATCTGAATGTCATCCCTCTTGCTCAATGTTTATATTACATCACAAGGGGAGAATGTCATAGTGCGGGTGTCAGCAACCCCTCGCATGCATGCCAGAACTAGCACACAAAATGATTTGGAGCGACGTGCAGCACCCTCTGCCAAAAGTGCCACTTCTGCCCCAGAAAAGTAAGTGGCGATGCCTCAGGTATCCCATGGCTCCCAGGCATGCCCTGGAAAGAAGCCGCTGGGACCTGCAATGGCTTCTTTCTGTGGCATGCATGAGGACCCCTGCCCCAGGTATGCCATAGAGAGGAGCGGCGCTCGGTGGCTTTTTTTTTTTTTTTTTTTTTTTTTTTTTTTTTTTTTTTACACGTGTGCTTGGGAACTCATCCCTGGGCAAGCTGCATAGAGGAGTTGCTCAGGGCAGCTCCTTTTTGCAGCATGCCTGAAACACTCCCCCACCCAAACACTTCAGGCGTGGCAGCCACTGAATTTTCAGGCAACAGCCACTTTTTTCGGCAAAGGGGACTACTGGCACTGACCGCAGTTCGGGGAGGAGGGGCTGGCACAGAAGTCAGTAAAGGTTGCCAACCCCTGGCCTAGTGGTTTTTTTTTTGGTTTTTTTTTAAAACTTTTCTTGGGACCCAGTGGGGGGAAAAAATCATTTATGCCCTCCAAAGCCATCCTTCAAAGGGGACAAGAGGGGCAACTGGGCCCACAGCTCTGTGGCCCCTGCCACCCCCACTAACATGCCATCCCCAGCCCTCACATCACTGCCTTCAGTGGGAAGCCAAAGGCAATGGGGCAGGGCGGGAGTGCAGAATCCACTCTCTGGGCCAGCCCTCCCCACCCTCAGACCAGAACAGCCAGCCCAGGGGGCAGGGTGGGCTGGACCAGAGGCCAGGCTCTGCTCTCCCACCTCACCCCTGATCCAGCTATTCTGCCCTGGAGGCAGGGAGGGCCAGCCCAGAGGTGGGCTGGCCTTCCCTGCCCCCCCAAGGTAGAGTGGTTGGCACAGGAGAGGGATGGGAGCATGGAGTCCAGCCTCTGGGTAGGCCCACCCTGCTCTACCCCCCCCCCAAGCAAGGCCAATGGGTCATGACCCCTGCCCCAGCCTATGGATGACCCTGATGCCCACAACCCAAGAATTATGCCTTTGAGCAATGCACTCTAGTCTTTTTGCAGTGGCAGCTGGGGGCACTGGAACTCCGTACCCGAGATTCTGACGCAGTACTGGGTCCCAACCTGTAGTTTGAAAACAACTAAATTAGTCTACAGTTAGAAAAGGTGTGATATTCTGCCTCCTTTTCATCAAAACAGACCTTGTGAGATTAACAAGAGTTGCATCTGATAAAGGTGGAAATAAGGATGTAAACTGTCCAGTACTCAACAGTACTACACATAAGGCTAGGGGTTGATGGCAAGAGATACTGAGGAATGATGAAACAGTATCTGCGTCTCATATGCTGAGCGTGTAGTCTTACCTTTATTAAAAATAGTTCCCCGCTTCAGGGTTCTATTGTTTCCATCACTGCTCTTGGGCTCTCGGATGCCAGTGGTACAGTAGCCCACAGTGCCTTTTACCAGCTATCAATGTAAAACTCCCATGGTCCGTCACACTAGAAGCTACAGCTGCTGATGAATGTGGGGATCCAGCTTCTTGAGTGCAACAAGCTGCTGTGAGCACATAATATCTAGACTCAGATCTCTGGCAGTGGCCTCCAATGTGCCTCCAGATAAAATTCAAGGAGCTGACTGTGATCTTGGATGCTCTGGATGATTTGAGACCTATTTCTCTGGGAGACGTTGCAGTTTGGCTCTCCCAAGACCAGGTTTTTAGGATCTAAGTTTCAGGACCCCCCTTTTGGAATTTACTCTCCATGGCAATACACCAAATCCCAAATTCTAGCAGCTTGCCATTCATAACACATTTTTCTCTAGTTTGGTTTTCATTTTGCTTTCAATGGCGAGGAATGGATTATTTAATTAGTGATTTAATCTTCGTAATTGCAGAACCTGGCTGCCACACATACAGGTATTCTAGAAATTAGTATATATAAAAAATTAAGTCTAATGGCACCAGATCAGAGGATACATGCAGAAGGTCCTGAGTTCAAACCCCAGGGGGTTGGACTAAATGATCTCATGAGGTCCCTTCCAACCCTATGATTCTATTCTATTTTATTTCTCTTGCTTGAAGAGCATGGATCATTTGTCTTCAAGCATTAAAATTTCCATCACAACATTGCTCTACAATGAGAAAATGAAAGGGTTATTTTAGGTCAATAAAAATGAGTGAAAATGCAGTATCCAGTCTCTAAAAAGAGCTCTGTTGTAACAAATTGTTGAATCTATTACATATTACGGCGTTTTGAGGGCCACTGTCAATTACATAAAAAGGTAGCTGCTGCCCAAGAATGCATATCTGCCTTTTAATTTATGACCCTTCTGTTCTCTTTATTATCCCAAATTGACACATTTTCCTTGATCTCTTTCTCTTGCTCTGGAGATCCATTCAAAGGTGATTTTCCCCAGTGAGGAAGCAAGTCTTTAGGCAGATTTGTTGCTGTGTGTTTTACTAACTAAAAGGCTAATTATCCCTTTGCTTGTAAGTGTGATGTCTGTTCATCTGCTGATTGCCTTAGCCTTTTGCAAACCTCCTCAATGGCCTTTGGCAACAGATCTGTGTCTCATCTCTCTCCACGAAGCCCTGCTTACACATCAGAGAAGTGAAGCTATCTTCTCTAAACTCTGATCAGTAGTACCTGATTGCTTGAGGGCTTAAAGTGATTAAAAGGATATGCTTTTTTCTTTTGTATTTTAGTGTTTTACATTCTTTTACTTTTAGCTTTGTCCTCATGTTTCAGTGAGTTTTCTCCCAGCAGGGAAAGTGCCCTGCAGCAGTCAGTATGTTGCTTTCATAAATCTCTAATTAGATCCCTATCTGATTTAACAAGAAGTCAATGTTAACCCCAGTAATCTGAAATCTTTACAAATCTTTGCTTTTTGATGTCTGAGGAGAAGGAAGTTCCCTCTCCACCATGCTACTAACATTTTCCCTTTGTCTTGAATAGTGCTTTTTGCTATCCTCCCCTTTCTACACATAATGAAAGGAATCAAAAATTGAGAAGTAAATATAAACTAACCATATGTGGATGCTTGCATGAAATAAGCCAACTGAGAAGGTAAAGAATGCTTTCTTGACTGGGGCTGGGAGAATTTTACTGGCAATTAAACAGCCTATAACTCTCAGTTTTAAAGCAAGATATTATTAGAATTTCAAAGACTAAGATCTCTACTTCTGGTTTTCAAACATGGCTAGTTTCCTAATCCAATAAACAAAGACTCTAGCAACTGACAAGAAAGAGGACAGTCAGTGGGGTTCATGAACCTCTCCATTCCAGTTAGATCACCCATTGCAGGTGTGGAAAAAAAGGAAGCATCATAAAGTTTCCAATCTGTTTGAAAGATAAAAAAAATGGTTTGGAAATTGGAGATAATGCAACTTGAGCAAGGCTGTACAGCTGGTTTCTCCCCTGAGATTTTTAAAAGGGTAATGTAAAGTTTCCAGAGATCTGAAGAGATTATTGTTCTTTATATAACACAACTGGGATTAAGGATACCACAGTTGTCTAATAACAATTGAAACAATAACACTCATTTTAAAACAACCAAAATAACTCACCAAAACTTAAAATAACAGCCAAGTAACCTTTTGTAATTTATTTCCCTAGGCAAACTCTTGTTAATTACAACATATGTTTGCCAACAAGGGCCAACATTTCCATTTTATAAGTCTTCTGCTCAAACGATTGGGACACCAGGAAGTTAACTTGATGTCAAATCACACACATTATCCACTATAGGCAACCATTCTCTCTTACATGAGCATTATTGTATATAGTTACATGTCAAACCTTGCAATGTACAGCCATGATCATTCTACTATGAAATAAATTACAGCATTTATTTATATAGAACTTGAACTTGCTAGTTTTGCCTTCCTTCTTCAAACAAGAAGTGCCACCTTGCACAACTATCAACATTAAATTTGAAAAGAAAGCTATTTTAAATTATAGGAGTACAAATGTTAATAGAAAATAACAACATCACATCATGCTATGGTTGGCTGTGTTCACACAGCACTCTTATTTCGAAACAACAGAGGTTATTTTGAAATAAGAAATACCCTGTTCATACGATGCACGGTTGTTTCGAAACAACGGGGTTGTTTCGAAACAACTTAAACCCCATGTGGGGACGAAACAATGTTGTTTCGAAATGATTGTTTCGAAACAATGCCGTCCGAACATGTTGTTTCGAAACAACAGTGACTTGTCTCGAAATAACTGTTGCCTGAAACTGCTTTTTCACTTTGAGCTTTTTTCCTTAATTCACATTAACAAACTGTTAATTTGAATTAAGTTATTTTGAAATAAGGCATTATTTCGATACAAGTTGTTTCAACACAACTTGTATCGAAATAATGCGTGTGTGTGAACACAGCCGTAGAGTTTTTCCCCCCATTGGTATAACTCCAGTAAAATAATCAAAAGCTGAATTTTGAATATCACTGAGGACCCACAGATACCACTGAAATCAACGAGAATTTTGGATTTCTGGGACCTTTTGAAAAACCAAGCCCTGATTCACTACTATGATACAGTCTTTCACATCTCAGGCCAAATATCTTTATAAAGGAATATGCCTTTATCTCACCAACATCACCAAAAGTAAAAGTACAAGAAGGATCTGAAAAATATACTAGTAGCCACTGGTATCACTGTGTCTTTAGCTTTTATTAGGGCAGTACCTCAGTTTAATATTATGATCGAAGACCTCTATAGAAGAGATTGAATCACACACATGCCCACATCTTTTGGTTCTTCATAGATTTCAAAACCAAAAGGAAATACTTGTCTCAACTGACATGCTGAATTATTCAGCCATAGTAATTACTTTAGTGTTCTCTACTATCAAACCCAATAATAAGTGGTTGAGCTACATATTCTTTGACTCTGTAGTGATTGTTTAAGAGGGTACTTGGTCCTGCCATGAGTGAAGGGGACTAGACTTGATGACCTCTGATGGTCCCTTCCTGTTTCTATGATTCTATAGCTTATTTCTTGGAAAACCATACAAGCTTGATTTAAAGACTTAAAAGATTAATTAATTTATCACTCGTTGGTAGACTGTTTTAATGAATAATTACATTCTCTAGTAAGAATCTGCATTTTACGTTACTTTACTAGTATTTTTCAAACTCCTGTTTCCAGCTTTTAGCTCTTATTATGCCTTTGTCTTAACAGGGTTCTGCCACCTGCGGCTCCAGAGCCACATGAGCCTCTTTGACTGCCCCTTGTGGGCTCTAGGCTCTGGTCCTCCCCCTCCCAATCTCACCATTGGGGGATCTGCGGGTGACACACTCCAGGCTCCCCATCACCACTGGGGGACCCTCCGGGGGGAGACTTGCTCCAGGTTCCAGGCTTCCCCTTCCCCACCAGGGGACCCTGAGCAGGAGCCCTTTCCCAGCTCCCTGCTCTCCCCACCCAGAGGCTAAACCCATTGTGGCTCTCAAAACACTTTGTCATTGAAAGAATTTTTAAAAATGGCTCTTCTTAGCTTTCAGGTTGCCAACCCTAGAGACTGCTAATATCACATATATTCTCCCTGCGTAGGGTCCTCTTAACCTTCTTTTTGATAAACTAAATAGATTGGGTTCCCTAAGACTCTCACTACAAAGTAGATTTTCTAGGTATATAATTATCATAAAATATATAAAGTTATCACATATATTTTGTAGCTCAACATCTTTTTTAAAGTGTGGACACCAAAACTAGGCAAGGTAGTCTACTAACAAAATTCAAATACTAGCACTATTATGAAAGAGTTGGAAGACTGTTCTAGGTATTGACATGCAAATAAGCAGGTATAACCCAATTTTGGTTAAACTCTAAATTAGTTTAAAAGATATAGAACTTCTGAAACACAGTGGGATACTACTTGGGTTGATTTTGCATGTCAATACACAGCATGCTGTCCTAGCTTACATGGATGTTGCAGCAAGGCTGATATCTGGAAAAGGACAGGATTTTTGTGTGGTTTTGTGTAATCTGAGTTTTAGCCTATGTACCAAAGGGGCAGCCACGTTAGCCTAGTAAAGCAAAAAAAGCAAGGAGTCTTGTGGCACTTAAAGCATGAGCTTTCAATAAATAAATCTGTTAGTCCTGACTCTTTGCTTTTTTTAGCCTATGTAGTTTGTGAGAAAAGATTGTAGAAAGTTCTCCTCATTTTTAGCCTCCACAGCTTTACCTAAATAATATCAAATTAATTTCCATGGCACCTTTTAGGATCATATTAAGTGTATTTAAATAGTGTATGCATGGGTGCAGTTACCCTTTTGATCTGCTTCAGACATAACAAGGTGAAAGGCCAGCTAATCAACACATTAAAGGCTGAAGTATTCCACTTTAAAGCTTATGGCATTCAGATAAATTTACAGCACCACAGAAGAACACATAACTGGGGAAATTACTATGAGGGAGATTTGACTGGAGTGAAGTGTAAAGAAATTAAGAAAACAAGCATTTGAAAAGTTGCTTGCTGCTGGCAACAGTAAGTTCACAACAATGACACTCACATCATAGCAATATCACAGTCTAGTGTAACACCACCTAGCAATTAAAGAAAGACAGAAAGAAGGAAAGAAAAACCCTTCATGAGTCCACACACATGACTTCTATGAATACATAAGGAAAACAGAGAATTTGTTAAATTGTTAATTTGCTAAATTTTAAAAAATGTATACCCTGCATTAAAGTAATGGCAGAAAATGCTGACATTTCTGCAGTATGTCTTACCAACTGTTAGGTACATCGCATTATTTTCAAACAATGACGAACAGAATAGAATGTTTCTCCAAAGGTCACATCTATCACCATTTTTGATTTCTCATTTGAGTCTATGCATTAAGATTTTGTTGTTATTCTATTTGACTTCCTTATTTACTTGTTTGGTGAACAAAATCATTGAGGAGGATTGTTCCTTATCCAAATACTTTAATAGAATCCTAATGTTATTCGTAGAACTGACAAAACAAACAGCTGCACTAGACTAACACAGCTACCCTTTGGAACTCATAAAATTGAGCAAATAAGTTGCCACACACAATATTTATGATTTGTTTGTAGCTGGTTATGATTGTCTCAAACTTGTGGCACCAATAGAAGACCTCTTGGCAGTGGTTGTTGACCGCACCTCAATATTCACATTACTTAACCTAATAGCAACTTTTGATACAGTTTACCAAGATGCTGTTGACTCACTTACTTAGCACAATGGAATAGATGGTGCAGCACTCCATTCAACCTGTTTCAAAGGACACTGGTCAGTAACAGGCACCTACTTTTCCTCCTCAAAAGGTGGTCACCTGTGGATTCCCAAAGAGAGGTTTTCTGTATCCTGTTGTCTTTAATATCTACATGAAGAGGTGAGATGTCAGCTGCAATTTTCTCTTATTAATCCCCTAGCTCTTTCACATCATTAATGAAAACAATTAGGATAGTTCCAAAGGGGCAGCCATGTTAGTCTTGTAAAGCAAAAAAAGCAAGGAGTCTTGTGGCACTTAAAGACTACCAGATTTATTTATTGCATGAGCTTTCGTGGGAGAATATCAGACCTGATGAAGTGGGATACTCTCCCACAAAAGCACATGTGATAAATAAATCTGTTAGGTCTCATACTAATTAAAAAAAAAAAAAGACTATCAGTGATCCTGGTAACACTAGAGCATACAACATCCTATAGCAAAGTATGTTGCCATTTATCACTACATATTTTGCAGTCCATTAGCCAATCATAAGCCCACAAGACTACTAGGTAAGTCAATCTGAATTAATATTAAGCATACATTTAAGATGTATTACCACTGCTTTAATAATATCCAGAAATATTTTCATCCACTAATTTTGTAATTCTAGCAAAACAATCTAGTTTCTTCCAAAATTAGTTCTTTATAAATCCTTGTTGTTAATGAAAACACTGAGACCTTAATTCTATAGTTTTGTACAGGGCACTAACTGTTTTTGGTGAAATGCTGGCCCCACTGAAGTCACTAGCAAAACTCCCACGGACTTCAAAAGAGCCAAGATTTCACTTACTGACTTTACTACAGTTATTCTTGAGCTGCGCTGACATACCACTGAAGAAAAACAGACTATGAGTAATGTGGATCAAGCCAGGTAAATATTCACAGAAAAGAAATGAAGGTATGTACATGAAAACAACAGAATAGAGTTTTCTATTATGTTTAAAGCCAGAAAAGTACAAAAACTCAGGTTTTGACTGTAAGAAAATAGCACAGTTAAACTAATGAATATGCTTAGTTTTATCATAATTTCCCTTTGGATACATGTGGACATTCAAAGAAAATGGAACTTTAATATTGTAAGGTTTTGGTAAATACTCTGGCAATGGTCTTCTAGTACAGTACAATTTGTTAATTTATTGCACTCAATAAAGGCTACTAGCTCCCACACTGATATTTATTACTTCAAGTAGAAAGATCACAGCTTTCTAAATGTAACTCAGTAACCGTGAATTACTGTTAACAGCTAAATGGGAGAGAAGGAAGTAGAAAAATCACCTCAACATTGACTATCAGTTTCAATTTCACCTTAGTGTTTTTGGAGGTGAAGCTTTCTGTTTTTAAAAAAAGAGGCTATTTCTGATACCATTATTTATCTATAACACCTTCCAAATACTCCCTTTAGGACTAACATCAAAGGTATTACTGGCAACTACATGGGTAATTGATAGCAACATTAGTTATTACATTGTTAAACCTAATTTCTCTCCAATTAAAGGTAAATAATTTTCAAATCTGCTTAAACCCAGAATTGCAAAAGCAACACCAAATAGAAAATAGATTTCAACTTGGTGCCTCAAGTTTATTTACATAGTTTCCACAATACAAACCTGATTATCTTCATAAATACAAAACTAAACCGGAGTTACAATTCTTACTTACACACACGAAGGTGGAAATTCAAAGTTAAGACTAAAATTTATCATTAACCCAATATTCCTACATTTTCCAGATGACAATTTACTAATCAGTATTTACAGAGGGCAATAAATACAAATGTACATACCATGTTACAAAATACAAAATAAGCACCAATTTGCATTCATTTCCGTTCTCACATTGGTGAGACTCAGAAGAAGTCCCTGTGGAAGTCAGTAGAGTTGCATGGGTGGAAATGTAAAAAAGAAGCAAAGCAGGTTTTTTGTCCTGACAGAAATCTAACATCAACAAGGCAAGATGCATGAAGTGCTTAGGTATTAGGAAGGGTAGAAAACCCCATGTCAGATAAAACAACTCAAGTAAAGAAGGGTGAAGAATGAGACCATTGTTGAGGTGGCCCACACAGGAACAATTCATGGGAAATAGGTTAGATGAAAAAAGTGTGGGTATTTATTGTCTGGTTAGTAGGGGAAACTATTCCAAGACTGCAGAGTCAAGAGAGTGTTGAAGGCAAAGATCCTCATTCTCCACTACCTTGACCCTTGCATAGTTATATATACCTTTGCAAACTGAGGGTGAAATGTGAATATAAAATGCTGTTATTCTGATTGTCAGAGTTAACATTGGTTAATGGAGATTAACAGGTATGAAGGCAGCAGTGACAAGACAAGACCATAAGGAAGCAAGAAAGGCTACGTCCACACATACATCATAAGTTATTTCAAAATGAGTTATTTCAAAATAAAGTCCTTATTTCGAAATAAGTTAATTTGAATTAAGAAAATGTTAATTCGAATTAAGGGAAAGCCTGCTTTTGAAACGGCTGTTATTTCGAAATGGTTATTTTGAAATGAGGCCGTTTGGACATGTTGTTTTGAGACAATATGTCCAAATGGCCTTATTTCAAAATAACCATTTAGAAATAACAGCCGTTCTGAAATGAATGTGGTTTAAGCTGTTTCAAAGTGATGGTTCTTATTTTGAAATGACAGAGCCTGTCATTTCAAAATAAGAAAACGTCATGAGGACATTCAGTTTTTATTTTGAAACAACACTGGTTGTTTCAAAATAAGAGACTCTTGTGGACATACCCAAAGTGAGGCAGAAGCAGGAAGAAAAGCGAAGAGAGACCTAGGCAGAGTGAGGCTATATAGGGACTTGGAAGGGGAGAATCATGAGTTTAAATCTGATGTGGTAAAAGAAACCTAGCAAAATATTTGAGGTTCTGTGGTTGGCTTGATTGTGGGAGAGGAAGGTAACTGTAGAAAACAAAACACTGGATAACACTGGAGTTTTAGGGAAGAGTGATAAGAAGTGATAGAGAGAGCAAATGTATAGATGACCAAAGTGTGAACAAGATTTTTATTAGCAGAAGTTGAGGAAATTATGAATTTTGGTAGTATTACACATGGAGCAATGAGGCGGCTTCATGGAAGTCTGGTTGTAGCAGGATTTCAGACATAGGGTGTAAGCCTGAGACACAAAGTAAGCTCAAGTTAGTAACACAGGTGGAGGTTTATTTTAAACAGCATGATTAACCCAACCGGGTCTATATATAGATACCATTTTAACACCCACTCTGAATCCCTATTTTCACATGCCATCCCTGAAGTTGAATACTGAAGGAAGAACTTACCCAGTTGATTTTAGAGTCACAATAGTATTGTTTCCAAAAAGCCAGCTTGAAATATTCAGAATGGGCCAAGCAACACCTGGCATGTTTTCACTAGCATTTTATTTTAGGAATGGCTGCTGCTATGTGGCAGAAGAGTAGCAAATCATTGGCTAGTCTTAAATCAAATGAGAAGTTAATATCCTTAACAATGAAGAAGGCGCTGAACACTGTAACTCTTTTATACTTTCTATGAAATGGTGAATCTCACCATCTGTTGCAAAGAAAGACGGAGTCTCTGTCTTTGTGTTACACAAAGGTAATTGCTTGTACCAAAAGATGTTTAAACAGAGAAAGTGTAACTGCCCAATTTTCAGGCTGGGACCAGCTTCCATAGAACTTTGAGCACAGACTTCCCACTTATTCTTATTTTAAAGGGACAGGTATTTTATAGCCGAACAACCCCAACTAATACATTCACGGATTCTACTTAGCAGTCCAAACACAGGTCCATTTCACAATCCTCTACCATTGACCTGTCATGGAAACAGCACTGTCTATTGTGTGTCAAACAGATGGTCATTGCAACAGTGAAAAAAAGGCTACAATTTCCTTCCAAATTTTGCTTCTATGGCTCATTTTGCCCAACCCCCCCCCCCCCCAATCCTCTGTTAAAGATTTTCGGCAAACACACAAACTGTCATTCACCAGTTCCCTGTTAAATAATGACCAGTGCAAGAGCCTTCATTCCTAAATAGTGACTGTTTTCCTTCCCACAAACAAAAAAAAAAAAAAAAAAAAAAAAATTATCTGTTGAGTTTTCTAGCTAATGGGAAGCTGGTAGCTTTCCTGAAACTAGGGGCTTCACAGGTCCTCAATGCTGGAAATGGGGTTAGTGGCACAAAGTTTGTCCTATACAAATCAATGCTGATGAGCACTTAACTAATCTGTTTACAAACCAGAGCTGCTGACAGGCCTCGGTGATTTTCTATCAAAGCAAACTACCATTCTTTATGGGCATCTGGTTGTCCCTGAATAGGTAGTTTAAGCATAGTCTTTCTTCAAAGAAAGATCAAAAGCTTTATTACTTCTAAATGAGTGCATTATTTCCACTTACTACTCTCTTGTTTGCAATATGTTAACAGCACCACTGCAGCTTTGTCTTGAGACACACTAGCTTATCAAAATGCAACAATTCCTTAATACATCTCTGTGTATGTTTTTTTGAAAAAAAACATATGTACCCAATAACATGCAGTCCATCAAATAAATGGATACAAAAGCACTGCATTAATAAAGAAGTCCAAACACCCAATTCTATATAAAAGGATAAAAGGCAGAAAAAAATGGGAGTATAATCCCAAGAGTTTATTATGATTTTTTAAAATAGCATATCGTTTGGTGTAAGTACAAATGGAAAAAGATGCCTTTTCATTTTCCCTGTCAATGTAAAAGTTGCAATAAGAAAACCCATTTCAAAATTAGGTTACTGTTTTGATTATGTAGCCAGTTTATGGGCAATTTTCTACATCCTCATCATTTTGGCTCACTGCTCATAACCATATTTATTTACTGTCCCTCTTTTCTTCCAGACTGAGTTATACTCTCACTGTGCACGTGCTGGCAACATTTTGAGCACATTGGAAACAAGAAAGATCTAAAAATCTTACTTCCACATGACTTGGAGACCTACAGTGAACCCAGTTACAGAAACAAAAGCTGGCTTTTCAAGGGAAAAATCCATAAGAATGCTTCAGGCAGCCCTGGCCAAGGCAGACAATTCTGCTAAAATTGCACAGAGCCCCAGGGAGTGGTTGGAAGTACTGGTGTGATGTTTATTGCTGAGAGTTTAGTGCTGTGTAAGTAGTGCAAGAACTACTACTTGCTTCCTGAGAGCCCTCCAGTGAAAGCTAGAGCTCCCTGTGTGAACTCAGAATGCCTCCCTCTTTATTAGGGCGTTGGCTGGGGAAAATTGTGGGCTCCCTTCTTCTGTAACAGGAAACATATCATCCACTCTTTCACAATAGACCCTCCACTAACAAGACACATCAACACTACACAGCCCTATTCCTCCTCTCCTACTGTACACGAGATGGAACTGAATTGTCCCTCTCTCTTCATGTCAACTAGTGTGGCATAAGAATTTGGGGGCACGTGCAGGAACGAAAGTAAGGGTATATCCACACATACTGTTTAAATTGAAATAACACTGGTTATTTTGATTTGAAAAATGGTAGGTCCACACAAAGTTCCCTCATTTCGATATAAGGAAAGTTATATCAATATAATAAAACCTAATATATCAAAATGACGGTTAAATCAAAATTGTTATTTTGAAATAACATAGTGCGGACATGTTATTTCGATTTAACTGTTAAATCGATTTAACACTTTTTGCCCTTCTCCTTCCAAGGTGCTTTCCTTTTTCTATATATTGGGTGGGGGGATGGCCCAATGAGGGGGCCATGTCGCCACACCTCCCATGGTGCCCCTTTCCTGAATCAGAATAGTAAGTCCTGTGTCTGGACACACTATTTCGATTTGGGGTTTTTTTGGTGTGGACCCATTAAATCGATTTAACGATTTTATATCAGTTTTATTAAAGTGATTTAACTTAAATCAATTTAACTATGTACATGTGAACATTGCCTAATAGGCTGAACCTGGATCCTGAGGTTGAGAGATACAACTGAAGGGCTCTGCAGAGGCATTGATTTGCATGTATTAGCTCTTCAGGGAGCTGAAGAGCTGTTGCTCGTTTCCTTTAACAGGTTTTTAATTCTGGCAGGGAAATATAATACAAACATGTAATTACATAGATGTAGCTTTGTAATGTAGATGATATAATTACATAAATATATACTTAGTATATGATGTTATAATGTAGATGAGAAATATAAAGCACATTAGAAGCAAAAGCTCACAGCAGACTGGAGACTTTGTCAAAAGGTTTTTCTTAAGGAAAAAAAGAAAAAGAAAAAAAGAAAAGCACTTCAGCAGAACCCTGCTCTATGCAGTATGGGTTTAATCAAAGTTAAAATCAGATATCGTACAAGGACCAGAACTGCAAGGACATCCAGACGTGTCTTAAATCCACCAGTGTAGAACACATTTTTTATTTAGAATTGACAAGCAAAATTACCCTTTTTGGTGCTTTGACTTCTTCTGATATCCTTCCACCATAATCAGACGTTTTTTCCAGCATTGGGAATGTGATATAGCCTGGTCTGTAGCCCTGAAGAAATCTTGCATGGTTCTCAGTGCAAGTCCTTATTCAGAGGCAATTTAAACAGGTCAACTAATCTGTCTCCACTCTTGTGGGAAGACTTCAGTTACATCAATGTGCATTTAGATGTCTTTGCCAACTATTTTGAGCCATGTGCACCACATTTCCAGTCCTGAAGCCACTGGTGGGTTTTAGTTGATTCTACTGCAGCTAAGGAGTTTTTTCATGTCTTCAGGTGACATTACTGCAACGTTGCCATGTAGCAGATCCCTGGTATTTTCAACCTGTCATGATTGTTCCATTTTGCTTGTAACCACTCTAATATGTGGTAGACTAGAGTGATTCTGGCAATCACATTAAAGCTGCTCACATTTCTTGGCTTTAGATACCTTGTGGCAGCTGTCATTCAGTACAGGATACAGTTTCTTTGCACTATGTTGATCTTTCCCACACCGACCATGCTTATTCAGCCACTGAATGATGAAGTAAAAGTGTGGTGAGTCTTAGGCTGTGTCCGCACACAGACAGTTAAATCAATTTAACTTAAATCAATTTAATAAAGTCACTATAAAAATCGTAAAATTGATTTTACTTTCCATTGTGGACCTGTTAAATTTAACTAGCATGTCCAGGGACAGGACTTGCTAGTTTTGTTTAGGAGAGGGACACCATGGGAGGTGTGGCAAGACAGCTCCCAGAAGGGCAATACCACCACCCAAAATAAGAAAGAAGAAGATACCTTGGGAAGGGGAAGGACAAAACTGTTAAATCGAAACAACCATTAAATCGAATTAACACACCCACATGGCATTATTTTGATATAACGGTTGTGATCCAAGCATTGTTTTGATTTGAAACTAAGTTTTATTGAATCAATTTAACTTTCTTTGTTTCCAAATGATGGAGCTCATCATTTCAAAACAAGAAAATGTCATGTGGACCTACACTTTTTAAAATCAAAATAACCAGCGTCATTTTGATTTAAAAACTGCATATGGAAATACCCTTAGTGTTGCTGGGTTGGTTCCCCATTTTGAATTTGTATGCTACCTATGTATGTTGTTCTGGGCCCTAACTTTGCCATTTATCTTCTTCTGCCTGGAAGGACAGAATGAAGTCTAGTGTTATTCCAAGGGAGACAAGATTCCAGCAGTGGGCAAGTCATACCCCATTCCTGATGATGTTGAATTGGCTCCTAGCTTTATGATTCTGAAAATGGACAAGACTCACTTTGGCTGCATTGGTGTACAGTTGGTTCCTGGTGTAATATACTGGGAGCTCAGACAATACTGATATTAATATAGCATCAATCTAAGAAAGATCCTTGGCTTTGGAAGCAAGATGTAGGTCACTGGCATAGATAAAACCTTTTGTGTCAAGATCAATTGGATGATCATTCATGTTCATGCTGAAGAGTACTAGGAAGAGTACTTCCTTGTGGTAGGCCATTTTTCCAATTGCCCCCACCTTACGCCACTTCCCACATCGTTTGATGTAAATTTCAGTTCACAAAAAGAGATTGTATCAGCTGTACAAGATTGTGGTCTTTCATCATGTATTTTATCTTCAGTAATTCAATATGTCATATGTTGTTAATATGTTAACAAACACGGAGTCTATTACCATACCCTTTTTGAAGCCATCTTCAATGTACTGAATATTCAGCACTTGACCAATGCATGCTTTACTGTGGCAGAATCCAACTTGCTCTGGGATTAGGTGCTTTTCAACAAGTGGTGAGAGGTGGTTTAAGATGAGACCCTTATACAATTTTTAGAGGTGACAGCATAATCTGAGATCTGAATTTCTTCATCTCCATTGCATCTTTACCCACCTTCAGTAATGCTGCAACATGTGCTTGTCACCAGATCTTGGGTACTTTATAAGTGACTGAGCATGTTAAACAACATGAACTATTTCTTTGAGGGTAACTTGAAGTGTTCAATTGCTTTTTTAGCATAAATGTCATCTAGGCTGGAAACTTTGCCATTCCTCAGAGTGTTAATTTCAGAGGTTAATTCAGTCATCATGTTCTGTGCCCCAAAATTATGTCTCCTGGTCTTGCCACTTTAGCCATGTCTTGGGTGGTTTGTTCAGTGCCCTGCCATTTTCTAGGACTTGTTGTGTGACCCGATCTGCAGTAATGTTGTAGTGTTACCCTGCCTTCCTTCCTTGGTTCATTTTTAAGCTTCCAGTTGGGTCTCTGTATTTTCTTGGTGCTGAGGGGTTTTTCCACACACTCAGTGAAATTCCATGACTTCCATTTTTCTTCCTTTAGTGTAGAGACAAATTCTTCACCATTTGCAATAATATCCTCAGCAAACGGGTGTGCTTCAAACTTCTGCATGTGTTTTGCATACTAGTCTAGTAACTTGGATAGTAGTCCTGGTATACAATTTGTTATGCATCCTCATGGAATACACTTCTCTAAGACAGCATGAACTGGATTAACAAATTGTTCATAATTTTCTGATATTGCTTTGCTCTTTCTTACAATGTCATGGAAGTTGTTGCTGGAGCCCTCCCAGTCCACTTTCTTAAAATTAAAGTGCAGCTGAATTCAGCAATATGCCTTCACTGGACTGGATGGCCTGGTGCTGTGCACATGGACTCAGACTCAAACTAAGTTTGTTACACAAACCAGCGATTCTATCACTGGAAATTTTTAAGAGCGGGTTAGATAAGCATCTCTCGGGGATGGTTTAAGAGAGTACTTGGTCCTGCCATAAAAGTCTAAGGGACTGGACTTGATGACCTCTCTCATAGTTCCTATGATTCTGTGCTTTTCTTGCTGACAAATGCCAGGCCAGTGTTGTTGCCCTGTGTCCATTGGCTGCTATGGGAAGAACTGTGTAGCTTGTTCATGAGTTAAGCTCAAGTGATGTGCATCTGCCCACAAATCATTTAGCTCATAATTTTCAAGTTATGCTATAAGCCATTTGATGCTGTGACTTTAACATTCAGTGATGATCATCAGCATTTTGTCATATTCATGTTTCTATAGGCTAGTGAACTTGATTTGTTTAAATAGTAGTTTGTAGACAGACATGATGGAAATCCCACCAATGTCTATAGTCAAGACTTCAGTGTCTTTATTATTGGTCACAGATGTTGCACTGATAAAAATCAGGATTGATGAAATGGCACTACCATACTGCTCGTGTGGTCTTTTGATGGCCAAGATTATCACAAGTATCTGGGACAGTTGTTGTTAATCCCTGTGGCTATGTCCACACATTGCTTCTAAATCAAAACAATGACCGTTGTTTTGATTTAAAAAAAAAAATCACGTCCGGACAACATTTCATTATTTCAAAATGATGAGCCCCGTCATTTCGAAACAATGACCTTTATTTTGAAATGGTAAAACCTACTAGGCAATCAAAATAGCCGTTAAGTTGAAATGGTTGTTTCAAAATAATGCCGTTTGGACATGTTATTCCAAAATAACTTATTTTGATTTAGCAATTTTGCCCTTCTCCTTCCCAGGGTGCCTTCCTTTTTCTATATATTGGGTGGGAGCATGGCCCAGAGAGGGGGCCTTGTTGCCACACCTCCCCTGGTGCCCCTCTCCTGAATCAAGATAGCAAGTCCTATGTCCAGATTTGCTATTTCAATTTGGTGTTTTTGTTTATTTGATTTACGTTAAATCAATTTAATGATTTTACTTTAAATTAACTTATTTTGATTTAACTTAAATCGAATTAAGCCTGTATATGTGGACGTATCCTGTGTGTCTCCTGGAATAACAACACCTGGCAATTGTAGTCAGTGCACATTTTTACTACAAGGTAGTATTTGGCATCTGGGAGCCCACAGACATTTACTGATATTATTACTATGAAAGTCAGCCCTGATGAGGATCCTTTTGAATGACACTGCTGACTGTCAAACTTCAGGTACAGTTGATCAGCTATGCTGACAGTTGCATCATTTGGCCAGCATCAACATATCCTCCAGTTATGTTGTATTGTAGGTAAGTGTTTAGGGGCCTTGACTGGTTATGGGATTTTAAACTGGCCTCTGAACCACCATCATACAGTGACAGCATGAGAGATTAAACTACAATTAAAGGCAACATAATACGGTCCTAAATCTGCAATATGACTCCCTAGAGGTCTAGAGAATGAAAAATATCACTTGCAAGCAAGATGACTTTCAGTGCACAAATGAGGGAAAAAGTCAACTATAAAAATCAGTGCTGAGAGTCATAGGAATAAAGCAGCATGACATGAAGTCAGAGGTCTTGAGGACTGCAGCTGAAGAGGGCAACCTGCAGCTGAATGCACAAGTGTGTGTGCATAAAGCTTAGCTGTCTTCTATTAAACTGTCAACTCTCCAGCACAACAATTTGTCTCTTATTCTATATTGCTAAAGCACCAAGGACAACGGTATAGCCTACCACACATGCTGCACTGTACAATGTTTTTGCAGGCTAAACAGTCATGGAGAAACCAAGTTACTTGGAAAGATAGAGTTGAAGAGGAAGTACTAGGTACCCCAAGCCAACCCAAAGAGCTTTTTCAAAAGTATTTCCTGAGTCAGATCACCTTCTTGTTTCAGTTACTTTCCTTTCTCTCTCTCTCTCTCTGCAAGCTGAAGCCATAAATAGCTGCAAATAGTTTGTACCTACCTTGACCAGCTGCCAGGTATCTAATGTATAAATACCTTTTCAGAAATCATGACTTGTGTAAGACTAATGCAAAGTGTCTGTGAGTACAAAGCATAAGTTCATTTTAGAGAAATAAAAGTTTGTTCTGGCTAAATTTTGACCCCAATAGTTATATTCTGCTCACTCAGATTCCACCCTGCATCTACAGTTGGGTATAACATAGTAATCCTGGTTACTTACCAGTAATCATGGTTCTTCAAGATGTGTTACTTGTAGCCATTCCCAATTAGACCTTTACATGCCTCTGTGCGTGGTCACTGGAAAGCTTTTTGCCCTTAGCATATGCTGTACGGCCAGTCTTGGCACCCTCTGGAGTCACATGTACATTCCACAATATAGCAGGTGCTACTGGCCCTGCGCCCCCTCAGTCCCTTCTTTTCGCTAACTCTAAAAAGCAGGGACAGAAAGTCAGTGCAGAATGGGTCTGAGCAACACATCCCGAAGAACCACAATTATATTTGGGGTCAGGAATACTGATTGCTATGGCTCTGGAGGTTTATTGCCTTCCTTTGTAGCATGGGGCATGGCTCACCTGCTGGTGAATTCTCTGTACCTTAAAGTCCTTAAATAATGATTTGAGGATGTAAATAATTCAGTCATAGGTTAGATGCTTATTGCTGAAGTGGGTGGATGAGGTTTAGATGCCTGCATTGTGCAGGAGGTCAGACTAGATGATCATACTGGTCCCATCTGACCTTAGAGTCAATGAGTCTATTGGTAAGTAACTGCTCTTTTCTTCTTCAAGTCATTGCTCATATCCATTTCAATTAGGTTATTCACAAGCTTCCCTTGGAAAGTTACGGTCTGTCTGCAGCACTGCTCTCCCAAAGGCTGCATCATCCCTTGTCTGCTGTACGATACCATAGTGGGAGGTGAAGGTATGGACAGATAACCAGGTGGCAGGTCAGCAGATCTCTTGAACTAGCACCCTGTGTGAGGAATGCTGCAGAAGAAGCCTGGGCCTTGGTAGAGTGTGCTGTCACTGATCCAGGGAGAGGCACCTTGGCTTGTTGATAGCAGGTCCTGATGCAGGCAATGAATCATGATGATTATGTCCTGGGATGACACCAGTTTGGCCCCTCATCCAGTCCATGATGGCCATGAAAAGGTGGCTCAGTACCCAGAACAGCTTGGTCCATTTGATGTAGAAGGTGAAGGCTTTCCTGATGACCAAGGTGTGCCACCCCCATCCCTCCTCCATAATATGGGGTTTAGGAAAAAAGACAAGGAGAAAGATACCATGGTTAACATCAAATGAGGATACAACTTTGGGCAGGAAAGCCAGGTGCAGTCTCAACTGCACCTTATCTTTATAGAAGATGGTATGGGGGGGGGGGTTCTGATGCCAATGCCCTAATCTCCAAGACCCTTCTGGTCAAGGGGATACCCAACAGGAAGGATACCTTTAAGATAGGACCAGCAGTAGGCATGTAGTCATGGGCTCAAAATGTGGACCAGTTAGTCTATAGAATAAGTTAAAGTCCCATTGGGGTGCTGAACTGCAGACCTGTTGCTTTACACCCCTTTGAGGAACTTATAGGTCATGGGGTGGGAGAAGAGAGATACTACACCGAGTGGTCGATGGAAGGCTGAGGTGGCTGCCAGATGTACCTTTAACTAGGCTAGGGTTGAGCTAGAAGTTTAAGGTACATTAGCTACTCCAGGATGGACTGTATTGGTGAGAATCCGGGAGCAAAACTTGGGGTATGAGCCCAGATTGTAAAATGCTTTCACTTGGCTTAACATATGACCTGTATGGAAGGCTGTTTGCTGCCAGAAGAATGCATTGGAGTAGACCTGGGCCGAACAGGCTCTCTCTGCTCTGCAATCATCCATGCAATTTCCAGGCCATCAGGTGCAGGGACCTCAGATTCAGGTATAGCAACTGGCTGTGGTCCTGTGTCAGGAGATTGTGTCTCCTTGGCAGGTCCCAGAGTTGGGCCATCAATAGGTTGCACATCAAATGGTACTACTGCTGATGCAGTAATGCTGGAGCAATCAAGATAACATCTGCCTTGTCCCTCTTGATTTTCAAGAGTACTCTGTGAATCAGAGAGACCAGTGAGAAAGCTTACATGCTGAGTCCTAAACACTTCTTTAGGAAACCATCCAATAGGGAGCCCCTCTCGTGATAACAGAGACAGCAGTAAAGCGGACATTTGCATTTCCACTGAGCTGCAAAGACGTCCATGTGGGGATGACTCCACTTGCAAAAAATTGTACCAGTGATGTCCGGGTGCAGTAGCTAGTTGTGCTGCAGTAAAAAGTGTCTGCTGAGGCGCTCTGCCTCATTGTACCTCTCCCCAGGTAGGTGAGAAGCCACAATGTGAAAATCATGCTTCATCACTAAATTCCAGAGGTGAATGGCTTCTTTGGAGAGGGCTGAGGAGCGAGCTCCTTACTGACTGTTTACATAGTACTTATTAGCTGCTGCATTGTCTGTCAGAACCTGTGCTACTTGGCCCTCTAATAGATGAATACTTTGCATGTCAGATATATGTCCCTCAGTTCTTACACATTGAAATGGAGATCCAATTCATTCCTGGTCCATATCCCTTGAGTACCCATGTTGACACTGAGGTGATCCGCCACAAACCCAGATTGGAGGCATCCAATACCAGAGTGATTAAGGGTGTTGGGGCTTCAATGGGACCCTCTTCAACACCAACTGCAGTCTTTGCCACCACTGTAATGCTTCTAAGACATTTAGGGGTAGTGTGACTACACTCAATAGGGAATGCCTTTGGGGGTGATGTATCAAAGCTAGCCAGACTTGGAAAGGCCTGAGGTTTAGGTGGGTGGGTTTCACCACATAAGTGGAGAACACCATATGGCCCAACAGTTGAAGGCAATGTCTGACTGTTGTGGTGGGGGACGTCAGTAGGTTTGCAATGATCTCAGCTATTGACTTGAATCGAGCCTGGGGAAGTGAAGCTTGCCCTTGCAACAACTCCAGAATATCTCCTATAAATTCTATTTTCTGGACAGGGCTGAACCTGGATTTCTCTTTATTGATCAACAGGCCCAGGGGAGTGACGTTTTGAACCTGAGCTGGACACTGTTTTGTACCTAAGACCTGTAGCAGCCTCTGATGAGCAAATTTTCCAGGTATGGGAAAATATGAATTCTCTTGTGACTCAAATGGGTTACTACCAGCACCATGCACTTTGTAAACACCCTAAGGCTAGGGAGATGCCAAATGGGAGGACAGTAAACAGGTAGTGGAAACCACTTAACACAAACCGCAAGAACTTTCTGTGACTTGCCCTGATTGATAAATAAAAGTATGCCTTTTTCAGATTGATGGTGGTGACCCAGTCCTCAGGATCCAGGGAGGGGATAATACAGGTGAATGAAACCATCTAAAATTTTAAACTTCCTTAGGAATTTGTTTAGCCAGCACACCATCAACCTTAGTCCCCCTTTGGCTTTGGGGATAAGGAAATACCTGAAGCAGAACCCTTTCCTCTCCACTCCTATCAGTGTGGAGAGAAAAGGGTTCTTCTCTCCTGCTCTTCGTATCACTCCCAGTTGCAACAGAGACTGCACCTCCTGTTTCAGGGTCTGCTCGAAAGATGGGTTCCTGAAGAGGGGGGAGGAAAATTATGGGGTCATGCCTTGGAGGGCATAACCAGATATAATTGTGCTGAGATCAGAACAGATCTGAGATTATCCTGTACCATTCTGACTGAAATTTTACTAGATGGTCTAAAGGCAGGGAAGGATCCTGTGCTCAGACTGGGACACCATCCTTGGGTGCACTGTCAAAAGTACTGCCTGTGATTGTTGGGCAGTGACTCGAGCTCTGTTGAAGGCCTGATGAGGAGCCCTGGGTACAAGTTTTCCTGGGAAATCTGACTCTGTCCCTATCCCTTGTTCTGTAGGAATTTGGGGACAAGGACCCCTGCTGCTGGGGTGCTTGGGGATGGAACTGGCACATCAAGAACTGCAGGGCATATAATCCTAAAGAGTGCACTGTTGTTCTGGAATTCTTGAGGCCATGCAGTTTCCCATCCCACTGGTCAGAAAATAATGTCAACCCATCAAACAGGTGGTCCTGAATAGACTGTTGGACCTGCTACAACAGACCAACAGCATGTAGCCAGGAGGCTTTTTGCATTGTGATGTCCAAGGCAATGGCCCTACCTGCTGAGTTGGCCATATCGCAGGAAACTTGCAAGGCTGCTCTAGCTACCACAACACCCTCCTCCAGTAGGATGTTAAAATCTAGCAGCTGATTCTGTGTGTGGGGGGGGGAGACCTCCCCAAAATATTTCAAGGAGTTCCATATATTGAAATTTTACATTTCCAGGGGGGCTAATGATTTGCAATTCTGAACCACATGCTGGTGTAGAAGAAATTTTTCTATCAAATAAGTTCAGTTTCTTTGGCCTTCTTATTTCCAGGGGTCGAGGTGAGCTGACTCTGTCTTTCCGTTTGGCTCACCTTATCTACTACCAAGGAACTCAGGACAGAATGGGAGTAGAGGTATTCAAATCTCTTGGCCAGCACATACTACTTTTTCTCCATGCCCTTTGATTTGGAGGGTACAGATGGAGTTTGCTACAGGGACTGTACTATTTTTAGTACTCCATCATGGCTGGGGAGAGTCATTCCCAGGGCTGCAGCCACCGACACATAGACAAGTGAGTCTGAGGTTTCCCCTCAGCATCTCAACCTCCAGACCTAAAGTCAAGGCCATTCGCTATAGGACATCTTGGTGGGCCTTATCATTGTCTGGTGGGGGGAAATCTCCTGAACTTCTGCATCACCCAGGGATGAGGATGAATGTGAGTGGGGGAGGGGGCACAAATCGGCCAGTTAAAGGGCCCTCCCCCAGGGTCTGAGTCTTCTGATCCTGACAGTTCCACTGTTGGTTTCTGTAGGTCTGCCTGGGTCCATGACATGAGGGACAAGGAGCCCATGCCAGGGGGGAAGGCCCATGGAACCCAGTACAGCCAGGGGGCAGACCATCCTTGTAGAAGTTGCATCACAGGTGGTGTAGGGCCAAGCTTCAAGTGTCTACTCTTGAGCTTGCCCTGGTCTGTCCATCAGGCCTCTTCCAATCTAGTGCTAGAGGATCTCATTGAGGAGACATCTAGTAGCCTTGATGGTACAGCACTTCGATTACTTTGTACCACACCCTCTTGAAGAACCTGAAGTGCCATGGACAGTGCCAAGTTGCTGGAGACAGATCCAACAAGGAACTTGAATGCCTGCTGTGTTTCCTGGATACTGAGGATTTTCAATGACACTTGTCACCATGCTTGATGACAATGAAGATGGGGAGTTTGTTCCACATGGAAGCTCAGTTCCAGTGACCACCACTCAGGAAAGAAGGAACTGAGAGGTGTAGGGCTGGTGGTGCCTGATATAGCACAGCATGTGTGTGCAGGACTCCAGGAGGCACAGCACTTGTTTTGGTTCTATGGGGTGTGCACACTTAGTTGGGAATGAATTTAAGCAATGACTCAAAAAAGAATAATGTATGTTTCCCTAAAGAACCAATTGTACAAAGATGCTATGAACTGTAACAGTTTCTGCTTTTACAGCGTGGGTGCATTTCAGCTGTCAGTTAATGGACACCTGTATCAGTCAGATATCAATTAAATTTGCAAAGTGCTCTGCGATCTTTTGAAATCTGTGTTGTATAAACTGTGAGAAAGTGTATTACTTTTTCCATAGCAAGGTAAAGCCTGGTAACTAATGGCCTACTCACACCATCACCACCAAAAAACCTCATCTCGCCTTCGGGGCTCATTAAACCCAAAACTAAACCAGCTGGGAGAATGAATTACCTCAAGCCCTAGGAAGAATGAAGGCTTCAAGTCAGGGTTAAGATCACTAGGGAAGAAGCAGGGCAGAAAAGGGTGGAGGGATGAAGAGACAGAAGATTTAAATAGCTTTAAACTACACAGAATCTATATTTAAAGATCCATTACTTTTTTAAAATTTATGGGTTTCAATACACCATAAATATTCACTGAATGCAAGAAGAAATCACAAGAATAACTGACATACATGCACCTCATTTGAGGATTAAAAATACTTCTCAGTCTATTGGATGTACTCCAGTTCTACCATGTGAAATAATTCACTCTCTTTATCAGCCTGACAACAACAGTAAAATTTACAGAGTTTCCTTATTTACACAACTGCAAAAGCCATGCTGGAGACTTGTCAGGCTATGCCAAATAAAACAGGTGAAAGTGACAAGTCTTTCCAAATATGAGAACACCAGAGTTTAAAAGATCAGTTACACATCTGTGAGGCTGTTGCCTTGCACAGAAAAGAGGCAAAGTCTTAGCTGTTGCAGGTATGAGCCTGTCAGATTGGGAGCACATGGGGTAATTTGTGGATACTGACCTAAGTTCATCCCAGTAGTGTATTGTATTTCAGTTTTGTATGGTTTCCTCCAACAAACACATCCATCTGTCACCGGAGTCAATGAAAATGAGTCAATGACTCCTATTGACTTTAAGGTTGTTTAATCAGTGCCTAAATCCAAATATGAAGGGAACCTACCTCTATAGGTGGGTTCTATCACAAGAAAATATAGTAAATTGATTTCAATACCTTTTTGGGGACTGAAGCTTGGATGAAGTTTTCACTCCTCTATAGTCAATTCCCACACGTCTCTATCACATATAGTAACAATACACATATATTCCCGACATCCATGCTATAGTGAAAAGCGCTTATTTCATCTCATTCTTCCCAATGGAAAAACATCCTATACTACACATTGATGTCTAACAGATACATTGAATTCAATAATGTGTTGTTTTCTCATGAGGAAGAATGTGGTCAGAGTTATGGTCATGCATTATAGTGTGATCCTGAGGAATGTGACACATATTCACTGTTGCTGAATGTGTTGGTGTTTGGGACTTCCCTATAAAAGGAGAGAAACTGTCAGTGAAAGTCATGAGTAAAGAATAATGAGCACTAAAGCGGGGTATGTTTAGTAACAAAGTGTTTTGTTTTTTTTTTTGTTGCAGATGAGATAAATCCACCCCTTTTTGGTGAAACAAACAAGGAGTCCTGTGGCACTTAAAGACTAACAATTAACCCAGCCTTCTCTTTCTAGGGGAAATACAAAGATAGCACAATTAGCAGGTAGGGTACTTACACGACACTGTTTAATCTACTGCGCAAGGGTAGTCGAGACTAGCAGCCAGAGTCGGTACAAGGCCCTTGGGCACAGGCCAGTTTGGCCTAGCAGCCAGCGTCAGTAGAATAGTCTATAATGGGGAACAGTGCCCAGGTAGGGGGGATTCAAGCCCACCCACTGCACTGAGCCCAAGCCTAGGGCCCAATGGGTGCCAGGGGTATGGCCCCAAGTCAGCAGGGATCCATACTGAAACATGCTGACTGGGTTTTCACTACATCCTAAACTCACCCTCCAGGCCCCATGGGCTACTTCCTACCTGGGCTGAGCAAAGTCCTCCTTGAGCACTGAACTGTGGCTTTCTGTTACCTGGAAGAGCTGTCGTTGACTTCCTTACAGGTCCTGGGTTTCAGCCACAAGGCGCTCCTTGCAGGGTAACCACTCTGTAGAATCCCCTCTGGCCACTAAGTCTCCCTTAGGTTGGAGCTGATGCAGCTCTAGTGCAGGAGCTCCCAGCAGATGTCCTTCCTATCTGCTGGCCAGCCCAGACTGAATTGAATTGCTTCCTTTGATACGAGGGCAGCTGTCTGAGCATGCCTAGCAGAGTCTAGGGGGCAGGGCTTCCATTGCCCATAGTGTGTACTGGACTTTTAAAGTGTGGGGTCAGGCTACCCCATCACAGGAACTATTGTAAAACATTCAGATCTACTGCATATCTTAAATCTGCATATTCTGAAGATGGCAAAATATCAACAGTGTCAACCACAGTTGAGTATCTCAATCAATCATTGCTGCTTATCACAGGGTAGCTGGTTCCCATGAATCGACAGGGCCCAACACGCCTTTCTAAGAGCAGGTGGACTAAGATGAGCCAATTAAAGGGGATGGGTCGGTAGGACTACATCTGTGGCTATAACTGCTTGTTAGGGGGAGGAAAAAGAGGAATGATTGGGGTTGTGCTTGAGGGGAGGAAACACAGGTGAGTGGAGCTAACTCTGATGATGGGCTTGTAAGACAGAGAAGAGTGAGCTGGATCTTTGGTATCCAGTAAAGGGCACTAAAGGAGGTGAGAGGAGAACAGAGCCAAAGGGTTGCAGAGCAACCTTTGGCCAAAAGAGGGGCAGTTGGGTGGCAGCCTCTGTATTACAGGGCCGTTCAGAGATTCACAACATAAGGCCAAGGCAAAAATTGGGCCTTTACATTACAGTGAAGCCTCAATAAGAAACAATTTATTAGGCAACTTCCTATGTTAAGTCAATGTTCCCCAGTTTATTAGGGGTCTTCTAGATATTCTGTACTAAACTAGTTCCACAGGGGCAGCTGTGTTAGTCTAAGTAAAGCAAAAAAAGCCAGTAGTCTTGTGGCACTTAAAGACTAACAGATCTATTTATCGCATAAGCTTTCGTGAAGAATATCCCACTTTGTCAGATGCTTTAAGAGGGAGAACTTACATTACTGGATGAAAATAATGCAGGGGAGTGTAAGACATGGGATCAGGTCATGCTGCAACAGCAAATATGAGCATTTGTAATGATTCTAACTTTAGGAAACAGCATACATAGGGAGGATGAAGTCAAATTACCTGTTATAATGTGAAAAGAATCCATAGTCATGATTCAGCCCTGCTTTCATGCAATCTAATTTGCATATTAATTTGATTTCAGCTGTTTCTCTTTGAAGTCTTGATGTCCCATTTTCTTCACGACCATCGTTAACAAGTCATCAATGGAGTGATTAGGAAGATGGACGTGCTCAGCAACTGTTTGGTTTTTTTGTGTTATGATTTCTGATATACCAGTTTTATGAGCATTTAGTCTTCTGCATAGCACCTGTCCTGTTTCTCCAATGTATATGGTGTGGGAGCATTTCTGGCACATGATGGCATAAATCACATTAGTGGATGAGCAGGTGAAGGACCCTTTCATGGAGTAGCTGGCTTGATTTGGTCCTATGATGGTGTCTTTTGTGCAGATATAGGGACAGAGTTGGCAGTGTGGTTTGTTGCAGGGATATGTGCCTGCTTTAAAGTTTCCGTTGTTAGGTCTGTAGTTGCTGGTGAGTATCTGTTTAAGATTTGGGGGTTGTCTGTAGGCGAGGAGAGGTCTGTTTCCCAAGACTAGAGAGAGTGAGGGGTCATCTTTTAAAATAGGCTATAGGTCCTTAATGATCTGTTGTAGAGGTCTGACTTGTAGGTTGTATGTGGTGACCAGTGGTGTTCTATTTTCTTTTTTGGGCCCTTCCTGTAGTAGTTAACTGCGGGGTACCTGTCTGGCCCTGTCAGTCTGTTTCTTTACTTCTCCAGGTGGGTATCATCATTTTAAGAAAGCTTGATAGAGATCCTGAAGATGTCTGTCTCGGCCTGAGGGATCAGAGCAAATGCAGTTGTATCTTAGCACTTGGCTGTAGACAATGGATCATATGGTGTGTTTAGGATGGAAGCTCGAGGGATGTAGATAACTATACCGATCAGTAGGTTTTTGGTATAGAGTGGTGTTAATGTGTCCATCTTTTCACATTGTAACAGGTAATTTGACTTCACCCTCCCTCTATATGCTGTTTCCTAAAGTTTGAATCCTTACAAATGCTCTGATTTGCTGTTGCAGTATGACCTGATCCCATGTCTTACACTCCCCTGCATTTTTTTCATCCAATTCTGTAAGTTTTCCCTCTTCAAAGCATCTGACAAAGTGGGATATTCTCCCACTACAGCTCATGCGATAAATAAATCTGTTAGTCTTTAAGTGCCCCAAGACTCCTTGCTTTTTTTGTGCTAAACTAAGTCTTCTTCAGAAATGCAGTTCACTGGCTAAGCATAAATTTAGCTTCCTGCACCAGGCCTGATGTAATCTAACTCAGAACTCTGAGAAGAACAAACAAGGAGAAGCAGCAATACCAAGAGTTAGCAGCCTCAGTGGAGCTTCTGGGAAGGTTTGCAGCCATGTATCCTTGGCCAAGTTTATCAAGATGCCATACAAAAGAAGGCATTGATCACACTTATTGTACAGGTGTGGTATTTAAAAGGGGAGCCCTTCTTCACTCTGCTTCCAAGCCTCTAGAGTTACAAGGTCTTTCAAAGATGCTGAGTGAAATTCTGGCCTAATCAGAAATCAATGGGAGTTTGTCATTGACTTCAACAGAATGAGAATTTGCAACCAAAATACCCCCAGGTTCTTCCACTTGGTCAGTAAACCACCCCTTCCTTGTCAGACTTCCAACAGCCAAAACTAAACCTACAAAGATGTATTCTGCTCCACCTTTAACAGAAGACAACCTGGATTAAGCAAGTGTTTTTAGGCAATGCCTAAGTGGTCACTTAAGACTGGGTATACTGTATAGTAAGCAAAACAGAATAGATATCCTTTTATTTAAAAAATCCTACAACTTCATTGGTTGACAAGTGTTTATATGTTAGGCACAAAGCATCAAATACAGGCAGTTTCCCATCAAGCAGATTGAAAAGGCCAGTTAAATATTGAAAGTAATTTAAAAATAAGTTACCTCAAGTTTCCCTTTGGAACATTTATAAAGTATGCAGTTAATCTGTTGCATCTAATTTGTGTGTATATACTACTGGGTCACTAGTGTAAAAATTCAACAGTTTTATGTGCTTTCTATTCAAATCAACATGTTACCATTTTTAACATCTGTTGCTGGCAGTGACAACAGCCTTAGTACTTGGCTAACCTACACAGAATAGTAAATCCCAATGCAGAGGAGGAAATTACAATTTTATATGCAATACACAGAGTTCTAATATGAACACTAGTACGATATGTATCTAATTTTCCTCTATAGAAACAGGAAAATACGAATTCTAATATAAATTTTATTATTGGTGGGGCCTTAAGGTTGCCAGACACTTCCCATTATAAGATCCTATTTCTAGTGGCTTGTAACTATGCCAAATTAAACTGTTTTGGGCTGAAATTTTCCAAGGTAGGTGTCTGCCTACGGCTGATTTGATTTTTTTTTTTTTTTTTTAATTTAAGCCAAAATCATTCAACAGTTTATAAAAATGAGGATAGGGGAAAATACATAGTTTTGTGCTTGTTAAATTATGACAACCTTTTCTCTGAACAGCTTTTTAACTCCCATGCTTTGGAGCAGGGATTTGAAATTTAGCAAAGGCGTATTTTTGTGTCAGGAGTCAGTTTTTCCTATTGTCATGAAAATCTTCCTAAATTTTTCCAAGGTATAAGGCTATAAAAAATTGCAGCTTGCACATGCTAAGTAGAGACTTTTTCATTTTTATTAGTTAAAATCCCTGAGAAGTCAGTCTTCACCTGCTTAAGCCACTTATAGCTCCTACTGCTGAACTGACTACACCGGTTCCAGCCCCTCAGAGTTCCTACCTGTGACTCACTGAATGTTTAGTCAGCTTCACTGAGCAACTGAGCATGCTCCCTTCAGTCCAGATCTACAGGGGCAATGCTTGACTGTTCCTGTCATGGCTGCTCCATACCAGGGTTGGACCATCCATTGGAACTGA
The DNA here is from genome assembly GCA_007922195.1 of Podocnemis expansa. Lineage (NCBI taxonomy): Eukaryota > Metazoa > Chordata > Testudines > Podocnemididae > Podocnemis > Podocnemis expansa. The sequence goes on along the minus strand of ML681964.1, from coordinate 14,480,649 downwards.
TAGCAAGGAATCTGTCAAGTCAGCAACACCCCTGTTGGGATGCAACCAGGCAGTGGGGAGGAGGAAACCCTACAAAACAAATGCAGAGAGACCAGGTTCTTGCTGCAGTCCCATGCTTCATTCACCACACATCTTCCAACTGTGCAACAGATGAGGGAGAGGTCCTAGCAGCCTTCTTCACTATCTAGCCCATCGTCGGAGCAGGTCCACCCTATCCTCTGAATGAGGCAGGAGTTCTGTGCAAAAATATACAATCCTTAATTATGTGATCACATTATAACTGTGCACATTGCAAGAGGGACGAAATGAATGCTGCAGAGAAAATCTTAATTCTGGCATCTCAACTTTTGAGTATCTGACTTTGCAACTATAATAATATTCTTCTAAATTTTAGGCATGTAATAGCTACAGAATCACTACAATTTAACAGATGAGCTACTTTTATCAAATTAGTTATAAGCAGATTGATCATTTGGAAACACATGCTAGTTTTTAATAGCATTGTGTCCATACATAGTAGTAATGAAGAAAAGTCCCAGAATAACCTGGAGCTTTATTTATCTATTTTAAAAGCAGCTCAGAAGTGAATAAGCAGAACAAGCTGCATTATTTAATGAATTTTGTAAAATGTTGTCAATATACAAAAAATCCTCGTTCAAATATTCTGAATTCATGTACAATTGGTGTTTACATTGTGTCCGCAATTTCGTTACCTGCATATGCATATTAGATGCACCACTACACACGCAAAATTCTGAAAAAGTCAAAGTTATTATGAATAGCTGACAATTAAGATCTCAATCCTGAAAAAAACTTTACATGTGAGTAGTCCCACTTAAGTCAATAGGAATACTCATCTTCATAATAGTAAGCTGGATCAGAGGTAGGTGAATGGTTAGGGAAATTAAGGTGATAATATACTACCTTCCGCATTTACAATACAGCTATTTAGTGCTTATGAAAGATGGTCTGTACAATACCAAAAGAAAGAAAGACCTAGCACAAATAAGGACAATTGATACTAATGCAAATTGCAAAACTGCTTAGAAAAAAACCAAACAACCTTACAGCAGGCATTTATGGGCATAGATTTTTATTTGACTTCAAAATAATGAGATTTATTTATTTATATTTTTAATAATCCAGTAATTATCTAAAGCAAATGTACATTTGGCAGAATTTTTAGTAGGTACCATTCTTGAGTTTTGAAAATGTGTGACCAACTACAAGAAGAAAATATAAAATTGGGTTAGCCAAACACAGCACTGGAGCTTTGCAAAAGAGACATAGATACTATGTTATTTTAACTAAGTCTACCAGCTAAACATGCTGTAACAGCTTTCCATTTACTTCCACATCCCCATAAACATAAATCTGCAACACTAATCCAGGAGAAATGCATCACTGATTATCAGGCCCAAGCTAATAGTTTTTAAAAAATAGCAAGAAAAAATATTTTGTTTTTTCATTGTAAGGATCTTCCCTTTTTCCATAAAGGCTTTATCTTTATTAAAAGTTAATACAAGCTGGTTTGTCCCCCTATGTTGTTGTTACTGAAGATTCAAGTTAGTTTGCCCAATTTAAAGCCATAATGTCAGTTGTTTCACATGCAAACTATTAGGTACATAGTAAAGTAAAAAAAATACTTCTCAACTGGGTTTTGTGAAAATGCTATTACGATTCTTAAACAGTCTGCGTATATATATTTGACCAAATAAACAACCACTCTCCCAGCCTGCTTTTTAAAGAATTGCTGACAAATCCTGGAGTTTGCTGAGACCTAGACATCCAAAAGCAGACAGGTCTGTATGGGATCATGCCTTGTGACCTTTGATTAAACCCATATACTTCTCAAATGAGCTACAGAGAATTTCCAAAAAAATGTGTTTGGTTTCTGATAGTGTCCACTGCCAAAGAAACAGCTCACAAGTTCTCCTCCTCACGTAAAAACTGGAACACAGCTGAGAAGTCTTTCAGAGCATAGCCCTTAGCACACATCATCCTGTAGATCTGATGTGCTAGAGATCCCAAAGGAACTGGTGTTTTAGTATGTGTAGCAGAAATCTGTGCCAAGCCAAGATCCTGAAAGCAGACAAAATAATTGAGTGAAACAAAGAATTAAGTAGTCATACGAGTGTTACTGGCTATTTGGCTTCCTTGTAAAGGGAAGCTACAGACAACAAATGAAATACTCCGGCCTTAAAATACTTTTATTTTTGTTATTGGGTGACCCAGAAAGTCCAAAAATAGTTACTGGTTCACTTCAGACCACACCAGATGTTTTTTCTATTTTTCCTCGAATGAAACGAATATAAGGGGGAAAAAAAGCACCTAGCCTTTTACATTTCATTCAGGATAGCTGTTACTGTGTTGCCTGTTTTGGTCAATACACTGTTGACATCATGGGCTAGTAGTATGCATCAGCAGCAGCCAGACTGCTCGAACTCCAGAAAACCAGAATGCATGTATGGCCAAGATTTTCCAGTGGTATGCTCTAAATTCTAAGGGACCATTCACTAGCATAGGCAGACTTTCCATAGATCCTGGCATGACCATTCACTTAGATAACAAATCCCATCTCCAAGACTGTTGAAACAGAGCTACTAGCTGTTGGGGGCGTACTGGTGCTTACGATACCTCTCAAGCAAAGGTCACGACTCTTAAATGGACAAGGAAGTCTCTGACTCCAGTTTAAGAAATAAGGGAAATAATTTTGCTCTTCTCTCCAATGATGGCTATGATTCTTTCACCTGCTGTGACAGGCTGATCTCTGAAGAAGCACAGAGTGCTGCTATAGAACAATAAACTTAAGAATGATTATAGATTTCAGATTGTGAAGTTCCCAGCAAATTTTCTGTAGCTGTTTGAAACTGCTTGAACAAGACTGAACTCTGAGTAACCAGCAAAAACTAAAATATCTTTTGTCTTCTTAAGGCAACTGTCAGCAACAGGAGCACTTTTTTATAAAGACTAAAGGGGATGAAGACCTAAGGAAGGAAAGCTATATTACCTAAAACAACCACACCATGGAAAACATACATCAGTAGATAGTCTGCAACTTTATCAAAAACATATAATCTCTGGCCTCAGTCACTTGTCTTCAGAATTTATATTCTGAACTACTTCTGATGACAAAGTTGCTCTGACAGGGGGTCTGACTCTTCCTGACCTTTTGGGAAAGACGTAATCAGAATATGCTTTCCTGCCTCTCTCCCCCCTCTTGGGAATTGACACAATGTCTTCCAGATGTCTTGCTATCAGAGGCTACAGAGATTTTTGCTGGACTTGAAGAACTATTAGCCTTTTAAGTGGAAGAAAGTGCCAACATTTTAAAAATGTATTATTAAGGAAATAATTTATTTTCAGTTATTTTCTAGACTGACCTAAATGACATGCTGCCATTCAAAGGAAAACCCAAAGACTGTCTTGACCTAGCATGAGAAACTCTTTACTAAAGAGAAATTGAAAGCCCTCCCTCTGCTCCTACTCTGTCTGGATGATTCACCCCTGACAGGGGTCAAGATTAATATGATCTAAATCTAGCTCCTCCTGGAATCCTAAAAGGAAGGCTGTTATCAACACCTTTAATGTTAATGGGAGGAGAGGACTTCTGATCTGCAATGTCTTCTCTGTATAGCCTCTGACCCTTAAAAGGAAAAGCAATAAATCTGATCTTTGAAGTGAAATCTCCAGACTAGGGGTCACATTAGAGAGCTTGTCTAGACACTAGGTTACACTGCAGACTTCGAGACAGAAGAAAAGTGATTTCCAGAGAAAAGTCTTACTGAAAAGTTGCCACAAAAAACCCCCAGAGCCTATAACTTCGTTTGTGGGATCCATCAGTGGTGGAATACTTTAATAAATCTTTCAACTATCACCATGTTTAACATCTGAAAAGATGCAGTTTTATGACCAATTTAGGACAACAGCTATCTCTTGGTCATTTGACTCTTCAGATACCCTTTAAAAAAAAAAATAGAATGTCTTCTTCTCTTCAAGTGATACCCACCCTCCCCTCACCTATAAACACTCATTATTCATTATTGTTTTATGGCAAAAATGTGATGTGTGCTTTTAGGAAAAATGAAAGAGTAAGTCCCTGACCCAAAGGATTTACAATCTAATTTGAGTATGGGCATGAGTGAGTGGAACAAACAAAAGGATAAATTCTCATCTCACAAAGCTCTTTACACAGAGTAAGGAATGGACTGTTCAGTACCTGGAAAAGAAAACTGCAGTCACTAATTTTCACCTTTTGAGATGGGCTTGAATATTGTACATCTATTTAGTAACGGACAGTCCTAATGCCTTAGTTAAGTGCTCGGTCAGGCAACTGTTCCCTCTGCATTGAAGAAAGTGTTCTTTGAGGATTGTTCAAGAAGCACTAGAGAAACATCTCACATCTCCTTTCCTCCCTCCTGTGTTGCAGATTCAGGATTCTGATGCTTTGGCTTTCCTCACTGGGGGAAAGGAGGAGAAAACTAAGAGGAGGACAGATAGCAAATCTGTCTATAGGATTTATATTATGTACACTCTTCTGCTTTAGGAAACCTATCTTTAGCTATCCTTGGGACTGTCACTATAAAATTGGGACAACTGGTTACTCCACACCCCTTGTAAATCTTCTACTGTTCCACTAACATGCTCTATTTTATTCTCATTAGAAAAATATTTACCATAGTATGAGAGCACCAGACATAAAAATTTAAGGGTGGCACTGAAATCGTCCATAAAGGACTCTCCTGCCACACCTTTCCAGGTACTGTCTTGGTGATCTTCATGGTTCTCTTCTACTGTTTTCCACTATATGTGCAAGGAGAACAGCAAAGTAAAATTGAGGTGGCTCCATCGAAGGTTGCCATAAGTGTGGGGTTTCCTGGACATTCCTCTTTTTTGATCTTCCACTTTCCATCTGGGTGCATTTTTCAAATGAGAAGAAATGCCAGGGATTTTTGAGGAACAGATGTTGCAGCTCAAAGAAAGCTGGCTCCGCATTGCAACTGATCCCTACGCTTCATCCACACATGCCAGACCCACTTGTCCGTGTCTCTGCTTCCAGCCCACAATGAGGAATGACATTGCCCCTACCTCAAGAGGGAGGCTGCAGATACTCCCTCTTGTTTCGCCACATACCCTCCCAGTACACACAGTCCTTCAGATCCCCATCCATCTGCCCCTTCTCCCCACAGTGTTCTCTTTTTGGGAACATGAAACCTGGTAAGCCTAGCCCCTTCGATTTCTCTTTCTGGTTCTGCTCCTGTCCCTCTCCATTCATCTGACCTTGTGGGATATTGGAGCTGTGACATAAATACAGGACAAGATGAGGGAGGCAAGAGTTTTGTTTTAGACTGATCTGTGTCAGCTCACTTGCAGGCTTGTGGGCAAGTGGATACTCACTTTAACATATTAATTGTCCTGATCCGACAAGCTGTCCCTGCATCTACCCCAAGTCCCACCAAAAACATTTTTGTAATTTAGAGACAAGTGAAAAATAGTAACAGGCTAGTACACTAGGAAATATTCTGAAGTGGTTAAACAAAGAGACCAGGAAATAATCCGGCTTCCTTCTGCACACTATGAGCCCCACACATGCACTCAGACAGACCCCAAACCTGCAAACTGTTCTGCCTACACTAATCACTTCACAGCTTAGGTATGAAAAACTGAGCATGTATGTGTGCCACACTCTCTCCTGACACACATAATTTCACTGACTGAAGCACCATGGTGGACAGTGCTGTGTTGACAGGGGACACTCTCCTATGCTGCTCATTAAGGATGGCTTAGTTATGCTGATGGGAGAATTCTCTCCTGTTAGCATAGAGCAGCAACATAAGAGATCTTATAGCAGTGCAAATCTGCAGTGGTACATCTGTGAGGCTGTACAGTCTCTGCTGTAGACATTGTCTATGTGACATACACCCATGTGCAAGGGTAGGGTTTTTTCTTCTTCTTCAGCTTTTGGTTTAAATTCTAAAGTATTTCATACTGTTATGCAGTTAGAGTCAAGGTTACAAGAAAGAAAAAGGCTGAGAAACTACAAAAAAACACATGAAACTTCCTTTTTGCAGCTTTTGTTCCACTTGAAAGTAAAGATGTGAACAAGGCTGTGGCATGTGGACTCCAAATATTTCCTCTACTTAAAAAAAAAAGAAAAAAAGAACTCCAAAACAAGTGTTTTGCACAGCAGAGAACACAAAGTAAATTTCTGCCTTGTGGAGTTACTCTGTAAGGAAGGATAAAGATCACATGGAACATGTGGGTTTTGGTTGATGATGGAAGGAGTACAGGGAGGGATGCAGCCTGGAACACTGTGATGGGAAAGTAGCTTCAGGCCTAAAGGGTAGGCACGAGCAGGGAAGTGGGGGAAGGGAGCAAGAAGGTCAGCAATACTGTCAGTATTGATGGACAACAGAGATTTTGGAACTAGTAAGAGTGACGAGTAAAGGAGAAGGGAGCATCACTGTGTAAAGATTTGAAAGGACGGATGGATGATGTGAGAAGATTATGGAAGGATTGGATGCTGATCAGATGAAGAAACTATTTAGCAGCTACATTGTGGATATGCTGGAAAGGAGCAGTATGGTACCTGGAAAGAAACCAGAGAGGGAAGTTGTAATAATTAGCAAGATACTCCAAGAATCACTCTCACCTCTTTCATCAAATGTATTACAGGAGAATGATGATTACAATCTCTCTATGAACCTCACTTTTGCACTTTCAGCAGAGAGAAGGCAAGGAAATATGGCCAGTTTGTTAGTCTTCTCATCACAAGATTTCTTCTGAGAAACATTTCAACTGATGCATACTGTGTGCACACGTGTGTGTTTCTGGGGGTGAGGGTGGGGCAATGATGGAAGAGATCCCAATTGGTAATGGCCAGGGCAGCGCTATATGTTCACTTTGAGAACCCTCTCTCCATGTAACTAGCATCTATGTGTGTATGGGGAGAGTACTGCTTCTTTCCTATTCCTCCCCGTTGTTCGGGTGACAGGGAAAAAGGGGTATGCCAACTCACAGGGCATCCAAATAATACAGCCTGTCTCATCCACTCTCGCTGCCCTTGTACAGCAGGTCCTAAGGCACCAGCAGGCCACTCTTGCTTACAGGGACAGGAAATGACTTCTGCTTGTCTTTGCTGCTGAGTGGCCATTTTGGGCTCAGTTTGCTCTTGCAGCTGGCAAGTAGTCAGGAGGACTCCATTCCACCATCTTGCTCATCCTTACTAAGTGATTTGAATCACATAGGATATCAGGGGCAAGGCCAATTGCTGGAATTTGTTTTGGGTCTGGTTTGGAATTCTCCCACGTGACAAGAACGGCAAGGTGTCATCTGGGTTTTTTCACCTTCCATCCAGCATGTCAAAGGTCTGGTTTTGGGAAAAGGAAGGGCAGATGTTAAATTACAATCACAGTTTTGGTGGGTTCTAGTGCAGTGGCTGAATTAAAAAGGTCTGATGCAAGGTTCCTGAAATACAATGGGCTGCCGGGTCATGGACCCAGAGCACGACACAGAACGTCTCATGTAATATGCGGCCCTATCTCATCTCTCCTACTTCCTGAATGGAAAAGGGAGATGGGTGGAGACTCTGGTTTCCCAAACAGGTCTCAGAGTGTAGAGGAGTACAGCCTTCATACCCACCTTCAGCACTGTAGAACCCAGGGCCATTGGAGCACAAATCGAATCCAGCTGGGACCAATCTGATTGAGTAATTTGAGAAGGGGTTCCTCTTTGGTTAAGCGTTCTTAACTAAAGTCAGAGGTCACAACTTTAAGTCTCACTGTTTCCACGTCTGAATTAATACATATAATACACCTACTTTACAGAGATGGTGGGCGAGTTCCATCAATTAAAGTCTGTGAGCCCCTTTGAGATTATCAGTTGGAAGACAGTGTGGGACAAATCCTAGAAACTCACTAATTGATATTAGTTAAGGAACTTTCACTACACAAGTAGTAAGAATTATTCTGTATAGTCACGAGTGAACAAGGAGCATATGCTGCTGGATGAAGTATGAATTCAGAGAAGGAGAATGTGGCCTTGTTAAGGGTCTTTGGAATACATACTAGCCATACTGCTAATCTTCACTGATGAAACACTGTAACAGAAATCCTTTTATAAACCTTCAGCACTCCTATCAACGACTCAGCTGGTAATTCAGAGTTTAGTGACATGTGTGGTCCTCTCCAGGAATGCACATCATTCCAAACTTTATTCATGTTAATTAATTAATTGTAACTGAGGGAAGAGCTTTCTAGTCCATCCAGTGTCTGCTGGAAGTGTGGTACGCTGTCAGAAGTCTGGTATAAATTATCTATGACATTCAGGGAGACCAGACCTATAACATGGAAACATTTCTCAAGTATCTTGACAATCAAGAAAAATAAAACAGTTATTTTTCTACTTATGATTTATATTTATATACCTTTGCCATGAGTGTTGTTCCAAAGCCACCTTGGTAATTATTAGCAGAGGGTACTCCTTCCATGACTCCTGGAGCAGGGTTGTAAGTGTCGCTTGACCAACAACGGCCTGAGCTCATATTTAAGATTTTAGCCAGCAGTTTTGGGTCAAGCCCTAACCTGTCAAAGGTCAAGGAAGAGAAGTGTTAATGTCAAAATGCACAAGACATGGGTGACTCGTTTTATATGCTATGACCACACTGTCATTTCTCTCCCTTTATTATAAATCAAGAAAAATGATAAAGTATTGATATTGGGGGAGGGGATCCCCTGCCTTAAATTAAAGGACATCAATCTATCATTTAAGCAATAAGTTTTCAGAGCTTCTGCCTTCTGCTTTACATAAAGACCTTTCACCTAACAATTTTGAAAATGTAAGCAAAATTAAGACCCTCTGAGAGCAGCAAGTCTCCTGTAGGCCTAAGACCAAAAGCAGTTTTCAGTTATTCCACATGCTACTGTACACCTCTGCTTCATACCCTTAGAGCCAAATGATATTGTTAGAAACTGGATGAACTATTTCAAAATTAACTGTTGACAAATAAAAGATGCATTATGGAAGTGTGAATTTATGGGTGCATATTTATTCTGAAATGAAAGCAATGTAATAACAATAAAGAGACAAAGATGTTATCCCTATTAAAAAAACATTTACTGTTGTTCACATCTGCAAACTAGCTTTTATTATTATTAAATCTTCATTATACACTCTTGCTTATGAAGCAAGTCTGCATGAAACTGTGACATATGCTCTCTATCTATTCACAGACATGCATTATAGTTCTGGGTCAACTGCTGATAAGGTTACTGATCCCGATAAAACAAAGCTTGTCCAAGCAGAAACATCATTTGTTCTATCACTGAGCTGATGGCATAAAATGCTGTTCAATGTAGACTTTAAAAAAAAAAATGTGGTCAAGCTATTACTTCAACACTCTTGCATTTTTAGCCCTATTATTTTGCTGAATAACAAGTTGCAAATGTAATTTTACACCAATTGATTTATATCAATAATTGGCAACAACAGTTTTTAAAGTTTCTATTTATATTCAATTGCAATCTCCCCGGGGGAAAAAAAGAGAATAGATACATTTTTCTTTTATAATAATGTAAAACAGAGCCAGAATTCTTGACACAGAGTTTACAACCTACCATAGCCATATACCTCCTGCAGAAAAAGGGAACATGGTCTAAATTTAAAATATATTTCATATCATAATTCCAAGTCAGTTTTACCTTTCCAAGAAAAAAAGATTCCTCCTCTTTGCACCAGTTCTTTAATTGTGACAACAACAGACCAGCAAGATATCTACATTAATCCTAGGAGACCTGTGGCACTTCTAAAGACTGACAAATTTATTTATCACATGAGCTTTCGAGGGGGAAAATCCCATTTCATCAGATGCTTTGAAGACAGGGAATTTACAGAATGGGAGGAAAATAAATGCAGGGAAGTGTACGTCATTGGATCAGATCAGACTGTTAAGCAATTTCCTCCCATTCTTTAAGTTCCCCATCTTCAAAGAGTCTGAAAAAGTGGGATTTTCTGCCATGAATGCTCATGCACTGAATAAATTTGTTAGTCTTTAACAGTGCCACAGGTCTCCTTGTTTGTTTTGCTGAACTAGACTAACATGGTCACCCCTTTGAAACTAATCCTAGGAATCTTTGTTTCTAGCACATACTATTTAATTTACAGGAGATTAAAATCCATTTATTAGTGGAATATTTGCAGATATACAAATCTAAAATGGAGCATTTGCTTACTTAAATAGTTACTTCTCTAATGTAAAATGTTCCTTATTATGGTGGGTCCTATCGTATGAACCCTGCTCCCTTAGAAATCTGTCTCAACCATTCTCTCTCTCTTTTGAAAACGCCTGATATTTCAAAGGTGCTTTTTAGAATTACAAGCGTTAGTCCCATATTTAGGCCTGACGCATCAGCCCACAGAATTCAGTGGACAGGTTTCCATAGACTTCAAACTGGATCAGGGCCTTATCTGCCCCATCTGCCCCTCCCTTCTTTTTCAATTGAGCTTTCAATTTTTATTTCATTTTATTTGATTTTTAAATGGAAGGCTGTTCCCCCCCACCACCATTATGTTTTGATTGCATTTTAATAATGTTTTATCTTTTATTGGTAGTGCATCAAAAGCCACAGCCTCATAGTGCATCATTATAATTCATCAGATGCCTCAGCAAGGAGCACTTTATGAATAAAAATATGACTGAAATGGTTCTCTTCCAAATCAGCTATAAATTGGAATGTTGACTAAAAAGATTCTTAACAACATATAGAGCTCTTGCTCTCTCATATACAAAGCACACTGAATTTGTTTGTTTGTTCTATCTCCAGGACAAGTCTCATCAGCAGTGCAGCACTCCCACTGGACTGTAGCTAAGCTGCCAATAGAATTTACAGTACAAGACTGGGGTGGGGAGAAAGAAGAAAAATAATTTTAATCCCTCCCCCTAACATGACTACTGTCCTGGGGGACATTCTAGTCAGTTTCTTGAACAAACTATATTTAAAAATACAGATACCGTAAATATATGCAATGTATTTTCAGCACTAAAAATGAAATAGTAATATAAAAATATTATTGCTTGTGGTTGGGAAGGTGGGGGAACACTCTCCTGTTTGAATTTTTGTGTCAGTTTGAATCTGTGTTTTTTAAACTTTGATGTTCTTATGCACCATGTAGATTCTCTTCAGAAGACCTGCAATTTTTTTTTTTTTTTTGGCAGCAAGTGTATCATTAAAAAGAGCAAGTTAGAAGTGTTTTGCATTTCATCTTTCTGAGGATTCATCTACTGGTGCATATATAACTGACAGTTAAAATTAGACATGTATTAAAATCAGTTACTGAAGAAGTCCTCTGTCTTCCACTGTGCTCAAAGCTTGTAATGGTCTGAAACCAGCTAGAATATACAGTAATTGTCATTCAGTGAGAGTCTATCCGAGAAAGTCATGCTTCAGTGGAGAAGACTGAGTTTCCATTTGAAATCAACAAATTAATCCAAGACAGGTATCTGAAAGGGCAAGTTTAATAGGAAGCAGCTACTGGGCTCTCAACCATGATAAAATGTTATTGCTGTTTCCCTGTAAATTGGCTAGGAACATATGATACTTTCTGCATAAGAGCTCCATTGCTGTTCAAGAGAAATACTGCTCAAGCTATCAAAATGATGACAGTCTGTCAGTCCCCATAATAACTTGCCACTGGACGTGGCACAAGCATGTGCACGTGCGTGTGCATTTACAATTGCCAAAATGTTGTTCTCTCTCTCTCACACACACACACACACACACACACACACACACACACACCCGCCCGCCCGCCCACCCCCCAGCCAATATTCCAACATGATTTATAATGTAACGCAAAAACAATTGCTGTGTCAAATTAATGCATTCTCAACAGAAATAGTAATGAGCTAAGAGAAAGGTAGAAACTAAGGATGGACACACAGATCTGGACAAAAATAAGAAGAATCCTAAATACTGTTCAAAACCCAAGCACATTCTTTGAGGTTTGAAAAAAGACTTTGCCAACTTCTTTTAAAATTTTCACCCTTATTTCAGTGGTGACAAAGAAGCACTTACACCCTATGAGAATGGCAGTTCTCCTAGCATTGCCCAAACAAGGCTAGGAAGTAGCCGAACTGAGAGAAATTTCCATTCTGAGGTGCTTCGGGTAAGTAGCATCTGATCTTTCAGATAATTATTCAGACAGAAGCTTTCAGACTCACCTAGTACTAGTAGAAATGTGTACACCAGTGGGGTTTTTAATCCAGGTAATCTTACAAGGTTTGATCATACCGTCTAGGTACAGTTGCATGGTGAGGCCAGAGCAGTCACACTACCCCAGAGGGCAGAGGTAAAACTGTATCTTGAGCCATTTCTTCCAAAACACAGAGTGTTTACTCAGAGAGTAGCTACATCTCAGTGGTGGGGCACAGCATGATTCTCTCCTATATCCCTGGCCAGCTGTTCTGTGACTGTCCTTCTGACCCTTTCAATTGCACTATAACATACCGTGCTCCCCTTGATCCATCCAGAAACAGGAATCCAGAATCCAGAGTGCAAGGACTACAACTGTGCTCAGCTGCTGGACAATAGCAAAAAAAGGAGGAGAAGGTTCTTGGGCTCTCAGTCCCACTTGCACACACAGGCACAATCTGGCCTATAGCAAAACTTTGCAGGAGAAAGAAGAATCTGTATCTTTTGCTACACTTCATCACTGTGCTTTTGGACACTGTCTTGGGTTGTAATAAATAAAAAGGGCATTCTTTCTGAAAGCCACTGGTACAGACAAACCTTGTAGCTCTTTCCTGGCTTTCTACCTCCCAAACTAATTATAAAATCCGGTGCTATCTATCCTGAAGTCGCTCAAATTATGCCTATACTGAAATTAAAAAAACATAGCTGGCCTGCACCAACTGATTTCGACGTTCCGGCCAATGGGCTCAGGCAGGAACCCAGGCAATTGGGCTTGAGAGGTGGGTCATAGAACCTGAGCCCAAACATCTACTGTAACTAAAGAACCCGTTAGCCCAAGCCCAAGTCCTCTGGTGCAGACCAGCTATGAGCGCCTAACAGCAGTGTACACGTCCCCTAGGACTGTGTAAGCTGTCACAGACAGGACTCCCACCTATGCTGGAGGCAACAATAATCTCCACAAGTCAAATGTCTACAATCATGGTTTGCTTTTTTAAAAAACAAAATTTCAAGCTTTCTTGCAAAAGCTGCTTTTTTGTTTTTACCTGAGAAACCAGAGAGCAATAAGAGATCAACTACAAACTGAGATGGTCAGCAACCCAAGAAGAAAAAAAGTACTCCATCGTTCCTGACAGCATCAATATATATTTTAATTTCTCATTAATGAACATTTGATGCACGATGCCTGCTTCCTTAGCACTAATAGTATAGCTTATAGCAATGAAGATACCTGTGTGCACACCCACACGCATGTTCTCAATCTCTCCTATGACTAGAGATTTTCACTGTCAGACTGCAGCACCAAACTGGAAAAAGAAAAGCTCTAAATCAAAATGTACTTTGCTTCCCAGTATTTTTGCCATTCATCTATTATCTTTTATTTACCAACACTTATAAATGGCCATGGAATGAATAGAAAAAAAATTAAAAAGGCAATTCAACAATTTTAAGATTTGCCATAACTCAGTGATCAATACAAATAAAAGCCACTCAAAAAACTAACTAATAAGATGACACCTTTAATAAAACCAGCCATCTTCATTTGTAAACCAAGTTATTTTACTAGACGAAATATGGTTTCCACCCTTATTTTTTTTCTTAAATTAAACCCAGACGAACAAATGGAATATAAATATCTCAGTCCTACAGTGATCATGATACTGCACTGTTTTGTGGGAGTATACAACTGGGAAATCTATGCTCACTCACACCAATTTTCTCCTCTGACTTGCAGAACTCTGTACATTACAGGGGGGAGCTCTTTGTATACTGTACTATATAAATCTCTCATTTCAAAAACACATATGGAAGCCACATAGAAAAATAAGAGGACCCCCCTGCCCCCATGCACAAACAAAAATCCATAGCAGTTTCAATTTAGTAAAGCTTACAACAAGCTTTCCCCATGTCAGAAGTTGGGCTTTCAATACCAGACATTAATTTAATGAAGCAAGCTCAGATTTCCTCCTTAACTCCAGCCACTAGCATTTTACTACAACAACAACTGGAACACTGTTCCAAATAATTCTGTTAGATGACGTGGTGATGATGATGGTAGTCAGTATGGACTACAACAAACTGTTCATCATCATGTCAATTGACTCTGATTAAGTCCAGTCAGATATGTTGCACTGAAGAAGGACACCACCTTCCTAATGTGGAACACCAAGACTAGATCACACACTTGGTTTTTACGCACAAGATTTTCATCTGGGGAAAAATTCTACTTTAGTTAGAAGTGGGAAACTTTCCAAAGCTCATGGAAAGACTACCATTTACTTCAATGGGCTTTTGTTGAGGCTTATATAACAAACTCTCTTGCTATTTGGTATGACGAACACCCCTCAAGTGATGCCCAGTATAGGAAAAGTAGAGTGTTGCAGATCAAGCTGAGCTACATTATCATTGCTGTGGGGTGGGAAAATTGCAGTGCCTGCCTTCATGAAAATCTGGCATTAGTATGCACTATCAGAATGCTATTTTCAAATCACTGAAATTCACCCAAAACTCTTGAGAGAAAAAATTAACCTGCAATAAGGCAATTCAGACACTTGCAGCTTATAGTGACTGGAAACACCAATTAGTTTTGTGTGAGGAATCTGAGTTCAAGGCCTTAATGATGATGACAATACTAATACTAATACTAATAATCCCTAGAAAACTAGACACAAATATAATAAAGTCACATGGATTTTTTTTTAATTAAGTGAACCAAGACTTACAGCTGACCATTATACAGCTTTACCATTCTGAATTACAAAAGTTGTATAGAATCCTACAAGCTTTATTATGGCTTGGTACAGATACGCTTCACTATCTTACAGACGCTCAATTTTAAAATGTAAATGTACAGGATATTGATAAACCAATTAGCACTGATGCAAAGCAAATTCCTCTTTCATCTCAATTACAACATGACAACTTAATAGGTCAAGATAGTCTAACATCTGAGACGAGGGCAATTCAATAAAAACAACTGCATCTTGATATGGTAATTAAGAGGAAATGTGAATCCATTACCCTGCCTTTCGTGTGCATGCGTGCATATGCACTTTATTTTTTATTTAAATATCTCAAACCCTTTTGCAGGTTTTGTAGTTTATATAAAAAACCAGACTAAATGAATTGACAAATATCTGCTGTATCTGTAGTTTCTGGTGGGCAGCTGTAAAGGTGTATCTAAAGAGATGAATAATTCATGAAAATTCTAAGCAGCTATGCATTTTCAGGATCACCTTCTCAGAAGCACAGACTTTTCTATTTATAAACCAACCAACTGTATTTATTATTGATGCAAGCTTGGGCAAGGGAATCACAAGTAGAAATATTGTAGTATGTAATTAAATGGCTTGTTCCATACAGAGGCTCACACAGGACTGGAAACATGTAAAAAAACCTAACAAAATAAATCTTTTAAAATGAAAGAAAAGCTTAGAAATTAAATGATCTGAAATTGTTGCTGCCGAAAAGTTAGATATATTACTTGTTACAGAAAAATGTTACTCTTAAAACAGGAAACATCTTAAACAAAAGTAACAAAACACATTTTAGATTTTCACAAGGAAGTCTCCATGATGACTGGCATGAAAACAACAGTAATTAAGTTTGACGGGAGGGTAAACAGACATTTTATGACTGCATCCAATTTTTTTGAGATATGTACAAAAGTTGCAGGGGTTTTAAAAGCACATTTTGGGACAATATTTAATTAATGTAAATCGTGCCAAACAGAGACAGTGGAGCATAACACTTGGGATATGGGGTACATTTGCAATGCTTCAAACAAAAATACCTCCATTCTGAGTACATTTACATTTTATAGTGCAGATATCCTACATGTCATCATAACACAAGAAACAGACATCATAGAAAAAAATATAATGCAACTTTAGATGTTTATAATATTCATAATGATGTTTTATGGCCACAGCAAAGAATATTCCTGTTCTCAAGGGTCCTAGTCTTGGTCAAATAAACAAAACCCCATTACATTCTAATAATGAAACACTTCAACATTTTTTTCTGGCAGAATCTCATCTTCTATGCTTTCTGATCATCATTCTCTAGTCACAAAAAAGTCAACCAGCACAGCACATAAAACTTGCTAATATAAAAACACATAAAATCCAACAAACCTGATTCCAAGATTCATGGCCTCAGCAGTTCCAATCATACTGATAGCTAAGAGCATGTTGTTGCAGATCTTTGCAGCCTGAAAATAAATTAAATACCTAGTAAGTGTCTGAGTTTCCATGTAGATACCATGCAGGAATTTTCTTCACGCAGCTCCAGTGAGGTTATACAGAATACGTTTAAACAGCCTTTCCCTAAATGTAACACCAGCACCAATGTACTACAGCATCAGGTCAATAAAGGTTGACTTGTGGATACTGCAGGTGGTGGGAAATATTTTTTGTTTGCTAGCGCAGTAACTCAGCTTGCTTTGCTTTGAACATATGGGCAACCTGCTGTTTCAGACTATCCCATATATCAATTTCTATGGCATAGTTCTTAAAAAATTGAGGCCACAGAGTGGTAGAAACTTAACAAGCGAAACTAAGAAAATGCCATTCAGATGTGCATTACTGGTTACCAAGTCAACATGCTGGGTAATGGTATCATGGGATCTTTTGGATTGTATCACCATCTTATAATAGATTTCAATTGTAGCTTCTGGTTCTAGATAGTTCATTCATGGTAGATTACAGAGAGATGAGTTAAAATGGAAGACAGGTATGGTAACAAAAAGAGAAAGGCCACACCGACTGCATACCAAATATTCAGCATTACCTGTCCAGTTCCAACCTCTCCACAGTAGATCACATTGGAACCCATGCATGTCAGCAGTTCTTTGGCAGCATCAAATTCTTGTTCCACCCCTCCAACCATGAACGTAAGGTTCCCAGCTCGAGCAGCTCCAACACCTGAATTCAAACAACAAGATAAGATTCAGTATCAATCTTTTAAAGGACAGAACACCCATGCTTAACTTCACACTTGTGAATAGTCACAGGGAAGTCAAAAGCACTATTCATGTGTGAAGTTAAGCTTGTGTTTAAAGTGTATTTAGGATCAAGACATTGATTCTTAAACATTTGATTAGGGTACATGTATAAACCCAGTAAAGCATTCATCTAAAATTACTGGGGAGTTTGTTGTTACTTTTCAAACACAGTATTAATGCTGGAAGGCAAAGTATATTATAAATCATACTTCTGTCAAATTCCAAAATTTAATTTTGTAGTTTCACATTAAAACAGTCACCTTTTTTGTGCAATGCTACATCTCTCTGGATTGTATTTTATGTGACATTTCTAAAGAAATGACTATTTTGTGGAATCAAAAAGATGCAATTTTGCAGATTATTGATGAGAAGCTATCTTTGCTCAAAAAAGACTATTTTATCACAATATTATATATCTTAATAAACTTTGTGAAAAGGGGACCATTTTCAATTATAATGAAATAAAAAAAGAAAAAGTTCAACTTCTGATTTTTTTTTTTTTTTTTTAGTATATGAACATTTCATTACATACTTTTCATACTTCTAATCAGAAACTAAAGTTCCATTTTTCTGAATTAGGAGAACTTGAGGTCAATTTCTCACATAGTTTATAAGGGAAAAGTGTATTGCATAGCACCATAAATAAACTAACAGAAAGAAAAAAATAAATGATTAACATACATAATATTTCCAGCTTCATGCCTATAACTCTGTCTCACCTTCCTCAAGGTTCAGAGAACTATGAACATAATTCATTGGCTACAGAGAAAAAGATCAAGTGGTGGCTTATGATCTGTTTTGTTCTAGGGGTAGGGAGGATTCTAATGTTAATTGTATCCTCCTCAACCCCCTCCCACAGCCAAAACTTATTTTACTGGTTGTATCTGCCAGGTAAATTTGGCTCAGGGAGACTACTCGGAAAAGAGATTAGCAACTTAGCTTTACAGTTCATTTTGCAATACAGCAAAGAACCTAGACACCCTAAATTGCCTGTGCTATGCATCGAACCTTGGCCTATTAGAACAGGCTGTTGCAAGAAATGGCTTACTTCTGAATTTAATATATTCAGCCAGTTCCAGTGTTCTTACAAATAAAAAGTCCGAGTGAGGGAATTCATTTTTCTTCCACATTTAACTGAATTGTTTCTGCAAAAAGTCTATCTGTCTTTTTGTTAGGGTCCACACTGCATTTAACCAATTAGTTATGATAAAAACTAACTATTAAATGTTTGTACTGCAGTAGTAGTACATGTCTAATTGGCAGTGGGCCTCATTATGCTAGATGTTACACAAACACATAGGAAGAGACAATCCTAAAATGTGTACAGTCTTGACAAATCAGCATTAATGTTGTAAAAACTAACTTGAAAAAGCAACAGGAAGAAAAATCCTCCTTTAAAATTATACTCCATGTGGCATTTGCTCCATCTAGTTTTCCTACTACATGGAAGCATTTGAACTTTTTTTTCTTTTAAAAGGTCACTCTCAATGAAATCTATGGCAAAATCACCAACACACTGAAAAACCAGTTACAATGCAGATGTTTTGGTGAATCGGTCTGTAGCACTGAATCCCTTTGATTTATACTCCCAGCAAGTCCTGCTCCTAGCTCTTCAGGTGCAAAAGGCCCCAAGGCAATGGAACCAGTGCTATATTGTTACACGATGAAGTGATCAGGACTGGGGAAGGGGATTGGAATGCTTTTGTATGGGGAGACCATCTCCATAGGAAGATTGGCAACTTAGGTTTTCTGATGGCATGACATTGCCAGAGTATCCACCACTGCAAAGATCTTCTGGACAAGGGTGACGTAAGAGACACACTATATAAACTACAGAATACCAGCATTGCAGCCTTTGCTCCTCAGCCATTGAAAGGAGGATTTCCTCCCCTCTCCTCTTCACGTAACTCCTAAAGCCCAACCCCAGAAATCTGGGACAGGGTCTGAAACCTGAGACAGGATCTGAAGCCTGGACTCAAGTGAACAGATAATTGTCATTTTGCTGGCTACTAATTTACTTACAGGACATGTCTGTAAAGATTACTACATTAATAAATGTTTTGCAGTGATTTTCACTCTCTTCTTCTAGCTATTTTCATGCAAACCACAATAATGGTCTTTTACTGTTAATCCTGTGATCTGATCTGCAGCAAATTAAGTGGACAATTTAAGTCAAAGCTTACAAACAAAATCCAACACTATCTATCACAGGTCAATACCTTTGTATTTAGATTACAGATTGCTAAATAGCTTCAGAAAGTCATTTATTAGAGGAAAATTAATGCTGACAATAGTTTTCAGCTGGTTAATCTTTTGACAGATGCATTCACTCACTCGTTCAAATGCTTACATTTCAAGTAGAAAAAATAAATTAGTTAAGCAAAAGAAAGAACTAAAAAATGTCTTATCAAGAGTAAGCCTTGGAAATGTCTTCTTTTAAAAACAAAAACAAAACAAAAATCCATTCACATCATGATGGCTTTTTCCATCAAGATTCCTTGACAACTATCAACCTTCTGTTTGGAAACAAAGCAACCACCCAGGAAACACGGTATTGGAAATTTTAAAAAGTTTCTGTCAATTCAGCCACAAAAGCAGCTCACTTCGACTCCAATGGGAGCAAGAAGCCAGAAGGACATGAACATCACTTGTTTTATTTCATAGTTTTGGAATATAACAGAAGATCCACACTGCCATCCTTAATACTACTTCAAGGAGAGAGCATGAAGGAGCTACAGTGGCTTGAAATTAAGGAGCAGCACTAGTAACCACTTTTGCTCCTGTATATTGATGTTTCACATGCCAATTAAAATAGTATTTTATTTGGCCTTATTACTTAGAGACAGAACTCTGTGCAACCCTCATGATCCCTATGTCCCTTCCACTTCTCATCTTGGTGAATGACTGATAAGAAATTACATTTGTGATTAGCACAGGATTTCACTTGCTGGATTCTCCCCTCCAGCAAGCCAACATCAATGGACCAACAAGTTCCCAAAACTACACTGGGTTTCTCCAGTGTTGCCCCCACTTATGTCTCTGGAGTTTTACTGAACTCCTGATAGATTAGAAAGCAACACTGGGAACCAACTTAGTACAAGACTACTGTGCATATTCTACTTGGCTTATCACATGGTGATGTTAACACTTGTCCACTAAAACCTAGAAAATTATCTCAGTTCACTGAGGGCCAAGAGCTTTCACATAGTAATGGCAACTGATCACTATTGATCTAGGACAGATTTTTGCTAAGTGACTTAGGCCTTGTCTACGCTTAAAAAATATAGGTCCACTTACAGCCACTGATGTAAATTGTAATTGGATGAAGTTCATGCTGCTCTTTTTGGGTCAGTAAAGTGTGTCCTCCCCAGAATGTGTGTCCTCACATTGACACTGTTGCCCTAACTATACCACAAAAGCACTACAAGTCCCATCGAAGTGATTTTAATTTGTTGAAAAACAGGGCAGTTTTGTCAGCAGGTGATAGACTGCAATGTATACACCATCTCTGTTTTGTTGACCAAAGCTGACTTTGGTGGACAAAACTCTCTAGTGTAGACCAGGCTTAAAAAGTGAAAAGCTCTGTAACCCAATCAGTAATTCCCCAAACCACCTATTATTTCTTCTCAATTAATTTAGTGTCATATATTTAAACCTTGTAAAGTCCTGAGATGTGCATAAAGCCCATTGTATGGTTGTATTTCCAGCTCTAAAGGTGAGGCTTTTTACAACCAGCCCTCTCCAAAAGTGAGCAACAGTAACAGCAATTTGATAATAGCCATCTATTTATTATTTACGATTGTCAGCTGAAAATCACTGAAAAAAATAACCACTTGAATTTGTGACAATTATTTGCTCTTATTTTCACTGTCTTTACATAAAACACAAGTTATATACCCCAATGAAAAAATCAGAAACATAGTACATTTAAAAAAAACAAGAGACCAAAATTCCAACAGTGCTCATTAACACAGCTAAAGTTACAGTTAAAAATGCAAAGCTTCCCATTGCACCTACACGTGTTTGGATACCAAAATAATAAGAGCCCCACTATGTGGTGTGCACGAACGCGTGCAGGCACACACTCTCTCTCGCTCAGTAAATGATTTTATTGTTGACAAGTTTGAAAGAAAAACTAAATTTAGCTTATCAATTGATTGTGAAAACTGTATGGTCCTGTGACTGCTCTGGAAACTGCAGCTCTAAACTTCACCCTGCCTTCTGCAACCATGAGAGATTTAACTATAATATCAATTTCCTCTTTGTTCTTTTTATGTATACTATGGATTGACCAATGTTGTATTTAAAACTAATTTATGATCTGAAACAGATTTTAAAAGAAAGAACAGAACAGGGTTAGAGTTTTAATCTTCTCCCGTTTTACAATGCTGTACCTTCTAGTATGAGAGTTTAAGCTCTGACTATTATGTTTTGGGAAGTGCGAGAAAACACTAGCTCTTTATCCTAGTATTTTTGTAAAAATACAATTTAAACGACTGTAATCCCCTCAAACAAGTAGCTTCTTGTCATCTCTTTGCTGCCTTTCACATAGGCTTAGTTTGAGAGCTGCATGTGTTTGCTTTTAAGGGTTATGTGATTCTTATTAAAATCCTTGCCAGCTCACATGAAAAACTTTGTTTTAAGCAGTGCACAACTTAAACACAAAGCACCAAGAAACAGGAACAAAAATTCTATGAAGGTTATGATTGTTTTGTTATAGGCAAAAATCAAACCCAACAAGACACACTTATCCAAAATTCCAGAGATAAAACGCCAATCAAAATTAAATTATTTTAATTCTGATACATAAAATAATGGTTTAAACTTTATGTAATCATACAGACACAAATAGGGAACCATTTTCTTCTACTTGTTTGCTCAAAAAAAGAAAAAGACTTAGAATGTCTCAGACTTGGTAAATAAGGAGAATATTACCAGAAATTCCCATTAAAGTAAGTATATTTCTTAAACTATAAAATCAGCATCTAAGGCAGTCACATAAAGCTATTTTATGGCTATATAACTAAACTCAGTAAATCACTTAATTTACTCAAAAGAACTTAAAGGTTTTAGCCAGTCTGCCATCAAAAGAGATAAAGAAGAGGGCCAATGGGACCTGGGCTGCAATGTGAGCCGTCTTTAAAATGCAATTGTTCTAATCATTTTCTACAGATGCAGCCTCACAAGGGGCTGCTGTCACAGGGACCATTTACGACTTGTTATGGTGTCTCTATTGTTTACCAGCGACATTCGCTAAAAAGGCGACAGCTGGGACAGAAAGCTGCTACTCAATGAACAATATAATCCCGTGAAAGTAATCAACAAATTTAAGGGTGTTAATTAACTTTACACTTTATCATGTTCAATTAGTTGTCCTTTCTAGGAGAGATTGCCGTGCACAATCGGTTTAAAGCGTGCCATGTTTGATTTGTAAGTGATCACTGTTTCTGTTTCAGAGTCCATGTCAGATGTTCTCTTGGGTTTTGGTGACACAGATGAATGACTCTGCACATGTTAGTGTGTGATCTGGTTTAACATAAACCAGTATAACATAACCCCTTGTTACTGTATTGTGGGCTTTATCCAGGATGGGAACAACATGCCCAGGTGCCTGTGCATGTATGCGTGCGTGCATACACACCCGCAGAAAAATATATCCACAAATCACCATCAAGGTGAATCTACAGAAAACACAAAATTTAGTTTCTGCTGCAACACAAAGACACACATAAATGGACAATTTTTCATCATTATTTCTCAAAGCAAAGCTTGTCTTTTAGGGGCACGTTTGGGATCATTTCCTCCCAGCAAGAGCTCTAGTTTTGCTGCATTATGCACTATGCACAAGAACATGCTCACATTTTACATAATTCACATAGCCTTTGTAGTGGCAGCTGAATAAATACTGGGTAGAGGTAGGAAGTGCTGGTGTATATAAAATTCTAGACTGTGACTTAATTTTCTGTGCTATTTTTTATAATGGTAAGAATTCTACAAGAAAGTTGTACTTATCTATTATTACAATTTGCCTTTTCTCCCCTTAAGCACCTGTTCCTGCTTGCTAATGGGACAAGGCAAAGCTCATGATGAAGCGACAATGTATTCACAAGTGCATCTTAATGAAAGTTGCTGCAGTTTCTCTGTATTAATAAATAGAACACTGCATCAAAATATTTCACATGCTATTCATGTTTGAACAAAAATGAAAACTGAGGTTTAGGTCAGTGCTTCTAAAATGTGTACCTTGGTGTTCAGTATACTGTTTCCAAACAAAAAGAGTTTAAGAAAGCCTCAGCAATCCACATTCTACCGGATAATCTAGTTAATATAATTTATTGCAATATTTCTGCACAAAGACAAGACAACCAACAGATTCTTGGGTAACATGCCAATTAAATACCTACTGAAAACTGTTTATCTAGTTACACAGTGCATAAAAAATCTTCACTTCAAAAAATTCAGAAAAGCTGTTAACTCTGAAAGCTAATAACGGGCTAACTTAAATATTTAATGAGGAAATTATAAGATATAGCTGAAAGAGCTCAAAACACAGCAGTGGAAAAAATTCATTTTGTGCTAAAATATCTGCAGAGAAAATGAAACTGGTCGATAGTTCCCTAAATTGGAAGCAATAGCTGCTCTGCTCTTCTATCCCAAGTTGGCAGCTGCTACATTTGTAGACGTGGTTCATTATTTACTCATAATGACCATCAAGATCCAGTCAAAGTCAAATCACAACAACTGTCAGCAGCTCTTTTAATTAGCCTTGTTTGAATTCAGATAAATATCACAATGGCCCTGCTTCTGCTGAAAGAGCAAAAGAACACCGTACAGGACGAGCTGTTCTGACTTCAGAACCACCAGCACTACGTGGAAATCTAAAGAACTGAAGCGAGTAAAAATGTATTTAAAACAAGCAAACAAACAAACAAACAAACTAGCAAACAAAACCCTACCACGTGAAAAGGGACAGGGTGAAGGATATGGTTTTTTCCCACCATCTCTCGATGCTGGCTCATAATTCCTCTTTTTGACAAAATTCATGCATCTGAATTTTCAGTTCATGAAGCACTGCTCTAAAGTCTAAAAAGTAAACATCTTAATGCTTTAATTTTCTCACTATTTAGCACAGTTAAATCATGTGTCTAAATGCCCAGTTTTGCAAAACTGAACCAAAATTAAAGAGCATACTGATAAACAGGATTAGCCTCTCCCATAATTTATCTCCTTCTGTTTATTATCCTCAGGGACCATAATCTTCCTTTGGATCAAACCACTCTCATTCCCTCTATCAGCAGTAGAATAATAATCTCCCCACCTCCTCCTTCCAAGTATGAGCACATACGAAAAGAAAGACTGGACTGCACACCATGTGCATCCAGCAACTAGACATGTGTATCTCTGCAGCATACAGTTTGAAAAGGAGAATGTGTGTGGACGAAGTGGCCAATTTGTTTGGGTCGGCATGAGATGGAGCATTACAATATCTGACTTTATTTTCTACAAGTACATTTAAAAAAAAAAGATACAACCATACAGAAGTGATTGTTGCATCTCTTTAATATTTATATTGCAATCAGGATTGGGCTCAACTGTGCTAGGTGCTGTCCAAATACAAAAGATGACAGCAGCCCCTGTCCTAAATAATTAATGCTGTCTAAATATACTGTACTACACACCATTGTAATCTGTGAAGAACTACTATGCCTGCACAGAACCCTACTGACTTCAATAATGAAACTCGGGGATTTTAATGTGTTGCTTCTCATATGCAGGCATTACAAGGGTTTATAGACTTAAGTCGTAAGTCCTTACGCGTGTTGCAGTGCCACAGTGTGTCCCTGTAGGGCACAGATGAAATTAAGTTAACCACCACCAGAGATCCAAAGTAGTGCATACAGAAAGATTTTAAAAACTGGTAAACCAAAAGCAGAACGGTAATGAGAAGATTTACTCTTTGAAAGGAAGTGCTGAATGAAATTATATAGCAATCAGTACTTGAACTTGGTCAGGAACACCAAAAGGAAGTAATAACACCTCCAACTAATTTAGATACATGTTTTACAGGGATGCCAAAAAAACAGAAAACAATATGCTTTCTGACTAGTAACAGCACAAAAGACTCAGTAGAAGCTGTAGTGAAAGAAGTCTAATAAGAAAGGAACGGGTCATGACAAATTTAGGAAAACCTTTCAAGAAGTCATCGACATCTCAGAAATTATTAGCCAAGGAAGCAGGTCACAGAAAGGTAAATACATATACAAGTTACTACAGCTTCTGCAACAAAAGAAGTTATTTCATATACTGCAGTTTATAAAGTACCATGTTCAGTTCTGGTCACCGTAATGTCAGAGAGAGAGATTACAGCACTTGAAAAGTAGCCGAACAGTGTAAAAAGGCTACTATTCCATGACGAAAGGAAATAAATAATAATGGCAAACATAAGAAAATTCTTTTACCACTAGATTTGTAATAGCTAACATAGTATATAGCTAAAACTTGCACAGAACCATTGAAAAACAATAGGTGATGCCAGTTTTCTTCCCATACTCCTGGTCAAATACAAGTCCTAACAAAAAATATAAGCTTTCATGTTTGAATTTTTGAATTCTGGAATTTATTACCTTACCGCTAATCCCTGCATTTTGTACAAGTGCCCAAATCATCATGCACATCTATCAAGCCATCTTCCAAATATTAAAATGAAAATTGCCTTAGCAATGTGTAGAAAGAAAGGCAGTCTCTCAGAGAGCCCAGAAATCAGGGGGCTTTACAAATCAAACGAAACACCTTAAATGTTACCCAGCAAGGAACAGGAATGTGGTGCTACTGGCCACCGATAAAATATGTTCCTCGCATCAGTTATGCCAAGATTCAGTACGGTCTCCAATCATAGCCCAGTACAGAACATATTGCACTATGGCAGTTGTGATGATGTTTATGGACCCCACCCTGAATCAGGCAAGACAAAGAGTAGTACTGGGTTGGATTAGGGAGGCCCCACCCCTCGGCAGCTGTAAGGCTTACCTTCAGGTGTGGAAGAACATTTTCAAATGGCTGGGTAGTCCAGAGGGAGAAGGTACAGGCTTCTCCTGAAAGAGAGAGTGATGCCTGAAACGGTGTGGGACAGGGTTATAAGACTGCTGAAGGAACTCTGAAAGCAGTGATTCAGATCCCTTCGCTGGCTCTGGGTATTGGCACACCATTCCACTGGTAGACTAAGTGGATAGTCCTAAATCTATGACCACATCACACATGGAAGAATGAACCACAGCTTGGTAGGAAACAACCCAGTGGGGAGTATAACTCAAGGTGGGCCAATGAAAGGTGCAGATATTGTAATGCTTCTCTAGAGCCCTGGGTCATGACTTGGAGGACTGGGTCCTCCTCTCCCATGCTCCCCACTCCTCTGCCGTGAAAGAGGGGAATGGAAGTGAAAGGAGGGATTAGGACCCACTGCATATGACCCAGTCAAGGCCCTCCAGAATGATCAGGACAGAAAGAATTGTGGATCCACTGCCTGACCACTCAGTCCATGAACTGGCTATCAGATTTGCTATACCAGTCTAAAAGAAAGAGATGCATGGATAACCAGAGCTAGATCCTAATTGAGATAACAATAGGTAACACATTATGAAAAGTGGATAAAGTGGTTCTCTTGGCCATTACAATCATGACCAGTTCAGGTTCCAATACTATACAGGAGTCTGAAAATGCCCCTGAAACAGGGCCAGATCAATGCAGGGGCTATAGGGGCTGAAGCCCTGAACCCCAACTTAAAGGTGGACTCCAGGATCCAGCCCCTAAGGCTTCTGCATAATCTGGGCAGCCCCCACAGCGCTGGTGGGGCCTAGGAGTGCTGGGAAGGCCCCTGCTGGTGCTGGGGGCATGTCCTGGAGCTGGAGGCTGGGCTCTGCAGCCTTCTAACCCTGCTCTCTGGCCAGCTGGTTCACCCCTAGTTGCAAGGTGGATTTGTGCATGTTTGCTCTGCTCTGGGGGGGTGGGGCTAGCTGGTACCCAGTGTGGTGCCTGGTTCTCCCTTCTAGGCTTGTGGCCCTGGACGGCCACACTGGAGCCCACACCACACGCCAGCTGAGCCTACACCCAGTGGTAGACCAGCTGGACCAGGACCAAGGCAGGAGTGCCACAGAGCACTCTAGCCCACCTACAGGCCACCTTGCTGCCCTTAATCCAGCCCACCCTGAATTGTGAATCTTGTGAACAAATGGCAGGCACACTCCCAGTTAAAGAGGCAGTAACCATACCTGCTATACACTCAGAATCCTTCCAACAACTCACTAGCATCATCTCTGTCTTCTTTAGATTAAGTTTCATGTTTCACGAATCTAAGTCAAACTCCCCATCATATGCTGCAAAAACCAGACATTTCATTTTCCAGGTCTAAATAAGAGACAGAAACATGCATAATCCATATACTGGCAGCACTGCACACAAATCCCAGAGGCTGTAGCACAATGAACATGAGTGGTAATAGAAAAACTTGTGGTACCCTCTGAGAATGATCTATAGTTATGAATAGCTATAAAGCCCCATTTCAGATCTCTGAGAAATGAAAGACTGGAATCACAGAAGGAAGGGCTAGCTAGAGTTTGCAGACAAGCCAAAATCTCTGCTTATTTGATTTAAAAGCAAAATGACAGAACCAAGAGTCAACATGGACATCACCACATTTACTGTCATCTATCTTGATCAATGAATATAATGGCAAGTTCACCAACAAACACCTGCAGTTATTAAGAGCCTCTCCACATTTACAAGGAACAAATCAGTCTCAGTCCACAAATGGCCATGGTCCGAAACAAGAAAATAATTTAAAACAGAAAGTGACAAAAGTAATTTTTTTAAAAAACAGAACAAGTTAGAGGGGATATGGTGTGGGGGCAGGTGCAGAAGAAGGGGAAGTACACCTTTCCATTCCAGTACCCAGACTTCTAGTGCTACTTCAAAGAGCAAAAGAATTGCAAGGAAAGAAAGTGTGACGTGTATGTACATAATTAAGCTTTTTTTTTTTTTTAAAGAAGATTATTTAACAATAGCAATAATTAAATTCCAAAAAAATATAAATTATATATATAGATAATATCTTATCTATATAAAACCTGAAAAGAAAAGAAATGATATCTAATATGCTTGAAATTAAATCCAGTGCTGATATTTTTTCTCAAAGGGGTGCCCAACAGAAAAGTTGGAATTTTAACTATGGAGTGGTGTATAACTTCACATCTAAAATAATTTCACTGGCTGTCAAGGAGAAAGCTGTTTAGAAAATTAGAACTGCAGATTACAGTGAAAAACTGTGAACCACTCAGGTGGTGGGGGGCACTAACGTTTAGAACTTTCCAAATAAACTGAGACCCCATAAAAATGTGTTGTTTTAGATGCTGCTATCTATACCTCACTCAGCTTAACTTTTGATCTTTATAAGATAAAAGTAAACAAGCCACATTCTATTTTATTCCTTTTAGCTTTTCCTCCTAAGTACAAATTTACTCACAGGGTATGCTGTCACCTAATTTTGTGTCTAGAATCTAATGAAATATTTTCCCAAAAAATTTCAGTTTAATCAATCAAAGTGCAAATTCCAGGAGGTTTTATCCAGCAGTGAAAAAGCAAAGTGATGTAACAATGCAAGACTATGAACAAATGCTATAAAAGTAACCTAAAGAGAAACACGACAGAACTTAAATCTGATGAATCATTGCAGTGATCCACTGTGGTTATAAACTGTCGCTCTTACAAATACAATATCCACAGCTCTCTCATCCTCTTCTTGCAGAAGAGATAGGTTTTCTTATTTCACAGAATCCTATTTCATATTGAACTTCAATGTAAATGTTAATGCATTGATCAATGCCCCCAAAAATTACTTGATGAAATTTACACACGAATTTCAAATAGTTATGGTGTAATTAAAATTTCACTGAACTTCTGCAGTACTTCTTAATACAAAGTTTGGTATGGAAATATAAAAAGTGGACTGAAAAAGCTTATAACAGAAAGCAGCAATTTATCATTAGATCTCACCTTTCTATTTAATTACATCAAAACTTAATACACTCCATACTCTGCATTTTCATGGAACAATACTTTCACTTTTTAAAAATATAATTAATCACAATTCACAAAAGCCTCGCAATAACAAAATTATTTGTGCTTGTCAACTTTTTAAAATAAACATAGCTCATCCAACATCACTGCATTAGCTCACCTGCAAAAACAAAACAAAACAAAACAAAACAAAAAACCCCCAAATAATTAATGCAAACTCCTTTTCTTCAAAGGTAAATGTCCCCTCATGGTACCATACTCCTCAATTTTAAAGGAAAAAAAAGGAAAAAAGAAAAAGAAAATTGCCTTTTGCCCATGAACAGAATTAAGAGGGTAACAAAGTTAATTATTTCTCATAATCAGTAATTATGATTAGATAAGAGAGTCTTTGGTAATGAACTGCTCTAATGATGAAGGACTTGCATCTCAAAAAATATAATAGTATATTAGCATAACTATGTATGCAAAGTACACAGAACCACTGCCACAGTTAACTTGTCATTGAGTGATTAAACAAGAATTCATAATTAGAATAATCCACAGTGTAATTTATTGGCCTTCCTGACAGTTCTGGTTCATTGGAAGTTGATTACCAAACAGTGACCTCTAGTGGCCCAGGATTTTCTCATGCTTTCCTGTTTTAAAGAGAGCGCTTTCCACTGCTATTTAACCTAAAAGAGAATTAGATGAGTTAAAAATATGTTTTTTGTGAACATTCTAGTCAATTTTCCTCTTCCTGTACCTTGGAAGTATATACACCCCAAACAATATATTTCCAGAAAAATTTTTAACTTATTGTGATCGTTTATTCTAGTTGAAAGAACAAAAAACTTTGAACTCAGTTTGAAAGAATTCAGCACTGGGCTTAGCTCGATTTTCACACTAATTAATATTTATATACCAATTAATATCCAGACTGCATATCTTCTAACAGTATTAGAATCATCAGTCATCTAATGCTGGATGTAAAAATTAAACTAGCTCATATTTTAAATAATCATTGATATCAGAAGTATAATGTCACTAAGCACCAGAAGATTGGCTCATATAAACAAAAAGCTCCTAGATCTGTTCTGAGCAGAATCACCACAGGTTATTTGGTGCAAGGCATCCATTAGCTGTAAATCTGAAATACTCATTTGACCAGCACTTCTAAAACACATACATTCAAAAAAAAGTCTAGTAAAATTTCCTTTTAGTTGCAAAATCTTCTAAGACTCAAGGAGTGCTATTTGTCTCTGCCACCTTCATTGATTAATTCAGTGTTAAGCCATATATAAATCTTCTTTTTAAAAGATCTATTATACGTTTGCTTTGTCTTGTCTCAGGTACAACGATGGAGTTAAGATAAAAGCAATTTGACCATCTATTTCAACAACTGAACGGAAAGTAAGAGAATAATTTAGAAGCCCATGACAAAAAAAAAAAAAACCAAAAAAAAAACAACCTTATTTTTAATGAAAACCTAAGTTCTACAACAGATAGAAAAAAACAGCTTTTTAAAATTTGTTGGTTTTAATATCGCTGTAAGTTGTGTTCTCCAGAAGTAAAACATATATATGCCTTTGTTTTAATTGTTTGTGAAGCCCTTCTCAAAGAGTGGCTATGAAAATAATAGCTCTTAGTTCGGAAGAGCAGAAAATGTAAAGTATTCATGTCCCCCCTTTCATACAAAATAAATATTTTTCACCCAGGACCATTCCATTGGATACTTCTGTCAAATTCGTATACTACAGTCAGCTTTCACAATTTTTGCATGCCTGGAGCCTGGAGGGCTTGGGGTTGGATTCCCACTTTCTTTGATTTGTCATTTCTGTAAAATTCCCATTGTTTATGACTATGATTTAATATAGTTCCTAGATAATCAGTTGGGCTTCCCACAGCAAACGAATCACCATTTAATGCTATTATCAACAGTTCATGACCCGCCAGCACGAAATGTCACCCTGATTAATCTGAACACTGCTGACCTCAGAAAAGAAAAGCTACCCTACTGTCAGAACATTTTATATACTAAAAATACATACAGAATATAAACCTTTGATTAAACAGAATCTTTCAAATAAAATCCATTTGCTTTTGCTCTACTGAATCCCTTAAAATGTGCAAAACCACAAAATAACGTTTTAAATAAAATGCATTTTATCTGCTAAACTAGAATGCAGTCCTTCAGAAGATATTGCTCAGTATACATTAAAACAGGCAGTGTTGTAGCAGCTATATTGGTCCCAAGACATTAGAGAGACAAGGTGGGTGAGGTAATATATTTTATTGCACCAATTTCTGTTAGCGAGACAGACAAGCTTTCGATTTTACACAGAGTTTAAACTGACCTGAAGAAGAGCTTTGTGTAAGCCTGAAAGCTTGTCTCTCTCACCCACAGAAGCTGGCCCAATAAACAGTATTACCTCATCTAACTCGCCTCTTGAATATATATTAAAATAACATTTGAAAGGGCAGTTCAACAATGTGTCTTACCTTTTGTATATCATCAAATTAGGCTGACAATTTAGTTTAAGAGTTGCTTCTGCCAATTAATACTATGAAATAATAAACATGTTTTCATTTTTCCTCTGATCTCAGTGAGACTGCACGATATCCATGTCAGTGCATTAGAATTTTCTGCTTCTGTTTCCTCTAATCCAGGGGTCACAGAAACATAATAGGAATATTCTCCCATACCCTCTACCAAAAAAAAAAAAAAAAGAGTTTAAATGGTCCATCTGGAAATCCAGACTTTTAAATTTATTTATTTATTTATTTAGGGGTCACTGATTTTAGTGAAACTGTATGGCTCACAGAAAAAAGTTCATTACAGCCTAATAGTGCTTAAAAACTTTACTAGGTGTAGATTAGAAATCTCTAAAACTATGTATGATTGAGTTTAACAGAGGCATTCTTCTCTCACATCTACCTCACAATAGTCTATTTTGCTCATGCAATTCTGCAACACCACATTAACAGCCCTAATCAGCAGGTCAGAAAATTTTTATGGATCACTTTACTCAATGATAAAAGGTTGGGGGGTTTATGGTTTATTTTTGTTTGGTTGGTTGGTTGATTGGTTGGTTGGTTTTTAAGACTACAAACTGCAACAAAGCTGATAATATTTGACTAATCCTTTTTATAACACTCTCCTCCTAAAATCTCTCTCAAATTAAAGACGACAGGGGTATCATGAAAGACCTAGAACTAGTAAGTCACCTTTTAGGATTTCAATACATCACAACACGTAAATTCATCATAACAGATACAATATCACCTAGCGATAAGAAGGCTGGTCATGATATCAGAAATTCAGCAATTTAATTTAGAGAAACCAATATCGCAAACTGAACTGAAAGGACTATAATATAAATAACTAAAACTGGGGAAGACTCTGAACAAGATGGCTCCACAGCTATGTTTTTTAAATGCTTCTTAAAGAAATTAATCCATTTAATTGAGTTAGTTCTCTACAGAAATAAGAAAGAAAAGTAGGCTCTGGAAAACTATGCAGTATGTATTAGTTTGCTCATAGCACAAAGAGCATAGACATAGCAGTCAATTTCATTTTTCCATACCAACATCAGAATTTTGCACTTTCTAGTGATAGCCCCCTAGCCACCCTGTTCTGGTGCCCCTGTTACCAGAAGTCCAGTAGAAAAGCAGACCTGTTAGTGTCAACTCAGGGCTGATCAGACACTAGAAATCCAGTTGCAGGAGTAACTGCTGTCAGCCTTCCTGCCATGAAGACTAGCTGCTGCTGGCTGGAGAAGCTGTAGCTCAGCAGCAGAGAATGAGAGAGAACTAGCTCCCAAGGACCTAGTTCTGGTGGAGCGCAGTAGATACCAGCTCTGTGCCACCCTGCCATGCTTGCCTCTGGCTTGCTCTGGGGACTGAACCTTGCCTGTTACAGTCTTGCCCCAACCCCTCCCTTGTTCTGGGGACTGACACTCCTCCCATCCCATGGCAGCCCATAAATATTTGGCTTCAGGCTCATAAAAGGTTAATCCAGCCCTGAGCATTTTGAGTAGACTCTGGGGGAGGAAGGAAGGATTCAGCTCAGAGAAGACCAAATTAGGGAGGGAGGTAATTAGGGTTCAGACAGAGTTTTATTAGGGTGGGTAGATAGGCAAGGTCAGATCTTGGACATGTCATACAGGAAGATTTAGGTATTGCCCAAACATGTGGATCAAAAAAGCGTCAGTCAAAAACAAAGCAGAGACCATAGGCTTTAGGTGAGGATGGTGCTGCTGTCCACCATGACAGAGAAAGGAGGGAGTGGTGAGAGCTTCAGGAAACAGATCGGGTGCTCAGTCTTGGCCATACTAAATTTCCTTTGGTGGGTGCTCTTCCACAAAGAGCTATCAGAAAGACAGGCTGAGATTTTAGTTAGATCTAAGAGGAATGGTCCAGAGTGTAGATGCGTCATCATCATAAAATGGAAGTCAATGCCATCTCTGCATATAAAATCACCCTGAAACATGGCACAAAGGGAGAAGAGGAAGATGACAGGATGGAATCCTTGGGAATTCCACACCAATGGGGGAAAGAGGAGAAGACTGCTACTAAATAAGAAACCAAAGGAGCAATCAAAGAGGTAGGAGAACCAGGGGATAATGAAGAAGTCATGAAAGTCAAAAGGTGACAGGCTTTAAAGAAGTATGATCAACTGATCAAACCAGCTGACAGGTCAAAGAAGAAGAGGGTGGAATAAGGACCCTGAGATATGAGAGAAGATGGAGAGCCAAATGTCAAGATCAGAGAGGAAGCTGGATGAGATCATAGTTTGAGGCCACAGATCACAACAGCACAGACAGCTGGGGACAGAATAGACTGAGTGAACGCTGTTCCACGGAAGTGGGAAGCAGGAGGTAGAAAGTGCAAGGAGTGAGAGGAGAAAGAGGAGGAGCCTGATAACTTTCTCACATACAGATGCAGATGTTCGAGAAGAAACTTGGAGTACGGAATCTGAAAAGGCAGGCCCATTAAAGTAGAACTGATGATAGGGAAGAGCATAAGAGGAGGACAGTGTGGGGACAGAAGAAGGACTAGTGTTAAGTTGGTACAATTGGAGGCAAGCAGAAGGCAGCAGAGGAGGGTACTAGATAAGGAAGAAGAAATACAGGTAGGGTTACCACCTCCAAGAGACAGGACAAACTGGCCACTGCTTCCCTCCGCACTCCAGTGCTCCCTTACCAACCTGACTCCCCTCCCTTGTCCTCTCAAGCACCCTCCTCACCAGCAGCCTGATTCCCTTCTGCCTGCCTCCTGGAGGTGGTGGTGCAATTGGGATTGGGGCCTGGGACCAGTTCAAAGACTCTTTGCCTTTTACCTTCCCAGGATCCCTACACCCACCCCCACCCAGAAGAGTCAACCCTTGTGGAAGCCTGTAGTAACCTTGGGGAGGAAGGTGTTAACATCATAGACAGTGAGTCCTAGAGAAGTCCCAGGAGAAAAACTAAGTATAAACTGAGTACAGGCTTTTGAATTGGAGCACCAGCCCTCCTTGTTTTCTGTTTGGTGGCAGCAGAGCTCCTGGAAGGACCAGGAGGTCAACAATAAGATAGGCAAGGATGTTGCTGGATCCTCCAATCCTAAAATAGGCTCAAGTCTGTAACTGACCATGCAAGAGTAGAACAGGGAATGTTTAGCTACTCACATTTAGAGTATTTCTTTGTTTTGGTTCATTTCTGGGTTTCTCTGTGCTGAGCACATGTACCCAACTCCCACTATCCTGTAACTATGCAAGTTAAATCCCAAAGAAGCAACTCTGTGTTTCTTAGCTGTTCTTCTTAGTTAAAGAATATATCCTTTTAAAATAAGCTCTGGTTCTGTGGCCTAAAAGGCAAAAGGTTTCGTGTGCATGTGCCTCACACTGCATTGCCAACTACTAAAGGGGATTCTGTCCCATTTTCAGCTGATATCACAGCTGGGATTCAACTGCTCTCCTGAGGGAAGAAGAAAAGCATTTGAGGGTATCACAAAGGAAGAAATTCCCAAGTGCACCTTCCTGGGTTTTCAAGAGATTTTGCATGTGGGTGGTAGCAGCAATACCACTCCAAGGCCAGGAAACTGGTAGCCTTGGAGAGTTTTAACACAGGGCTTTAGAGCCAGTGGGTTTTAAGGCTTTTTGCAGGCACACAACCTTCTGCACTCAAAGTGCCAGAGTGGGGAAACAGCCTTGACAAAACCCCCTTACCATCCTCTTCCAGGAGCCCCAACCTCCCCATCCTTGTCTCTGCTCTTTGTCCCTCCTTGCTGGCAAGCTCTGGGTCCCTCCAACTGCTGGGTCACCAGTGCTGAGAGAAGCCATTGCATCTTTGACAGGCTGAATGCTTGGCACATAGAGAGCGATCTGGCTGCTAGAGCCCTGCAGATAGCCACTGCTGATCCACGGTTATCCACATCCGCGGATGTGGGTGCAGATAACCGCAGACCCATTGGTGCAGATCAGCTCACAGATGCAGCTTTTATTTTTACCTTCTCAAACCATGATCCATTGCTGAAGCCCCTGCACTGATCTTTGCTGGCAGCATGCAAGGGAACCAGGAATCACTCCAGCCAATCCTAGATTATGGTCTGCCAGCCAATCAGAGTCTCAAGCTGGGGCTTGGAGAGCCACTGCTGGCCTCTGATTGGCTCATTTTCCATGATTTTCCTGCCAACTTCTTCCTTTTCTTCTTACCAGTTGGCAAACCATTGCTGTCAATCAGAGATTTCACCGGTGGGCAAGGATTGAAGCACAGCATGCGAACCACAGACAAGAAAGGAAAAGGTGGGTGGAACCAGGGGCGTCACTGGCGCCTAGCACAGGGGGCCTGTGCCCCGAATGCTGGTGCCAGTGCCCTGGGTCATGGTGGGGCCCCGCCTCTCCTGGTCTCTGGCCAGATCAGGCCAGAGTTCTGGGGCCCAGCCACCCACGGCTGCCGCTCCCGGCCCTGTCCCCGGCTGGGGATCCGGGGCCCAGCCACCCACAGCAGCGGCGGCCACTTTTGGCCCCTTCAAAGGCCGGGCAGCCCTGCGGCTGCAGCTGCTGCTCCCCGCCTTGTCCCCGGCCGGAGATGTGGCCTGCAAGCAGGGAGTGGGGCCTGAGCCGGTGCTCCGAGTCATTCCCCAGGGCAGCGGTGCCCCTGGGTGGAACCCATATGGGGAATGAACCAATCAAAGGCTGAATGCTGCATGTGAGCCCGAGCTTGGTTACAGATGCGGTTACAGATGCAGCTATACCCTGGCATGCAGACTTCTGATCGGATCAATGGATGTGGATCAGATGCAGTTCCACATTTTTGTATCCATGCAGGGCTCTACTGGTTGCTGTCCTGTGCTTCCCTCCCAGCCATGTAATTTCTGGCACCACCATGTCATATGCTGCACCAGTCCTGCCATGTGTGTGCTCTGCACCACACAGTGGGAACATTGGTGTCATTAAAAAAATAAATAAATAAAATAAAAGCAAGCTGTTTTCAATGGTAAGGTGCTACAAAAACAAAGCAGGTGACAGTCTTGGAGAAAGAAGATAGCATAGCTGCTGTGCACTGTTGAGGGGGTAGAATGCAAGAGATGAGGAAAAGGACAAAGATTATGCATTGAATGGAAGAGATGAGTGCAATATGATCATATTACTTAGTTATAGACATGACGCAGTTAATTGAGGAACCAAAACTTAACTGTATTAAGCACTGAACTGAAGTACAGTGAACTGGTTATGTATCACATAAATTAACACATTGAAAAAGCAACTGCAGGAGGAAACAATCTAGAAATAAGCAGCCAGTGGTATGTAGTGTCAAATAGGGAGCAACAGTAAAGCTCAGAACAGTCAAGACAGTGGGAGAAAAGGCAGCCAGACTGTCAGTAGTTTCTGAATTAGACCACGGTTGACAGACATCAGAAATAGCATCACAAAATATTTATTCTGGCAACAGAACTGCGGACATAAGTGAGAAGTAATGAAAATATTACAAGACTTACAGTTGAAACCACAAAGCATAAACTACCCCTTTATACAAATGAAATCTCTTCATTTTGCACAAGCTCTCCCTAATACCTACAATTGGACAGGAAGTAGATTGTATTACCCAGACTGATAGGATATGTTGGTGAGAAAATCTCGGTGGAGTTATTTTATGGACTGCAAAGTTATACTTAATAAGATGGCAGTGATGCAGCACAAGCCTCTTGTGGCAAAAAGTGTGGTTCAGCACTGGACAAGGGGGGAACTAAGATTCAAGTATAGGAAGTTATGAGGAAGTGCAGCTGAGACATTTCTGCAAGCACTGTAGGATAAGTAAGCAGAAACAGATTTGGCATCAGCTGAAGAGGAGTGGAGCTGCCTCAAAAGAACATGGGCCACTATGGCAGAAGCAGTTTGTGGACTATGCAGATGGCGAAAATTAAGGAAGAGAGAGAGGAGTGGGTGTGGACCAATAATGTCCAGGTGGGAATCTGAAACAAGAAAATGATGCAGAAAGAAAAATGAGTCCATTGGACTCAAATTAAAATGAATACAAAGAGGTAAAGAAGAAGCCCAAAGAGAGTGGACTACACAACCTGTAGACAGAGCTAGGAAACAATCCCACAGATGGCATTGGAGAATGGTACTGCAACACAAATTGTAAGTCATGACTTAGTAAACAACCAACTGGTAAGACACAAACAAGGGAAGAGTTGAAAACTGTACTTTGAAAGTCTGCTAAGTGAGGCAAGCCCTTTTCTGAAAAGAGTTGCCCACATGTGATCCTAATATGGTGCCTAAGTCTGACATACCAGAGGGAAAAAGAAGAAATGTAGTCCAGAAAAATGAAGAATGGCAGTGAGACTTGATGAAGTGACTGTTGACCTGTTGAAAGTCTTAGGCAAGAGAGGCATAAAATAGATTAGCAGAGTGATTAAAGCTGTACGGAGAGACAAAAGATTCCCCCACAATTAGCACAAGTTTATTTTGGTCTCAATATATAAGAAAGCACCCATGAATGCAAAACTATCAAGGATTAGTTACTGTCCCTCAGCATGAAGATACTCAAAAATACTTCAGATGCTAGGATTAAGTGAACGGTTCCCTCTTGGAATGAGAATAGTTTGATTTCAGGCAAGTGATAAAGAAGCAACTAGAGCACCAGCACGATAGTTTCTGGGGTGTTCGAGAGTTAGAAAAGGCATACAATAAAGTGGACAGAAGGATGCTGACACCAGGCCTGAAGAACTACAGAGTGTCTGAGGATTTATCTACTATGATGTGATGGCTTCTGTGCTACCCAGGACCGAGAGTAACCTTGTTACTCTGCAATCTGCCTCCAGAAAGAGGGAGACCTGCTGGTACTTAACTGGGTGCCAGTTCCCTGACATCATCACCCAACAACCTCTTCTGTGTTATGCCAGCTCTCTCCTTGCCTTACCGATTAACAATAAATGTACCCCAACCTCTTCTACACTGAACACTCTCAGAAATATCACATTTGTTGTTCCCAGAGAAACAGTGTGCACACCATCTTGAATGACTCAACTCAGGATCACCCCCTGGTGTAATATCACAGCACTGAGGAAGATCTATAGTGAACACAAAGATAAGTTTATTATCAAAGATTTAAGATTCAAGAAAAAATGAGTTAAGATTTTGGAAACAAAAATGTTACATATGAAACAAAATAACACAATAATTATAGATAAAACTTAACTTAACAGGCTACCTTTCTGTCTAAAGAAATTTGTCTTACCCAAATGTCCCTTGCAGCTTTTCAATCCAGCCTTACTGAGACTGTGTTTTTTAAGAAGATAACTGCACTGCCCAATTACTTCCCAGATCCAGGATAAAGGAGTGTCTCCTTGCATTTAATTTATATCCCTGAAGTTCACTGCCAATCCTCAGGCACAGTAAAGTATCCCCCCACTGCTTGTTTTTTCCCCCGATGGTTTCACATCCCCTTGTTGACTTTGTTTGTAAATAGGAGGTCAGTTGTGTTACAATGCTACATTTACATACTGACCCATAGCTAGATATATAAACATCTTTTGTCTGGCCAAAAGAACCTGTCAGCTACACCCTGATGATAAACTATAGGAACATATTTTCACCATATATCAGGGGTGGCCAAACTTATGGAACTCAAGAGCCGTGGCAAGTTGATTATTAAACCTTCAAGAGCAGCACTGAGGCATATAGCCATATACTTTTACCTACTAAATTGATTTGCTGACGTTCTTCCGCGAGCCACACTTTTTCATTTAAGAGCCACATGCGGCTCCCGAACCACAGTTTGGCCACATCTGCCATATATAGATAACTCCCTACATACTATTTGTGCATTCATTTCACAATAATATTAATTACCATTAACAATATTAATTACCATGATTCTAGCTTCTGTTTAATATCATTTCACATGATGTTCTTTGGTGAACCAGAAAGTACATACTAGGATCAGGATATTCTTGTAACCTCTTTGCAAAGGGAGGGGGACCTCATGGGTCACACAGTGAATACACAACACAGATCACCTAAAACTGTGATTATGGAATAACAAGCTCCTTTGAATTGAAAAGTTTCCCTTCAGCCCACTGCTGTTTACCACACTGATGGACTGACTATGTCAGCAGAAGATCTCAGTGGGAAAAGATGAGAAGCTTATGTATGAAGGATATGTAGCAATAAAGGCATCCTCAAAAGATCTGGGGGAAATAGTAAATCAATGGTATGACCAGCTAAGCAGAGATGGAATGTGAATGAAAATGACTAAGACTATATCTACACTAGCACTTTTATTGATAAAACTTTTGTCATTCAGGGATGTTGTTATGCAAAGAGCACCCAGGATCTTTTCAGGGGGGAGAAGATGATGTGCCACATTTATTATAAGACACAGAATTAATTCCTATCTTAATGCTACACACACATGCGCCCAAACACACCAGTAGATGTCCTGTAGATGATAGTTACCAGTCCTGGTCGTGGCTCGAGATCGCAGCTTGGGTTCATTGCTGGAGTTTGTGGCTCGTGACAGCTACCTGGCCAGGGAAGCTGGACACGAGGGGGAGCAGGGTCTTTGTCAGGTGCGCACCGATGCTCCTTTCTTCTGGATCTTGTGCAGAACAGTTCCCCAAAGCCTTATGATCTCACCCAGTCTTTTATACAGTTTTGGCTTCAATGGAAGTACTGGTGGGTCACGTCACTTCTGTACCACTACTGATTGCTGGACAATAGCAGGCGTGACAAAAAGTCCATGGGTGCTGCTGAGTCACACTGCTCCTGTTAGCAGATGTGACTTTCAGCTTGATCTTGATGGCTTGATTAAGTTTTAGTTGTTTTGTTTCTAGGGTGGATCCTTTTCACACTCTTCAGCCTTGGATGGACTTCACGCCTCGTCAGGATCAACTGGCAGTTTGGATAATTATTAGTTCACACGTACACCCTTCATCCACACCTTGTTCTTATCAGATAAGATGGAGTACAGTGATCAACATGACAGAGATTGGGGAATACAATGATCAATATGGAGTTTTCATTTACAATATGGAGTTTGGAATGCTACAGATATTGGGGAAAAGGTAGTGGTAGAACCAGAGCTTTAAAGATAAATAGGGACAAATTTACAAAGCAGTACGGGCTGGGTGGCTCAGAGGAACTAGCTGTTCCCCTGAAGCCATGTGAACCGCGGTAGCGGTTCGAGTCCACGCTCTCCCCAAAAGCTACAGCCTGTCTAGGAGAAAATACTTATTGCGCTCCACTAAAACTAAATGGAGATTCACAGGACTAATGTGACAAAGTTGCAAACACCAAAATAAGACCATCAATGTGAAGTAATTAAAATGAAACAAAGATTGGCAGGGATAATATACAAATATTGGGGTACTATTACAAATGGGAAGTAATTAATTAGGAGGCACATTACCAATAAGAAACATTGTTACCACCAGATTTACAATATATGAAGATTTACAGAAAATAAGAAACAAATTACACATCAGTGAAAGTGGTACAAGAGTGAATTAGAACCATAAACCAATAAACTCAGTAAAGTTATGAGTGAGCCCAATGAATTTATGAATGTATCCACAAGGCTATAGATAACAATTAACACCATATCCCTACATTGTGGGGCGAAGGGGAAACACATACACCGACTGACTGACAGAAGATTTACAAAAAAACGCCTGTGTGGACAGAGCTATGTGAGCAGGATTTGCTCTTCTGCTGACATAGCTACTGCTGTTCTTCGGGGGTGATTTAATTAACCAGAACTCTCTTCCATTGGTACAGAGTGTCTACACAGGAGACATTGCAGCACAGGTCGGCAACTGTTGCTGGTCCCCGTGCCAGCTCCTGTCCCCCAACCCTCAGCAGGTGCCAAAGCTATCAGGGGAAAAAGCTTACACACACACACCCACACACACCCACACACCCACCCACCCCTGTTGTGGCCCCAAACCCTGCTTGGGGGAGGGGGAAGGTGTGGGGCCAGCAGGGGAAAGAAGCAGGGGAAGCATGCCACTCAGAATATTTGGCACAAGTGCCAGAGGTTGCCAACCCCTGCCTTAAAGCAGTGGAGCTGCAATGCTACAGCTGTGCCACTCTAAGCTCTCTAGTATAGAGATAGCCTAAGACTGAGACCATGTAGGTCAGCAAAGGTGGCACAGGAAAACTGGATATGGA
Source organism: Podocnemis expansa (assembly GCA_007922195.1). Lineage (NCBI taxonomy): Eukaryota > Metazoa > Chordata > Testudines > Podocnemididae > Podocnemis > Podocnemis expansa. Next base: position 14,438,759 of record ML681964.1, on the reverse strand, counting down.
GATTAACAGAGTACAACTAAGCTAGATACAGCAGTGTTAATACCTTGGTGGCTGGACTACGGAAGACAAAGAGTTTAAAAAATGAGATACTTTCCCAACTAGAGAGTGCTGGAAAAGTGTGGAATAATATGTCATGGGCTGTGTATGACAAGCATATGCCATAGAGACCAAATGGATAGAAGTATGGCACACATCTCAATGCTGCAGAAACAGGGCTGGTAAAGAGACAGTTAAATGTCTTACTGGTGTTTGAGGTGAAAGGTCTTCAAGCAATAAAAAGCATTACATGAAGAGGCAGATTTCAAAAAGAAAGCATTAGGAGAGAGGTCAAAATCTGTAATGTGGCTGAAAAACCCAAGAAACATTATGTCACTGATTCGGACATGTACAGAGCATGAACAAAGAGGGCCTCGTGAAGAAAGCATGGAAGGAAAGGGTGGTAGGAAAAGAACCCCCAAGGAAAGCTGAGAAAGCAATGCACGGATTGCAACGAAAAAGATGGTAAGCCAGTGTGTCTTAGTGATGGAAGATACCTGCACAGCAACTGAACCCCAGATGATGAGATAAGGGGAAGAAGATCTATTAGACAAATACTGGATTACCAAGTGAGTATTCAAAGACAGAATTATTGTCTATACTGATAAAGCATAGTATATTATAGAGTGGTTCAAAAGCTCTCATCAGTTTTTAAGAGTCTACAAAAATAAAACATTTAAGCATCATTGGTTCAATAGATTCAATCAATCATTAGGCTAATTTTCCTCCTCTTCACAACAATTCCAGAAGAAAGCAAGAAGATGGAATAAACTTATTGTAATGGAGTCCTGTGGTACTTTTAAAGACTAACAAATTAACTTATTGCATTAGCTTTTGTGGGAGAAAATCCCACTTCACCAGATTTTTCCATGGAAGTTCATGTGATAAATACATTTTTCAGTTTTGAAAAGTGGCACAGGACTCCCTGCTTGTTTTGCCAAACTAGACTAACACAGCTACCCCCTTGGAACTTATTATAATATGGTTAAATAGACTAGTGGCCATATGTATGAACTAGTTGCTGCATGCTTTCTACTTGTTTTATGTGCTCTCATTAAAAACAAAGAAAACGAAGATATTCTTTAAAGAGTTAGAAAAGTGAACTACAGATAGATTGTCATAGTCCTTTAAAAACCCCCAAGTCAAAAAATTTTTTTTTTTTTTTTTTTTTTTTTTTTTTTAACTGTTGCCTTTAGCACAGGCAGGCTTTGGACTTCAAAACTTTACATATTATTGAGCAGCAAACGTAAAAACAATAGCAATGTGGAATACAAGACAAAAAGGAATTCAATTAGTTTAATCTATTGCTGGCTTATCATGGTCTGAAGATAAGGAATCTATTCTTAAGAGGATCCTCTTGTTGTTGCAACACTGAAATATGAACTTCAATAATTTTTTTAAAGAAAAACTAAATGTGATTTGCAAGATAACACCAGATACTCAATAATTAATTATAGAATGACAGCTCATTCTTTGAGCATTAACAGTAAAAGCAGGTCTCTTGAGAGCTTTCTTTTCCACCATATGTATATTTCCTTGGGGTAGCTTTATCATAGAAAAATATATAAAAATTAATATTATCAAACATGTATCTAAAATTTTAGTCCAGGATTTCCAGTACAAATGAATAACCAAAAGAATTTATTAAATGTTATGTAGTTTGAACAAAATTAATAAAAGTAAAGCAAACATAAATGTAGGAAAAAGCACTTTACTTCCATATGGAAGAGTGTGAATGAACTGAGAAAATAACACACACAAGAGACAGTGCTATTGATGTAAACTCAGTATATTCCTTTCATATAATTATGTCTCATAAGCACATTGCAAAAACTGCAACAGAATGGAGAATTTAGTATATCTAATCTTCTTCTGCCTCAAAATATAGACAGATTGGAAGAAATTGTTAATTGAAACTAGAAGTATTATTGGAATGAGAAGTATTGAGTTCTCCCTGAAGGAAATAATCTTAGGACTAGGCAATACTGAAATAGCAAATGTAAACACAAAACTCTCATAAAATTGTACATCCAACCAGAGGGAAACATATTGTTACAAAAGTTAGCATCTACAACTCGATAGACACGAAAAACAATGTGTGGCATGTGGTAGAAACAGAGGGATGGGATTACTCAAAAATCAGTTGAAAGAAACCAAATCTTTTTTCATAAATTTGTTCTGCAGAACTGTCCTTTTTCCAAACTGAAAGAAAATTTACATTAACTTACTATAGCCCAGATTGTCACCTCCTGCACTCAAACCTGTGGATAACTTTTTTTTTTATTTTGGTGATGGGGGGTGAGGTGGGTGATGGAATTTCCCTGTGAAGATTCCAACAGGCTATGACAAAGAGAAAAAAGGGGCAGAATTTATTTCCTCCTTCCAGTCCCCCATGGAAAAAACCTGTCTCCAAAGTCAGTGAACCCAGGGGTGTCTATATGTGACATGCTGTGTAGCCCACACAGGCCCTGAATGGGGTAAAGTGGGTTTGAGGGTATGTCCACATTGCATTTTGGAGTAAGCAGGAGCAAGCCTCTCAGCCTAGCTCAGCAGATTCTGACTAGCAGAACTCACACTAGCACTCTGTTAATGTTAGTATAGACAAAGGTTTGAAACTGTGGCTTGCTCTGGAACCTGGACTCTGAGGTTGGGGGACAGGAATGTCAGGAGGAAGCCCAGCTGGGAAGCTAGCCTGATTAAAGGAGGCTAGCAAGCAGGCAGGAGAAACAAAGCAGCCACTAACAGTCAAAGAGGCTCCTGCAGTAAACCCCAATAGAGGGGCAGGTTCTAGACTTCCAGGGATGCAGAGCACTCTGGAAAAGATTTAGGTAAGGAAGAAAGTGGGAGAAACAGAGCAGCAGAAAAGCATGAAAGACCAAGCCTAAGGGAAGGCTGAAATTGCTTTGACTTCATACTTGCGGCTTGTGTTCATTAAGAGGTTTCCGTTGGAGGCGTCTCAGATTCCCAGTCCTGAGAGAAGAGGGAACTGATAAGAGCTGTAGGGAAAAGGCCTGAGGAAGACTGAGAAGGAAGAAACCCAGGGAAACAACAGCCAAGAGTGGGACTGAGTAGACCAGGGCTTGGATCCACCTCCCACTAAAAGAGATTACATGAAGGACCTTCTTATATAAGAGGATAAGAGCACTGGAGAGCCCTGAGGCAAGGGTGTGAAGATCATGGGGTCTGGCGTAGGGGCAACAGACATTCTTATGAAGATAGTGGTCTATTTTATGTGAGCTTCTGTTTCCCCAAAAGAGGTGAGTGAAACTGTGAGCCAGATGAAGGGCTGAACCTTGGAAGAGAAACCACAGAAGCTGCCCCAAAGGAGGCATTCGAGTGCTCCATGAACTCCATACCATACAAGGCTAGGGGTGTACATGCAGAGTCATTTTACCTTAGGAGCTGCAGCTGGGGCCAGAGTCACACTATGCCCCCACCTTTCATTATAGACAGCTTCAGTAGAGACTTCAGGAGGTATTGGCACAAGATAGTACCAGCTAGCACTGTATTAAGTCTTCCAGCTAAATTCATTGGGGACCAAAAGGAGACTGATGTACATCCCTTCACAGTCCTACCTGTGGCCCAGCTACCACTACTCTAGCCCATCACAGCTAAATCCCTTCTCTCCATCTCTCCCCAGACTCTGCACTCTCTGAAAGGGCAGAGGAGGGAGGTACCTGTAACTCCCCTTTTGTAAAAGAAAGGGGAGTTGCCTGTGGAGGACTCCACCAAACATATATCACAGTGGGCACAATCGGGGCCTATATTATGAACTACTAGTCCTCCTTAAGACATAAGAAATTCCATAATGGTAACTATAAAGGGGAAAAAAGAACTTTTATTTAAGTGCATAATTCCTCATAGGTTTTTTTTTTGTTTGTTTGTTTTTGTTTTTTGTTTTGTTTTGTTTTTAATTTATATGGTCAGTTTCTGAAGCAGCCTGAATGTTCTGGTGACATCAAATACTAAATGTCTGTACCAGGCACCAAACAAGCGGCACGCAAACCGAATATCCATGTCAGAAATTACTGAAACTGTCAAACTGCATACATTCATCATTTAACCAGATTTCCTGAACATGGCCAAACATTATTCTCTCATTTGGAAAACTAATTATATCTAGAGGAATCAATTTGAGAAGAAAACTCAGGAACCCCCTATTTGATAAGAGGTAATCTGCCTACTCCATCCAATCTGCTCAACTGATTAGGAAAAAAAATTACTTAATAAATCAAACAATAAGGTGGCAGTTGTTTCTAAACTAGGTACCCATCCAAAAAACCTTGTCACTTGTCTTTCTCAGGTAACCACATTTACCTTGAACGGCATACCAGAGTAGACCAACATAACCACTGAACAATTACATCAAAACTTCCAGATTTCTAGATGTAGTTACAGTAACATTCAGTATAAATGCATACAAAAGGAAAAATTAATATACATATAAAACTGGTGATGTCAGTTTACTACAAGTACTAATTTTCTATATAAAAGTGAAAATGCAGTGAAAACATTCTAAATCTTTTTCTATGACTGTCTCCATACTTCAGATTAGACTATTTCTTCCCAAAACAGAATAATATACATGTTAAAAATTATAATAAAGGACAGACATTTTAACAGGTAAATCTATAAATCTATTTTCTAAATTGATGGACTTGAGCCAATTATTTATTCAGCTTTCCTTGTCATCATTATTTGAAACAGAACTTATCTGTTACTGTTTTCCAAACTAAACCTCATATATAAAAAATATAACTTCTTGTGTATAACTCAAAGGTTTATAATTCATTACTTGAGCCTGTTCTGTGAACAGATTTTCAAAATGAAAAAAAGCCACAACATCTTTCTAAAAGTCGTCACAAACAAAAACACAACACTTTCAAAACAAAAAACTCAAGTCAGTTTTCAAGTTTGACAATCTCCCTTCTTAGTTTTTTACTTACGCAGGAACTTTTAAAGGTGAAAAATCCCTCTCTTGACAACTTCTCTGATTGTATCAAATGACCTTGTTGATCCAGAAAAGTTAATTTTAGGTTGACGATCTTACTGCTATTGGCCCATCTTTTAAGACAACACTGTACACACAGAGTAATGCACAAAGTCAGATTAAGGTTTAGGAATGACAACTCCATGCCTTGGCTGGCAGTTTCTATGTCACATGATAAGAGCAAAATCCAGCTTTCATTTTTGTAAAAACACTAGTGCTTACCACTGTTCCCTCTAAGCTGTGCGTGTGTGCACGTGCACACAGGTCATGAAACCTGCGCACACAACAAAATAAAGTGCGCACAAAAAAATTCAATAGTGCTAATATTGGTGCTCACAAAGAAATGTTTTTGCACACACAAAGAAACTGTTTGCGCACACAGTCTACGAGTAGTTAGAGAGAACACTGCTCACGGTTGCAAAGAACTTGAAAATGTGACCCAAGTATAATCAATGACTGCCTAAATATGTAAATGGACTAAACACCACCTTCAGGAAGCAACCAATTAAATTCTGAAATGAGCTACTCTATGAGCCCCCCACTACCATCATCCAGCTGAGGATTATTTCAGGGGACTTGGCTGCTGCCACCCCATCATAACTCAGTGGTGCTGTCAGTAGGTGACCTTAAAATAGGCACTTCTGCTCAGGTGGATGCTGAGTCCTGATTTTTCTGAGGCAGACCACAGCCTGTCCGAAGAAAGGGTGAGATGGTCAGTCAGGAGAGGGAGGACAACCTGCCAGGAAGGGGAAAGCGTAGCTTCTTCATCAAACCAGCAGACAGTTCTTATGTGAGTGGCCCCTGCTTCTGCAAACCGCAAAATAGGGCTGTAGTTCCGAGACAGGGCTATGGAAGCCTTCCCAAGTGGGGTTTGCCTAGAGCCCCAGATTACCCCAATCTGGCCCTAATAACATGGTTCTGTTGCAGCTGTTACAGGTCCTGAGTCCTTTAAGGTCAGGAATTCTGAGGGATGTAGTTTCAGGTTGCATGGCTGTTCATGCAAGAAGGTAAAAAATAGAGAGGCAGGCATATTGCATTGCCTAGAAGAGACTTGATTGGGCCAAGTGGCTCATGGAGGAAGCCCCAAAAGGAGTCATAGCTAATCCAAGCTTTAGGAGAAGCCTTGGAAGTTTTTGGGAACAGACTCATCCGGAGGAGCCTTGAAAGAAGCCAGATCTGAGGGGAAGGGTCTCCTATATAAACTGTTGGAAATGTGATGTAATAGAACCAGATCCCAAGAGGGCTGGACCCACTGTGCCCTCAGCTCAATGAACCATCATACAATACCAGCTGCCTAAGCTAACACATCCCAATGGGATTTTAGGGCCTTCAGTTGCAAACTCTTTGAAGCAGCAACCTTTTCTTAGGTCTGCATGCACACTACTTACACTACGATTTAAACTATGCCTGTCTTACTTGCACATCTAACTTTGCTGTTGCACACTCACTAAACAAGTATTTAATTAAATACCTATTTTTTAACCCCATTTACATTTGTGGGAGAAATTTTTTTTCAGAGCATCAGATGTTATTGCTAAGTGATTAAGAATAATGAAATTCCAGATTTAATTCCCTTTTTAAAAAAAAAAAAAAAAAAGCTTCTCAAATACAAACAAATATTGGCATTTTTGGAGTTTAAGTTTTCATTATTCAATGAAACTTAAAATATAATTTAAGATATAATGATGTGCATTAATCTTTCACTTACACTGAATATGCATATAAGAAAAGTGGTTGTTGCCTAGACACACAGGCTATCATCTAGGTTACTGCTTGTGGGGTTTTGGGGGGGGGGGGGTGTTTGGTTGTTTTGTTTTTGTTTTTCTTCATTTTGCAGCATATTTCCATGAACCCCTCACTATACCAGAACCTGGTGAGTCTAAAGGTAACAGCAAAATCCCAGTGAGAGGGACAAAAGGAAACAATCTGTGGTGTTTAACTGAAAAGGGTAACAAAGGCATGAAAAACAACCTTAGATTCTGCATGTTTATATGCATAAAAACCTAGCATTGGAACTAAATGTGCAGGGACTACGATTCCTGACAAACTGGATGAAAATACATTTGTCTTGTCCTTGTTTAAGAATAGAAAGGCTTTTGGAATGTTTAGTCTCAGTAGCAAAGCAGCAGCTACTTTAACAGAAGCAGATTTCTGAAGCTTCTTAACAACTCTCACTGGTGACTTGTTACATCCTACCACTCGTCCCTGCAGGTCCAGTACCCTGACAGGCAGTATGAAAAGATTTTCTAATGGGGCCACTGGCTGTCAGAAGCCACCAGCTGGCCTGCCAGGGCTTTGCAATTGCATGGGCCAGCTGACAGTCTGGGTGTTGCTGACCATGCTGAGCAGCGTGCCACCCAGCTGCTGTGTGGTCACGTCCATCTGGAGATCTCCAGCCAGACAAATCTCTACGCCTGTCAGATCTCTTCAGCAAGCCTTGTTATGTAAATTCAATTACTCAAGTGTGCCCTATTACTGCTGGCTAACTGCTCCTAGAACCGATCTTATACTGACAGTCACTTCACAATTCTACTCACTAAAAGTGCCTCATTTATTCTTGCTCAGCTATTCCCTTGTATCATTAAAGCAGAACAGCCAAAGTCCATAGCACTGTAACCTCTCTGCAGTGGGCTACTGTTCCTTGCAAAGAGCTTGGAGAGAAATTAATTGAAAAAACAACTTTCTAATCAAACATGATCTTGTTAAAACCACACTATCTACACAATTTTAGACATAATTTTACTACCAAAAATGTATATTTTAAAACTTTGAACAGAAGTTTAGCTAGTCTAACAATCCATTTTAAAAGTATGAAACAAAATAGGATGTTAGTAAACTGTATTTTGGATACTTGCCTTATCTAATGAGCTCTCTGTAAAGAAAGCAAGATCATTTAGTCAGACATAGTTTGCCACAGTGATGTTCAGATTTGTTTAATTAATGCTGTTTCACCAGTATCCTTACATTTCTCTAAGCAATGGATTCAATTTATCAACAATTGTTTAGCTGTCAAAGTCTGCCTGGTGAGGAGACATACAAAAACGTTTATTCAGTGATGTCATCATGAAAATACAACAGTAATTATATATAAAAGATATCAGGCCAAGATTTACAAACCATGAGTTAAACGATAGCCTTCTGAGTTGATTCATCCAGCATATCAATACAGTTTCCTATGTTTATAGTCATTTTTAAATTGCATTTATTTACACTTCGAAAAATAATTTGTCACAGTCACAGAAAAAAAGCCATAGAAGAGAATTTTAGTAGGTAGAACAAGCTACTATAAGTGTCTGTGTCTTGTCCATATATGTTAAACTTAAAGTATACCTGATGCCTGTGTAGCTGACAAGCCAGAATAAAAGATCACACTTCAGCCATTGGTAGATCTCTGTCTGGATTCAAGTATACAATTTAAATAATAGCAAGCACTTTTTACAATATCGTTATTTATACATATAGAGGTGCATTGTGCTTTACAGAATAAGTAAGCGAAATACAACCTAATTCAGATAACATAAAGGATGACAAGCCATTAGATTAGTTTTCTCCACTTTTACAGCACTGAAACTGCTTTCTATATGTGAATACTCATCTATCCTATTAGCATCTGTCTTACTTTTAAATATTAGGTGAGCTGGAAGTTTAGCTGAAAGGAGAAAGCATTGAAGAGATTGGAAAAAGACTTCAACTGGTGCACAGACTCAAGAAGGATACAATTTGTAAGACAGGGAAAAATCTTTAAAAATCAAAGCTAGAAATAAAAATAAGCAACTTTCTTTCCACAGCTGTCAGAAAGTACATCTTTTGTGTAAGAATTTATGAAAGTAACAAAACAATTGTCTTGCTGATTCTTAAAGAGCTGTCTATATTGGCCCACAATTAGCAAAGCATTTAAGCATGTTTTTAGCAGGAGCGCCCCAGCCCGGGAAAAGATTTGGGGCTCAGGGCTCGAGCACTGTATGCCTGGCACCAAGGACACCCCTGGTTTTTGGCATCATTGGGATTTTAAAGCCAATAAGCACAAGCTTAAATATGTTAATGATTTAGAGCCTTAATTAACAAAGGCCACACTTCTTGGGAAAGGAGACGGTTTGATGAAGAAAGGATTTGTAGGGTGGGGAGGAATGGAAATGATCACCATTACAACATCTTCAAAGTTTCTGATGAAGTGAGATTTTTCTCCCACGAAAGCTCATGCAATAAATAAATTTGTTAGTCTTTAAGTGCCACAGGACTCCTTGTTTGTATTACAACATCTGTTTTTGATGTAGCAACACTGATGTTGTAGGAACATTAGGAGATCTACTCCTGTGGATGGTTGGAATTTTGTCATTGTCTTCAAAGGGAGTAGGATGTGTGGTAGAAATGACCCTTCCCCCTTATGCCCTTTTGTTTCAGTAAATGGTCTCGTTTAAGTTTGTCATATTGCAACTTCTAGGAAAGACTGGGACAATTCAAGCAATAAGCTAATATTTATACTCCAACACACACAAAAGTTTCTACAAATGAAGTTAAGCAACAGTAAAGTAAATATACTTATGAAATCCCATTTTACAAGTTATGCCAAATGATGCTTTCCAAACAAAACAACAAAGCAGCAAAGATAATCTTGTTAGCAATCAACAAACATTGCCACAAATCCTTTATGGTTAATAAAAACAAGGTAACATTTACCATAAAAGTTTAACCAAAAAAAAAAAAAAGTTATGCAGGTTCTTATTAGACTGATACTCTACAACACCGCTTTCTATTTCATAATTAAGTGGCCATAGTATTTTTGCCAAGCCAACTGCTGTCCAAATAAATGTGCACTACTGAAACAGTACTGCCCATCTCTCTCTAGCATATACAGAATCATGAGTTTGAAAACAAACATGGTCAAATTTCATTGAAATATATGCTAACTGAATTAATCAGCTTACCTGGTAAGTGTTTGAAAGTAGTTATTTATACATCTGTCTTTATACAACCCAATACTGATTATGATGAGGTGCATCAGTTGCTAATTTGACTTCCTATACTCCTTACCTTAGTCTACACTTGTCACACTTTTTGGAGGCAGTTGACACGAGATACACAAGGTATGTACAGCTTATTAGTGCCAACTTACCTCACCCTACGTATTGTGCAATGCCATCCATTCACCTTACTGCTTTGCCACTTCTGAGGGTGGAGTTATTATTGCAAACCTGGAAGAGTGCACTGATGGGAGCAATTTTGCTGCCGTTAGTACAGACATAGCCTCAGTCACAACAGGTTCTATTATGCCTCATAAACACTACCCCATTAGTGGCAGAGCACAGACAAACTACACTGCTTTGTGAGTAGTTTCCAGAGGAATTCTGATGCAGGGAGGCAAAATAAATCTCATAAGTGCTTGACAGCTTGTGGAGCATAGCTCTTGGGAGTGGAAAGCCAGCCCTAGAGCATCTATCCAGTTCTTCTCACCGCTCCTTAAAAGGAAGCAGGACCTAATCTCACCCTGTTAAGCCCTGGGACGCCATTAGAAAGATATCATATGTGATAGTATTTCTGTGAGTCCATGGACTGAGTTACACATGCCTGCGGGACAGGGATGTGTGCATGGGGAGTTGGGGAGAGGAAAGGCCTCTTGCACCCTTTCTGTATATGGTCTTCTAGTATGGGAGGCACTATCTGTTTTACTAGTAGTATGAGAAGTCTGAAGAGTATTTCTGGGCAATGTTCTAGCACATTTTGGGGGACTACACAACTACATGTTGTTTGAGCATCAGTTATAATTGCTGGCCTGTAATGGGTTAAAAACACTCTTGTGAAAAAACAGGGAGAAGCCACAAATCCAGAGTAAAAAGATTCCAATAGTCACAAGTTACACAAGTCCTTGAATTTCTAATATTGCAAGGTTCAAAATCACTTTAGTAACAGTTCAAAACTTTAATTCAGCTGCTTATCATTATCCCTATACACCACACCCAAAAATCCTACAGTCACATGAAACTTCATAACCCCTTTAATTTTTTTTTTTAAATCTAATACTAATGTAACATTTAATACAACTAATGATGTTCTAATTAGCTACCTACATGTTTAATCCTTTATCTCTACTAAGCTCTTGGCTTAAAAACATCCTTTGGACTTGAGTTCCATAGGCTGCATTTATTTCATATAATATGCATATATTCTAAAAAGACTATGAGGGTAGGATAAGTTTTAAATTTGTTGTCTCAGTTTCACTGAGCATCTCTTTGTTCTCATATCATGAGACAAGGTAAACCAAGGAATGCACTATTTACTTCCGCTACACCATTGTTTTGTATACGTCTGTCATATTCATCTCATCTTCAAAGAGTCCACATTTTCAGCTCCTTTTATGAAGTATATCCATGTCTGTATAATTTTGCTTACTTAGCTCTGTATCAGCTTCATTTCAGCTACACAGATTTAGAGGTTGTGTTACCAGTATAAGATGTATCATCATCAGTGGGGACATGCCTTTGGTTTGTATAGTGGTAGTAATAGTAGATGTAATATTTTGCATCCCATTCCTTGTGCACCCCAGTATTGTTTGTTTGAATTCTGCAGCACTTTGAGTAGTGGTTTTCACTGAACTGTACAAAATGATGTGCACAGACCATCCCTCACTTACCTTGCACCCAGCAACATGTATGAGTCATTCACATAATTCTTTCTAAGATACATTACTTTGTATTTATCAATACTAGACTGCATCTGACATCATGATGCTTAACCACCTAGCTTTGTTATGCCTTCCTGAAGTTCTTCATGGTCCTCTCTAGTCTCAAGTAATCTGAATAACACTGGGTCGTTCATAAGAGTTATCACCTAACAGTTCACCACTTTTTTCTGATAATCAACATTTAAAGTAACACTGTTCTTAGCTCAGCACCTCAAAGTTCCCTAGCTTTAATAATAATTAAAAAAAACAAAGACCTGTGGCATCTAAAAGATTAACAAATTTCTTCAGGCATAAGCTTTCGTGGGCTGCAACCACTTCGTCAGGCAAGCGATCACAGCAAATTGCTTGCTCAGTGTCTCACATCCCTACTGCTCACATTACTCCCTGAAATATATTGCACTGTGGGTAGCAGGTGCAGGGACTTGTGGGAGGCAGTTATCCTCCACTCACTCCATCTCCCCTCTTCTCTAAAGAAAAAAAAAAGCAGGAAAGATTTCCTTGCTGTTTCTCTGCCACAGGCAAAACAGGCACAGTGATACATGGAGAGAGAGGAATTAACTGAAAACTTCCCTGGGCTGCAGGCAGAGGACAAGCTACATTTGAATGAAATGGTACCATAACTCAAGTTGATAACACAGCCCCTGCAAGTGGCATGGCATTGACATCAAAATCTACCATTCAAATTTAGGTCCATGTAGCCAGAAAGCAGCTCTTATCTTGCTTTTTCCCATTTCTTCAGTCTGCTTCACCAAAGCAATGTAGCTCATCAATTTAGCTGTGGAGCTGACTTGGTTAATGGAACGAGCCATGCTGGCAGAAGCCATATCAAGGAAATTAAAAATAAAAGAAGGATCCATAGTTACTATGATAAAAGTTTAATTATGTGGAAGATATTGTTTTCACTCTCACAGTCAACCAGAAAATCCTGCTTAGCTATAAACTCTAAGACACCAAAGCCTGAACTTGCAATAGAAATGTTTTTTGACATGTTGGTGAAATAGGTAAGATTGCTCACCTTGTGAAGCTTCAACAGCTATGCAAACAATGGCCCAGAAATGCTAGCTCAAACTCTTCCCCATGAGTTTCTTCAGTTCTCACATAATTCATACATACTACTGGCCACACTCTGGATTGGTTCTTGGACAGAGATGGGATATAAAACTGCTCCCTCTTGCCACAGAAGCTGGTCAGGTCATTTCCCTTTCATGTCAGAAATACCAATCAACACCATCAAAAAATAAAAGCAAAACAACAAACCACATCTCATGCCCTAAAGTGAGAAAAAGCTCACCTTCACAATCTATATCTCAGGAACTCTTTGCAGGAATCAAACTTACAGAAAGCTTAAAAAAAAACCCAACTTTGGTCTCTTAAATGGTGACTGAGGCACTAGCTATTAGTCAGAGAGTGGTTGTACATACACAAACAACAAAGCCTTCATTCCACCATAATCCTGTGCCACATGTTATTCTACATCTATGTTAAGTTAAGGGATAGCTGATTAAACAAGAAAAGCCAAAATGCCAGAAGTACATGGATGCCTCTTAGCCATAGTTGCTTGGTGTCAGGCACAAACAGAAACCACTCCTTCTCAAAGCTTTAAAAAACTATAGTCCTAATGTACCTAAATAAAGAGCAGCTGGCTAAAGCTAAATTCAGGCAAGACTGCAGTGATGCTCATGGGCAAAGGGAAGAGATTTGAAGAACCTGCTGCCAACAATAGGGAATGTTACAGCAGAGGTATTTGCCCTCAGATTGTCGTCAGTCTACTCTCATAAGGATTCTTTCGCAATCCTCAATACTATTAAATATGTATGTTAACTACAGAGGCAAAACATGCTCACTTCTATATGAAAGTAGGAGGAAATTTGCAAGCCTGCCTGTTGAGCTCATACTTGAGCAGTGATCCATGTTTCTATGAATTCCAGATTTCATTACTACAACCCATATCCAGGTTTGAAGTCGTAGCCTTTTGGGGAAAAAAAAGCTCTAGCTGGTACAAAAACACAGCTGCCTATCTACATACCAACACAAGTCACTGCGTATGTCTACACTATGGGCTTAAGTCGGTTTAAGGAGGCTTAAGTCAAGTTAAGTAAAGCCCTAGCCACATCTGGAGTTCATTAAATCAACTTAAGGGCTTCCCTAATTTGACTTAACTCCAGCCCTTAAACTCAACTTCAAGGGTTAAACTGACTTTATTAAGTCGACTTAACACAATGTGGCCATTAAAGTTGACTTAATAAAGTCAACTTAGTGCAGTGGGGCCATTTAAGTCGACTTCATAAAATCAGCTTAAGCCCGGGGACCCATTTATTTATTAAGTTGACTTTAAATGGGTCCTCCAGCTTAAGTCAATTTTATAAAGTTAACTTAATGCAATGTGGCCTCTGTAAGTTGACTTAAAAAGGTCTACTTAAAGTTGACTTTAAGTAGACTTTATTAAGCCAACTTAACCAAGCCCTGTTGTGAAGACATAGCCACTGTGAAAACATTACCCTAAGTGCTCTTCTAGTTGCACTAGTCCCTCCCCCCCGAACAGAATCCACCTCCTGATATAAATTGAGCTCTTCATGGAAACGGACATATCTACTTAAGAGACTTGTTTACACTCCATGTCTGTTATCTTCAAATAATATGTTGCACTGAAACAAAATAATTGACAATAGGTGCAAAAATATGTGAATAGATGCACAAATGTGTAAGACAGAAGTTTCACAGGAGACAGTCCAAAATTATGGGATTCAATCCATATGGAGAGAAGAATGATCACTAACTTCACCAAATTTAGAGTTCTATTTGAACTTAGTATATTGCAATATGTCTCATTTACTTCCTATTACAAACACAAAACCCTAGTTATTTCTCCTACAAATGGGAAAGGAGACAGCTGCTACTTATATTATTAAATTCTTGGGAGAATATTAAATTCTTAATATTCTTCTCAGATATTAAGGTGACAGAGAAAGAAAAGGGGAAAAACAAAGCACCTTATGATGATCATCACTATAATTCAAGATTAAGGGATCTACGGTTAAGGCATCTATTCACAGTCAGAACATGACTTACACATCTGACCTAAAGCAAAATATGTTGCTCGGGCAGGTAAGGATTAAAACTGTAGATAAGATAGTTGCTTTTTATTTTGTCAGCCTATTTTCAGAAAGCTCCACTTCATCATTTGTCACCAGTTCAGTCATCAATAACTATAAATTTTAATTCTGTGGGCCACTGCCACTATTACATACATTAAGCATTCTTGGACAATATTTTCCACCAATCAGTTCATGACAAATTCTCTGCTTTTGTGTATACTTCCCCTCAGTTCAGTGAACACTTGTCATCAGAGATACTAGAATGCAGGCAAGTTACTGAAACTGTTTGACTAACTCACTCCAGAACACTTTTATCAGTTATTTTATCTTGCCACTTTACGACTGTAAGTGAGCAAAGAGGTCTTATATGAGAGTTATCTATCATTCACACATTATATTGGAAGAAAACTTGTGGCACATATAACTGGGTACACTCTATAGTTTGATCTTACATTGTTTCCATATGACAACCAAATACACAGCTAGCTTTATGGATATAGAATCATAGAAGTGTGAGACTTGAAAAAACCTTAAGAGGTCCTCCAGTCCAGTCCCTTGCACACAGATCAGAACTATGTAATTACTAGACCACTCTTCAAAGTTGTTTGTCTAACCTGTTCTTAAAAACTTCCAATGACAGCAATTCCACCACCTCCTTAGGCGATTTGTTCCAAGAGCTTGATTACCATGACAATGAAAAAATTTTTTCTAACGTCCAGTAGCACCCACCTTGCTTCAATTTAAGCCCATTGCATCTTGTCCTATGGTCAGAGGTTAACAAGAACTTTTTATTCTCCTTCTTGTAGCAACCTTTTATGTCCTTGAAAATTGTTATAATCCCCTCAGCCTTCTCCTCTCCAGATTAAACAAACCCAATTTTTTTTCAGTGTTCTAGACCTTCAATCCTTTTTGCTGCTCTTCTTTGGACTTTCTCCAATTTGTCCACATCTTTCCCAAAATGCAGCACCCAGAACTGGACAAAATGCTCCACCTAAAGCCTTTTCAGCATGCATTTGAGCACAAGTGTTGCTCCTCATCTCTCACGTACAATGCATCCACTAATATCTCCTGGAATGATGTTCGCTCTTTATGCGATAGTGTCTCATTATTAACTCATTTAGCTTGTGATCCACTATAACACCAAGTTCCCTTCCTAGACAGTCATTTCCCATTTTTGCATGTGTGCAACATACTGTTGCTTCCTAAGTTTGTCTTCATAGAATTTCATGCTATTTACTTCAGACCATTTTTCCCAATTTGTCCAGATCATTTTGAATTTTAATCCTAACCTCCAAAGTTTTTGCCACCCTTTCCATCTTGGTATCGTCTGCAAACTTTATAAGTGTACTCTCTACGCCATTATGTAAATTATTGATGAAGATACTGAACACAGGCAGATCCAGGACTGATCCAGTGGCATATGGAGAGAGGGAGTAGGGAAATGCATGGCCCCCAGGCAACAGGCTGCAGGGGGGCGCAAGGTTGGCCCCTAACAATGTGTAGGAGGAGAGACACAGGAGACTGAATAGCACAGACACTGCTGCACCCCTCCTCTGTTGTGAAAGGCCAGCCCAGCGTTCCCCAGGTTCGGAGAGAAGGCCGCCCCCATCAGAGCCAGTGGCTGGTAAACGCTGGAAAGTCACCGCACTGGCCAGGTTAGTCTGCTCCTTCATGCGGCAGCAGCCGCAGGCTAAACCAGTTGGGAGCTGTCTCCTGGGTCCTAGTGGTGGAAGAATTTCATTTCTATTTAGGCTGGGCAGCCCTGCACACACACAAAGGGAACCCTCCCAGCACTAGGACCCAGGAGGTAGCACCTAACTACAGCACAGCTCTGGAGCCCCTGCAGGAAATGCAAGTGTAGGAAACTCTAGGGGTCTGATCCCAGGGACCCATCACATCCTCACCCACATACCTGATATGTGCTGTGAAGGGTCGACCCCATCCCTCCCCTGTTCTCTCCTCCTCAGGCAAGTCGAGGTGGGTGTGAGGCTACCCTGCTCCAGGAAGGGACTGGGCTGCAGCAGGACACAGTAAATGATGGGGGCATGGGCTAGGGGGGGGCAATACAGGAGGTGCTGAGGGATGCCCCTCAGTGTCCCCCAGTCTCCTGTGGTAAAGAGCTAATCTGGCCCTCCTTCCCTTCCCAGGCAGGGGTGGCGGTGATGGTGAGGATGCTCTGTCTCAACCAGAGCTGAACTACAGGACTGTTGCAGGGGACCAGTGGTGGCTGCCACAGACTGTGTAAAATGCAGTGGGGGGGGAAATGTAGAGTGGGGATTTGCATCCCCCCAGCCTTATGCCCCCCCCCCCTGCAGGTACAGACCTTCCCCTCCCCAGGGCACCTGGGGGGGGGGTGGCAAGGACTCCTCCTGTCCTGGGGGGCCAACATAAGATGCGGGGGGGGGGGGGATATTGCAGATTTTGCCTTCGCCCCCAAGCACCCATCACCCTCACTACGCCACTGGACTGATCCCTGAAGGACCCCCTTTCAACTTGACTGTAAACTACTGATAACCACTCCTTGGAAACAGTTTTCCTGCAGTTATGCACCCTCCATATAGCAGCTCCATCTAGGTTCTGTTTCCCTGGTTTGTTTATGAGAAGGTCATGCAAAACAATTATCAAAAGCTTTATTAAAGTCAAGATACACCACAACTACTGCTTACCACCATCCACAAGGCGTTACACCATCAAAGAAAACTATTCGGTGGTTTTGACACGATTTGTTCTTAGCATATCAATGCTGACTTATTTATCATTTCTTATCTTCTAGGTGTTTCCAACCCAATTGCTTGGTTATCTGCTCCATTAACTTTCCATTTACTGAAGTTAAACTGACTTGTCTGCAACTCCCCTAGTTGTTCTTATTCCCCCTTTCTATAGATTGGCATTTATATGCTCTCTTCCAGTCTCCTTGAATCTTTCTTCAGTCTTCTGTAAGTTGTCAAAGAGAATTGCTAATGGCTCAGACACTGCCTCAGTCAGCTCCTTAAGTATTCTAGAACGCATTTCATCAGACTGCCAACTTGAAGACAGCTAACTTGTTTAAGAAATTTTAACTCATACTTTTCCTGTGTTAGCCTCAGATTCTACCTCATTTTCACTGTCATTCACTGTGTTACTGTGATGGAGTACCCCAGAAAAGTGCTCTTGAATCCCCTGTTCACAGCCAATCAGGACTCTGCTATGGTGGAGCCTTTTCCCATTCTACCAGGCCTCCACGCTTCTGTGCAGCCAGCTCCCACTTCCAAGCTCAGAGGGTCCAACTGTTGCTCTGTCTGGTCTCCCCAGAAGTGACACTCAGCCAGTGTAGAAGTCAGAGGGTTTATTAGCAATCCAGTTTGCACAGCAGCTAGGACAGTTGGTTTTCAGATTAACCAGGAAGTATAGCAATAAACCCCAGGATGAGCAACTTCCTGCCCCCCTGAGATCCTGCCTCTCAGACCCCTGTTTCCCTACCACACTCCTCCTCTTAGTCCTTTGTTCTACTCCACAGCCAGCCAACCTGCCCCCACTCTAAACCAGCCACAACCTGTGTCACCCCCAGGGGGTCCAGGTAAGGTCTGTCTAAAGCAGTGGTTCCCAACCTGTGGTCTGGGCACCCCCAGGGCTCCGTGGACATGTTGCAGGGGGTCCGCGGAGCCTCTCCTTACTGGGGCCAGAATCCAGCTACAGCCCTGATGCTCCCTGCCAGGGCTGAGTTTCCCCTCCCATGGCCAGATCCTGGTAGAGGAATGGGGCCATGGCAGCTCTCCAGCAAGGGTAGGGGGCCACAGCTGCTGCGGCTTGGCTCCCCAGTAGCACAGGCAATGGTAGTGGCAGCTCTGCTCGCTGGCTGTGCCAGCCAGGAGAGCCGCACAGATTTTTTTTTTTTTTTAAATGGGGTTCCCAGCCTGAAAAAGGTTGGGAACTACTGGTCTAAAGCCCCTTCCCCCCCAGTGGTTCTTATAGTTATCATAACCATGTCCCATCACCAGAATACCTGTGTCCCATCACCAAAGTACAGGAGCAGAAAAAAGAGCACTTGGGTATCGCCCCTGACATCCTAAAGTAGCCCAAGAGAGTTTTCTTACTTCATCCCAGTTACACATCCCAAAAAACAAAAACAAAAACAAAAAGATATTTAGCACTTCTGCTATTTCCATATTTTCTGTTATTGTCTTTCCTCTCTCATTCAGTAAGCGGGCTTTCCCTGACCTTGGTCCTCTTCTTGCTTGTAAGGTATTTGTGGAATGCTGTGACCCCTCCCATGATGACATCATTCTTGGTTCTCCCCCCCCCCCCTTAACCTATCTCCTATTTCCATCTCAACCTTAGTCTAACTATATCTCAACATCCTCAAGGAGGGATCACTCAAAGTGTCCTCTCAGAGTTGGAAAAATCTGTCTACTTTGTCACTGATCCTAATATTTAGCCCAACATATTGATAGTCCTCCTGTGTGGCTGGGTACCACACTGTTGCAATTGGATCCAACCACTGAATCCCACAAGTTTATAAACCCTTTCACTCTAAGCAAGTGACTGTTCATAATTCTGATCTTTTATGTGCAGACCTTGTCAGACACCAGTCTTGGGCAATGGATCCTGCATTCTGGACACCTACATCTCGGAAGCAATGCCTCAGCTCACGTAACCTATATGTATTAAGGCAATTACTTCCAACCCTTATATTTGTAAAGTAACTAGCCCGATAACAAAACTAAGATACATTATTCACAAAGCATTCTGAACACTTTAAATCTGTCACATATCCTCATCCTTTAGATCACAGAATAAGTATACCTCTGAAGTGCTCGCATACATTCATAAAAGAAATTTCAGACAGATAAGCAGACACATTCCAGGGAAGGATGTATTTTCCAGGCCCTCCACTGTAGGACACCAGACCACTCAACTCATAGAAGTATGGCTCAATCACTGTATGTTTGCAAATGACTGTGGTAGACATTGCTGGCTTGCCATCCCCAAGCCAACTTGGAGGTTCCTAAGTGGCAATGACTTACAGAACGCATTTCAAATTCCATTGTGCATGCACTCTTTTTACTTTGTTTAAATCAGCTGTGTTCACAGAGCTCCTAAGAACTGAAGTGATCCTCTAAGACTATACTGAAATTGAATTCTACGAAGTATAATTTTTTTGTCCTTGAGATTCCACAGGCACTCTTCTCTGAGGATGCTCTGAACCTTGTTTGAAGTGCCAAGACAATAAAGTACTGTTTGTTGGCTGCTTTTACACCCTTACACCTCAGAAGCACAGTCACAATAACATGGACAGCACTGAGGACACTGGAATCCAAACAGTTCTGTAAAGAGCACCAGCAGGATTTCAATCTGCCACACATACATTCAGCTACCATTCTACAACTCCTGAAAGAGTGATAAAATCTTCTTTTGCCAAGGCCTCTTAGATTAGAGCATAGTTTCCTAAGTCAAGGCAAAGGGGCATAAAGGAATCATCCAGAACAACAGTGGGGAAATTTACTCCACTTATGACCTTATCTTTTGGGACACTGGAAGAGTGTGGGAGGTGCGAAGTGTACCAGTCTGGCCATGGCTGGCAGAAAAACCTGGTATCAGGACCTCTTCCAGTGTAGTCCATGTTGGCATCCATAAATCTCTGCAAAAGATCATTAAAGACCTACAGCCTATTCTAAAAAATGATCCCTCTCTCTATCAAGCATTAGGAGACAGACCACTCCTTGCTTATAGGCAGCCCCCAATCTTAAACAGATACTCACCAGCAACTACAGATCTAACAACAGGAACATTGAAGCAGGCACACCCCTCTGCAAAAAACCACGCTGCCAAGTCTGCCCACATATCTACACAACAGACACCATCATAGGTCCTAATCAAGCCTGCTACTCCATCAAAGGCTCATTTACCTGCTCATCTACTAATGTGGTCTATGCCATCATGTGCAAGAAATGCCCCTACACCTTATATATTGGACAAACAGGACGATCGCTCCGTAAGAGACTGAATGAGCACAGAGCTGATATCAGAAATCAAAGAACTGAGAAACAAGTTGCTGAATACTTCCATCTTCCTAATCACTCAATGATGGATTTGTTAACGACCGTCATTAGAGCTGTACCTGGGACATCAAGACTTCAAAGAGAGACAGCTGAACTCGAATTAATATGCAAGCTAAATTCTGTGAAGGCTGGTCTGAATCGAGATTATGGATTCTTTTCCCATTACAAAGGGTAATTTGACTTCAGGCTTCCCATGGTTTGAACCTGTAAACTGCTCTGATCTGCTGTTCCTGTATGACCTGATCCTATGTTTTACACCCCCTTGCATTTAGTTTCATTCCTTTCTGTAAGTTCACCCATCTTCGAAGCATCTGAGGAAGTGGGATCTTCTCCCACGAAAGCTCATGCAAAAAATAAATCTGTTAGTCTTGAAGTGCCACAAGACTCCTTGTTGTTTATCCATAAATCAGCCTCTGTGGTCCACAAAGGCCTGCATAATACCTGTTGTATTTTATGTACTTATGTGATCTTTCAGGAAGGCAAATTATGGGCACATGAGTCTCAAATGGCCCTGGTCTAATTTGGAAACCCAATTCCCTTCAAGCCAGCAGTTACTTATGCCAAGGGAAGGATTGAGGAGGTGGGTTCTGAGTTATTCTAGAGAATTCTTTCTTCAGTGTCTGGCTGGTGAGTTTTGCCCATATGCTCAGGGTTTAACTGATCACCATATTCATGGTTGGAAAGGAATTTTGCCCCAGGGCAGATTGGCAAAGATTCCAGGTTTTTTTTTGCCTTCCTCTGTAGCATGGGGTACAGTTCACTTGCTAGTGGATTCTCTGCACCTTAAAGTCTTTAAATAATGATTTGAGGACTTTAAAAACTGTCATAGGATAGATGTTTATTACAGGAGTGGGTCGGTGACATCCCGTGGCCTGCATCATGCAGGAGCTCAGACTAGATAGTCATACTGACTCCTTCCAACCTTCAAGTCTATGAGTCTGCATCATCCTCTGACAGGTGCTTTGGGCAGCTCAAAAAAATGCCATTGAAAAGGTCCACCAGCATCCTATGGATGGTATGCCCATTTCCTGAAACAGGAGTGAAAACCCAGCCAAGACATGTTGCTGAAATAATGTGTCTTCCATTCAGCTGGCTCCAACTGTCAGGAGAGTTCAGACTCAAAAGATGGCTTGACAGGATGTGATGGTGGGCTATAACAACTTTCTGGAAAGTGCCGTGTGACGGACTGTCAGGGATTCTACAGTCTTAGAGTGGCTATGGCTGGAGAGGATGCTAGAAATCTGGGACAGGTTGATTTGACTCAAGTCTGTGTTATGTGATGTAGATATCTGAGCGCAGATGTGAAAACCAAATGCAGAAATACTAAAACCTAATATCAATATTCAGTGTGGATGCTCATACCCAAGCTCACACATAACAAGCCACTTCAAATCCCACAAACTCTGAGCTTACACTGCAATGCAGACATACCCTTAAGGGTAAGACAAAAAGTAATGATCTTAATTTGCTGGAAGGGATGGTTAGAAAGTTTTTCCTAACATTGAACCTGCCTATAAAGATATTTAAGTTATGAAACAGGCTTGCTTTTGAGAGAAGTTAGGGAATCCCCATCTGCAAAGGTTTTCAAGAACAAGCTGGACAAATACATTTCAGAGATGGTCTAAGTTTACTGGGTCCAGGCTTTAGGATAGGGGTCCAGGCTTGACTTCTAAAGGTCCCTTTCAGCCCAACTTTTTGGATCCAGTATTGAAGTCCAGTTCTGTAGCAAGCTGTCATTTGTACAAGACTTGGCTACATGAGGTATAAGGAGAATACAACGTACAGTACTTTAGGAAGGATGTCAGCAAGCATGTTGACAAGAGTGACCCAGTTGATACAGTATAATTGGACTTCCAGAAAGCATTTGACAAGGTCCCTCACTAAAAACTCTTAAGCAAAGAAAGCAGCCATGGGGTAAGAGGGAAGGTCATCTCATGGATCAAGAACTTGTTAAAAGATAAGAAACAAAGTGCAGGAGTAAATGGTCAGTTTTCACAGTGGAGAGAGAGAAATAGTGGGGTGAGTCCCCAACAATCTGCACTGGGACCAAAGCTGTTTAATATATTCACAAATGATCTGGAAAAGTGGGGCAACAGTGAGGTAGCAATGTTTGCAGATAACGGAATTACACAAGATAGTGAAGTCCAAAGCTGACTGCAAAGGGATCCGATAAAATTGGGTTATTGGGCAACAGAATGGCAGATGAAATTCAATAATGATAAATGTAAAGAAATGCACATAGGACTTCATAACCTCAACTATAATATAAAATGATGGTATCTAAATTAACTGTTATCCTTCAAAAAAGATCTTGGAATCACTCTAGATAAGTCTCTGGAAACATCTGCTCAATGTGCAGTGGCAGTCAAAAAAGCCAACAGACTATTAGGAACCATTAGGAAAGAGACAGGTAACAAAATGGAAAATACTATAATACCACTATACAAAATCCATGGTATGAACTCACTTTAAATACTGAGTGGATACACCTCATCTCAAAAAAAGGTTTACTAGAATTAGAAAAAATGTAAAGAAGGGCAACCAAACTAATTAAGGATACAAAACAATTTCCACATGAAGAGAAATTTAAAAAGAAACCTGAGAATGTTCAGCTTAGAAAGAGAGATGACTAAGGGGGAATATAATAGAGGTCTATAAAATCATGAATGGTGTGGAGAAAGCAAATAAGGCAGTGTTACTGAACCCTTCTCAGAAGCATAAGAACCAGTAGTAACCTGACGAAATTAATAGGCAGCAGTTCGAAACAAACAAAAGAAAGTTCTTCCTACAATAAATGGTCAACTTGTCGAATTTGTTGACAGGGGATGTTGTGAAGGCTAAAAGTATAACTAGGTTGAAAAAGGAATCCATCAACAGCTGTTAGCCAAGATAGTCAGGGATGCAACTCCATGGCCTGGGGGTCCCTAAACCTCTGGGTGCCAGAAACAGGGACTGGACAATAGGGGATAGCTCACTCAATAACTACCATATTCTGTTCATTGCCTCTGAAGAATCTGATCCCCAGCCACTGCTGGTAGACAGGAGAAGTTAGCAGGTTAACAGTTGCATCAATAAAATGTCTATGGACTAGCAATACAGGAAACATTTATTTACAATATATTTTCTTCTAATTAAAAAATTATTCTCCACTACCACTAGAGATAATAAATCCATGTAAGAAGCAATCTATAATATTAATTATTGTACTAAAGTTCCTGTGAAAGTTTCCTATGAAATAACTTTTTTCCAAAAATCATTAAAAAACTATTTCACGCAAACATAAGGTTTAAAGTCCTCTCTTATCCTGATTACTCTAGAGCGGTTCACAACTATGAGAGCTTATAACCATGGAAAGGCTTCACATTAACATAGGTAGTAAACGCATGACAAAGTTTAATCATTGCAGTCAAGCTGAAAAGCTACTTAATTCTTACAACAGAAGAATTAATCTTGCTTATACTGCAAACACACAAAGACAGCCACATTGTCAGCAAAATTCATTCACTGGATAATCATTAATGTAATTGAAATAATTAAGCAATAAGAGAAGAAGAGGTATGTTACTGAATTTTACTGCCATTTTTATGGCTGCAATACATTGTTAGGCATGAGTCTGAAGGTCGAGTGCTATAAACATATCAGATAATGCATTATTACCCAATTATGCTCACTCTGAAGTGACTCATTGACATTATAAAATGGGCATTTTTTGTTGTAAGGAAGTTTTAAAAGATTTGGGGGGTGTCACTTTATTGAACAATTTCTGATATGAGAAGCAGGTCATTGTAGGATAAGGAGTGAGGAGAAGGAGGTATAGGGGAAAAAAAAGTACTTAACATTTGCCTACTCCACTGCTACCCTAAAAAAGTACTTCAGGCTTTAGAACTAAGGCGTGGAGAGTTCTAAATACTCTCAGGAAAACGACACTTCTTCCTCAAAATGTTCCTTCTTCCCATATTTATATTTAAAACAAAACTCAGGATCATTTTAATTCAATTACCTAGTTTATTACTTGATGTATTAAGGTTTTGTTTTTAAAATGGAACAAACCCCCAAACCCTCTTGATCAGCCACATTGATTATAAAACAGTAAAAACCATGGTAGACACACAACTTGCAATTGCAGGAACCAAAGAGGAGAAAGTTTTTTGTCTTGCAAATAATTTTTAATTTATTGAGTTACACACCCAATAGTAACCAGTGGTTCTCAACCACTGTGTCAGGACACGTTCCTGTGTCACCACACAGTGGTAACGGTGCCACAGAGCCAGGGAGATGGCTGGATTTGGCCTGGGGTGGGTGGGTTGGTGTGTCCTGTACGGTCACAATATGCTGCTAAGTGTGTCACAACCTGTGAAAAGTTGGAGATCCCTGAGCTATATGACTAACTCCCTAGAGCAACCATTTTCTGCCTTGTCTCCTACTCCTCTTTTAGTCAAGTACACAGAACAACGGATAACTACAAGAAAACTAAATAATTTAGCGAGGAACTTAAATCTCTTAATAAGTATTTATGCAAAACAAACAAGTAGTCTGGTGGCACTTTTAAAGACCAACACATTTATTTATTGCATGAGCTTTTGTGGGAGAGCATCCCACTTCATCAGACACTTCAAGCTCATGCAATAAATAAATGTGTTGGTCTTTAAAAGTGCCACCAGACTACTTGTTTGTTTTGCTGGACTAGACTAATATGGCTACCACTTTGGAACTTAACTACTCATGTTTTCTCTCACTTTTCAATATCTCCACTTCCTTTATTCATTTTACATACCCTTCATGCTCCCCCTCCTCACTATTTCAATGTTATATTTCTCCATTACATTTTTTATTTCCCCAGAGAAATATTCTTATTTCCCTTTTAAAAATATCACACTGTCTCTCTTTCTCTCTCTCTCTCACACACACACACACACACACACACGTCAATAGCACATCCTTCTCTCATTGCTTATTTTTTCCTTCCCCTTATCCAATGCTCTGTATTTTGTGATTGTACTGATTTAACCTTTGTTAGAAGCAAAGAGGAACAATAAATTCCAGAGAACCACGATCTTGTGAATGAAGATTTTCCCATTACTGTTATTCATTTTCTTCAGGGGAGAGAAGGAAGTCACATAAATTCCCTACAGTTTACACCACAATAAGATATAGTTCAGAACATAAAATATAAGAGAGTACCTTTATTTAAAAAATAAAAAAAACCCACCTTTTGAAATTCAGCTACAGCTGTAGCTGAGAGGTCTACATCCTTAGAAATTGCTGTATTTCTACTAGAATGACCTCCCTTCAACATGATTGTTCTTAACTGTTCTCACTTATGCTCCATTACCCAATGCATCCCAGCTGTGAACTCAGATCCTGCAGCAGACCACTTGAACTTCCACATATTTCATTTCTAAATAATACTCTTGGGCTTTTAACACTAGTCTACCCTCTGTCCTCTTCCACCCCCCCCCCCCGCTTTTTTTATTGTACAGCTTACAGACTCTTATGCTTAGAAGACAGCCACTTTTTCAAAGAGTTAAAACACTGTACCATTCTATTATTCATTTTAGTCATTTCAAGTTTCAGCATTCCTGAAAGTAGCAGATCTAATGCTCCAAAGTTTGTAATCTAAAGGCTTTAATATTTTCTACAGAAGCAGCTTTAATTTTTCTTCTACATTTACTACTAAAGTAAAGAAAAATTGATACTCTTCTAGACTTTATTTTCTGTATTAGTTAGAAATCCTGCATAACAATTTCCAAAGGGAAACATGTTACTCTAATTCAGCAAAACAAATAAGAAGTCTGGTGGCACTTTCAAAGATTAATTATTGATCGCATGAGACTTTATGGGAGAAAATTCCCTTTAAACATTGAAGATAATCACTGTCAGTGCAGTGTCAAGCTCATTTTAACTTTACCAACTTGTGTTTGGTAAAATAAAATTTTCTTATTTTTTCAAAAATAAAATACATACTGTTAGGCTGTGTCTTGTAAATATTTTTTTTCTAATTCTGTCTTTCCTAACCAGCTATTTTTCAAGCATCATCTTAATGTTTGGCCAGTGCAGAACATTAAGGAGCACATACACATGCACATGCACATGAGCACAACCCCTTTTCTGCATATGCAGCTATACAATTTCACTGTTCAAGATGCAAATTTTAAATCTTTTCTATTACACAAAGTAGGAAGCTTTAAAAAAAGTTGGCTAAATCCTATGATGTATAATTCTTTTCCATTTTCACTTACTATGGACAATAAAGGAAGAAAATGTTAAAACTCAAAAAGCATCTAAGCAGGAAAAAACAACAAAAACAAAAACAAAAAAGCCCATAATCCTCTAAAGCTTAAAGCAAGGATGAAGGGTAGGTCTTTTCTACACCTCAGCTACTTTATTCTAACTTCTGGCCTACTGGAACAGATTTTAGTAATTAAATAATTTCAACATACACCAAAATTGATGTTTAACAAAAAAGCTATTTGTACAAATACTTTTAAAATAAGCAAAGCAGAATACAACTGATATGGATTTGACAAAATACAGACACTGTTACTATAAATGAAGAAGAGTCAAGGAGGACTCCGCATTTGGTGGAAAAAAAATATTTTAGTCAATTATTTGCTTTCTTCCCATTTCTCCCACAAAGCCAGTGCATAGCTTTTTAAGCTGGTAATGATTACTCCATTTTTTTCCCTTTCATTCCCCCCCCCCGCCTTTTTTACCAATATGCAAAATTCCCATAGTTACTTCCACTACTGGTGTCATGCCTAAAACTGGAAGACCCAGAATCAAACTGTGGTATGATGAAACAGTTCTATAAGTGAACAGTGTAACATGTAGAGATTTTTTTTTCCCCAACCTTCAGCAACCATTATTTTTAATGAGGTTGGTTTACTTTTGGAATCTTGGCAACAAATGGTCATTTGCTTCAGTCCTAGAGCAATGATTGCAAAATAAGCAGATATAAAGATTTCATGCAGTGTAAAATCTGCATGTGCATATCATTATGCCACGAAATCACAATGTGCTAGCAAACTACTGCATTTATTAATGAAAAGAACAGTTATTGTAAATCAGTCTACTGTATCAGATTTGATAAAACAAGTGTTAACTAAATGCCTTGCTTAAAAGCTTTGATGAGAAAATCTAACACGTTAAACCAAGAAACAGTTCAAGGACAGCAGGAGGCAATTCCAGAACACAGGCGCAATCTATAAAGGCAAACTACCACAGCTTTTTGATGTTAAGTAAGTAGCAATATCAGCACACAACAAAGCTTAGAAGCAGACTGTTGTATCAAGTTTAAAAGTGTAATATCCAGGGTCAAAAATCACAATTACCACATACTACCACTATTTTCAAGTGAAATCAAGGTCAGTTTTAGATAAATAGTAAAACACTATCCAAACAATATTTTCTCTTTATCCTCTTAATACTTGAGCTTTAAGATTTTGGGTTACGTTGTACTGCAGATACTCTATGAGCAATGTACACACTTGGACTTCAAAGTGGGAGGTCACAGACACTTACTTTGAAAACATATACATTTCTTAAAACAGGTTACACGCATTAAATAGTTTAAGTAAGAAAAGGGGCAATTGTACAAGATGAATGACACGTCATAAAATTGTAGATAAATTACCAGAGTAGTGCATTAAAGTACATCATATATAGTGAAAGCATAAAAATCAAAGATAGATTCAAAAGCAACTAAAGTACAATGGGGGAAAAATGCCTTCTTTATTCTGACTGCTAGAGGTACTGTGATTTTCTGGTTGTATATTATCAAATGAAAGTAAACTTGTCAGACCAGATAATAAATGTTATTAGCTATTGAATTTTGTGAAACAGTGAAAGTTTTATAGTCACGCTTATTGAGCAGAAGTCTTTTTGTCTCTTTGGGGGAGGACCCTAAACTTAGTCAGTAACAATTACTTTTAAGTGAATCATTGAGGTGCCAATAAGAAAAAGGAAAGAAAGCTCCTTAAAGGTGCAAGAAATAAGTTTTCCAGTGATCATTTCATGAAAAATTTAGAGTTGAAGAGAATGGATTAAGAGTTGTGCAGACTCCCTTACTCTTTAGGAAAAGAAAATGCATCCCCACACACATCTGCTTCCCTTCGAACATATACCAAACCTTACCAATGCTCTGAAGTAGCAATTTTAACATTGTTTTTAATCTTACCCACCTACTTATTAGTTACCACTCACAGAAAGTTTTTTAAAACAAGTTTTAAAAGTTATAGCAAACAAAAACAAAATGCACACCCTGTACCAATTTCCAATACCATCAACTAACTTCTGAGCAAGTTTGGTTGCAATGCCACCTGGTGGCTAAAAACTAAACAGATTCTATTTGAAGTGTGCTTAATAGTTTAGAGAATATGCAATATTCTGCAAAATATTAACCTGGCAAAAAATGTTTAAGTTAATCATTTGCATTTAGTATACAATTTATTTCATATAGATTTTTCAGCATTCTGCATTCTAGTGGAATTTTTAAAATTCATACAAACAGCACACACTAAAGTAGCATCTTGCAATTGTTTTAAGTCCTGTAAACAGAACTCCTTTATTAGAATTCATACATTCTTCAGGCTTCTTAGAATTAGCCCCCAAAAGGTGGATTTTTCCATCACAGGAAAAATGAAATGCTGCAGAAGTCTTAAATAAGGGTTACTGAACTGCTTTGTAAAATTACACTGTATAATTAATTCCATAGTAAGAACGTTTTTATGGTGTGTTTTGGTGACCTTTTATTACCATCAAGTTCACAATGCTGGTGGGCTGCCTTTTAATCCCTCCGCAGACAAAAGCCCTAAATAAACACAGATCCCTTCCTGGGAAAAAGTCCACTCTGGTTAAATGGTAAGGAAATGAGTAAATCATTAGTAATCTTTAAAGCCAAAGCTATAAACTCAAGTTACCTTAAGTTAAAATGAAAGTGTCCTGCAGAAGTTTCAAAGTTCTGTCACAGATAGAAATCTCCAGCTCTTGACTCCAGACTAGGCGCCAGCTGATAAACAAACAATTTAAGTCAAGAGCTGGAGAATTCCCAGCTTTTTCATTTAATGGCTTTGGCCAAGAGTATTTATTGCCTCCAGTTTTATTCTCACTTAGGTCTAAGAGGAAATTTAAACTCATCATTATCTTAAAGCCCCATATGGGCAACAGTCAGCTCACCTGATACAGCTCCTTTTACTCTGCATAAGTTTCAGTTCCACTAGAAGTGATGTAATAGTGCAAACTAATTAACTGTAGTTTTAGGGTTGACTTTTTAATAGGCTAAATAAATTTTGCTCAATATGGTTTATATTCCCACTTGGAGCAGTAATGGGTCCAAAAAGTTTAACTTTACAGTTTCCAGTCCAAACGACTAGTAGCATACATCCCTAAAGGACAAAACTGGAAAAAAAAAACAAAAAAAAAAAAAACCCTCTCTCTCTGCACAAGACCACCACAATGCTACATGTAACAATCATGAGAATTCTCTGCTTTTCATTTCCAAAAGTATCTGTAGAGCTGTGAAAGGCAAAATTTTAAACACAAATGCCACAGGCATTTCAGGATCCGAAGGGGCAGCTGTGTTACTCTAGTTCAATAAAACAAACAAACAAAGGACTAACACTTAAAGACTAACGAATATATTTATAGCATGAGCTTTCATGGGAGAAAATCCCACTTTGTCAAACACTTACGAAAATATAAAAAGTTAAAATTCTCTATTCCGTACCACTTGTAGCTTTTAAGCAAAGACAAGCAAACTATAAATTTAAGAGTAAACATCAAGCATCTTTGGTAAAACCTCAGAGAGGGTCCAACCAGGGTGATAAATCCAAGAGAAATGCCAAGCTACAAATATTTTATCACAGAGTAAATTAGAAGAGGGATTCATTCTCACCTCTCATCCCCTGCACACTAAAGAAATCAAAGTACACATGTGCATGCACATCCTAATTCTTAACGTTAGGGCGTTTGTATGAAATGATATAAAACATTCTGATTCGGCAATGGTCATTTCGGCCCATCTCTCTCTAAAAAGACCTATTAGTTTTATACTGCATAACCTGATTTACTGCCTTGCCACTAGAAATTTTACAAGTACTACAGACCAATACAGTTTTGCTCAGCAAAAGGAACATTCTAACTTTCATTCCTTAAGGGTTAACTCACACTTTAAACCAGGAGGTTCTGTTTCCTCATCACCACACACCCCAAATTCTTTCCTAACCTGACTTGGCTGAAAAAGGCAATTAATTGCTCCAGTGTCTGCCAAGACTTTCTTGTTCCTCTAAAGTGAGAACAGTGTTTGAAACAGCTGGCTATTCCAAAAACAGATAACATACCTAAATATGGAAAGAATGGGGGTAGGGGAAATGATTTGGGGGTCAGGGGAATGAATTATGATTAACATTTAAAAAAAGATTCAAATTGCAAGGACAGTTGTCTTCAAACCATTATACATCCAGTATGCACTAAAAATAATTAATTGTCATCTTATATCTGAAATTGCATAATTTAGAAAAAAGAGAAAGGAAACAATTACTCCTGTATTGTCTACATTTGTGAAAATAGTTTTAAACAAACTGATTTTTTAAAGTGTTTGATACTAGTTTTTCATCTCTCTTCTTACCAAACAGGATAATAATCCAGACGATTAAAGAAATACCACATAGCATGGCTGTTACCACTCTAAGACGGTCAGCAGAAAGCCTGAGCCAATACAACCCTTATAGAAACTAGTAGTTTCAGGTCAGGTTAAGGTCACTGCAAGGTAGAACAACAAGTCTATACTGCACTTGTCTGACAAGTATCTGGTTTAGTGATGAACGAAGGACAATTAAATTCACATTCACATTTCCATATGCATAGGAGGTCCAAAATAAATGAGAAGTTCATGGAAACCAAACTGTGTGAAGTTCAACATACCTTCTCATTTTGCAACATGGCCATTTATTAAAATACTTTTACTTTGTCAAAGGTATTCAGGAAGGTAGTGGTAAGATATCACTGGGTGACACAGAACTGACTACCAGTAAGCTACATGTATTACTTATCAAGTTGTACACACACAATTTCTAGTAGAAAATGTACCTTCTGCACTACTGTGTATGTATACACAGGATGTACATCCACTAAGACCCAGATATTTCACACAGGTGTCTCCAAACAAATCCCCAAATGGGGGGGGGGGTTGTTTTCCAGTTTTTGAGTCTCTAAGACACATACCCTTCATGTTTTCAACTTTTTCTTTAGCCATGAAAGCTAGGAGAATTTTATTTTCAAATACAAACTGATGTTTTCATGCTCTCTCTTGATTCCAGCAGCAGACACCTCAAACAAACATCCCACCTACTATCACAATAAAATCACAAGAAGTTGTAACACCAAAATCATTACATCTGTACAAATGTCATCAACCACTCCCATCAACTGAATTCTCTATGGGCTCAGGGGTTCCCCACTCTCATCGGGATCCAAATACAAGATCATAATCTAAAAATCTAATTATTAGAACTCTTTGTCTAGACTATTTTTATTTTAATTTAGCATCTTACTTTTCCGACAAAATCTATATACAGGTCTACAATGAATTGTTTATGTCCAAACACCAGCAGTACTACTATATTAACCTAAATCCTCCATCCAAGTCTCTTCTCTTAGCCTAATTTTCCTTTTTCCTGCAAAATGTCCAGGTGGGTTGGCAGTCTTAAAAAGACTTAAAAGCAAGTAATATAACAGGAGTCATTATGGAGCCTTACCCACACTGGTGAGCACTTATTCACATGGTTAGACCCACTAACTTCATTGGGGATTACCAAATGTACATCCAGGTGAATAAGTACTACACAATCTAGTCACAAGGGTGTAAAGTGACTGAATTACACTAAACGTCACTTCCAGCACTTCAGAAACATCTGTTATACAGTCAAGCAGAGAAACACATATGACATAAAGGAAGGTGGAAAATCATCATCAGGTGGATGCTCAAATACAAGAATAACCATGCAACTTTATCAAAACAGTATTAAGGACAAAAAATCCCCAATTTATTTCTTTATTCATTGAGGTAACATATATAGACATTTCAATTCAGAATGGTTAGAATTCTAGGCTCAACCCACATTGTTATAAAAACACTTAGTAGCTTCTCTTGCTTTTGCAGTTAAGTACTTGCGCACAACTACTCACCAGCTAATAAACCAATTTGCTCCCCATGCTCACAAGAATCCTGAACTTTTGAATTTATCATAAGACAGTCAGACGATAACTGGGATTTAGGTCACGTTATCTTTTATTCCATTAACTTGTGTGAAAGATATTCAGATTGTTAAAGAAGCAACTGATAAGAATTCAAGAATGTAATTCTTTCCCAGCTGAGATTTCACTGAGAACAGTAGTTTGACCTCCAGCCTGAATAAAAAAAAACAACTGGACAGTATTTCTGTCTCAGTCAATGAGCTGGTAACAAAGGGGCAGTCACAGTTGTACTAAAAAAATTATCAATATTAAAGATAATAAAGACTACATTTACAAAATCTAAATACAGAGATAAGTTCAACATTGTATTCGCAGAAGTTGTTATATAAATAAGTGAAATCTATTATGACATTTCCAAGAATGGCAAACAAGAAGTCTGAATTGTGTTCAAGTTATATTTCAATGAGGTTTTTGATGTTACATTAAAAGCACTGCTACTAAGATTTAATTCATACTAATACCAAATCCCTTATGTTTAACTCAAATTTCTATGACAATTTCATCTCAAAATACAAAAGATGAATTTTCAAAGCAATGCGAGAGATTTAGCTAACCATCTTCTATTACCCCCTCATAACTTTGAAAACCCTAATCAGGCTGGTCCTATGAGTCAAACCACTATACCTGCATGAGGCCCATTGAAAGATTAAGGCTTTAGCATTTAACACAACACTATACCTAAATTATTAAATCTTGAGCAACAGGTCTACAAGCTATTCCATGCATATGGACAACAAAACCCTC
Source organism: Podocnemis expansa (assembly GCA_007922195.1). Lineage (NCBI taxonomy): Eukaryota > Metazoa > Chordata > Testudines > Podocnemididae > Podocnemis > Podocnemis expansa. The sequence continues at coordinate 14,404,925 of ML681964.1, read as the reverse complement.
ATAAAACCCACTACCTACCAATTAAAAAAGAATGTTGATAAATTGGAAAGGTTCAGAGAAGAGCCATGAGAATGACCAAAGAATGGAATGATCAATTACTGGAAAACAGGCCTTTTAATGAAAAATTTAAGTTCAATCAAAATTAACCAATGTAGCTGAAAAAGTTAAGGCATGACTTGATTATTATAGTATATGACTATCTACATGATGAACAGGTGGATAATAAGCTCTTCAATCTAGGAGACAAAGGTACTACAAGATCCAATGGTTGGAAGCTGAAGATAGACAAATACAATCTCAAAACCTAAGGCATAATTTTTTTTTTTTTTAAACAGTGAGGATAATTAGCCACTGAAACAATTTATCAAAGGCTGGATTTTCTGCCACTGGCAATTTTTAAAATAAAAAAAATGCACAGTTTTTTGAACGATATGCTCTAGTTCGAAAAGGAATTAATTCAAGAAAGGTGTACGGCCTGTGTTAAACAGGAGTCTCATTAGATAATCACACTGGCGCCTTCTGTCTTTGAATACATGGCCTTCCATAGATGAGGGCCCACACATACAGAATAGTTTGCAGGATCAGAGCCTGAAAACCCAATTCAGCGCATCTGTTAATGTTATGCTCAATTCTCACTGATGTTGATGTAACTTAAGTAGATGCTTAAGTGCCTTTCTGAATTGGAGCCTTCAATGCATGCATGCACTACTTGTGCATTCATGCTACTCATGTGCATTTACATAAGAGTGGAAGGTACTTTTTTCACTGTTTGGTTTATTGTGTGTGTACTTTTCTTGGCTGCTAGTTATATTTGGATACCAGTGAGACTAACACCTTGAATCATTTGAGCATTGACACACCTTGTAATTTTGTTCTGAATCTTATGATATTTAGGGGTTCTTTTTTTTTTTTTTTTTTTTTTTAAATATTCCTAGCTCCTAGAGCCATTCAACTGTGGCAATCTCAGGTTTCATTTAAAAAATCCTAGCCTTCAGTCATGAAGAAAAAGCTTGAAAACACAAATCTTAACAAGCTAAAAAGCAAAAGAGAAAGACTATCCATGTGTGTATCTTTTTTAAATCATGATTTTCTTAAATTAATCTCCTAATTTGTGGGGGGCCTGACTAATGAGTTTTGGATGCCTCTGGATTGGCAATATGGTGACATCTGGGTTGATTTCCAGAGGTACAAATGAGAGATAAGTGGCTACTTGCCTTCTGTGCCTCTGAAAAATCTCTTCTTTACTGGATTTTTTGCTATCACGCACACACACAAAACAAAACACTGCCTGAAAAGAGAAAATCGGTTTCTTTTTTCCTGAAATTCACACATTATCACCTCTGTTACTTTACAGTAGTTTAGGTTCCATGCCAAAGAATACACATTTTAAAAACACAAAGCAGTAAACTTTTTTATGCAGACAGAGCAAAACAAAAACATAACCAGCGAAATATTATACATTACAAAATGCTTTTTTTTTTTTTTCCAGTTTTGCACTGAGTAATTTACACTTTCTTCTAAATGAACCAAGTCATTAATTACCCAGGGATAAAATAAGCTATTTTATTATTGTTTTCACAATTATATTTATTATTTCTGGGTCTTGCCATGCATCATGTCAGTGTGTTATTTATCCATATTATTCTAGCAGAACTGCGTATGTTGAAGTGCAGTAAAATGTACTTCGCTCACTTTGCGTAGTACTACAGTAGAACAACATGTAAGAATGAAATTAGTTAAATTTACTTTGTGGGCATGGCCTACTGGAATGGGAGAAATGGAATTCCCACCATCCTTGACTCAAATGGCAAGCTGTACCCAAAAGACAATTCACAAGCATCCCTGAGGAAAAGGCTGATAGTTGGGGAAGGGAACTTTAAACTGCTCAGGGACTGCGGAATCAGTGACTCTGACAAATCCCCCTTGCCCACATCCTTTCCAGTGAACTCCGCCCATTAAGGCCTCTTAGTGGAGCTAAGCAATTTGTACCTCCAAAAGGACTTTTCACTACTAGAGTACAATCTGGTTCTGCAAGTTAAAGCAAAAACTGTGCCTTTAAGTAAGGGCAGAAGATAAAGTATTAGTAGGAATTTTAACAAGTGGTGTTAGGTAATTTGATGTAATCAAGGAAGGGTTAAATGTCTACAAAATAAAACAAAAACAACAACATTCTTCTCATTATGTAGTTTGACCAAAAGGTTGCTGAAACCAAAATTAAATCCTATACTCCCTTTCATTCCAACACTCTCTTTCTCTTTCTTTTCCCTCTCTAATAAATAGTGGCCAAATTGATTTAAATGAAATCTGTAAAAGAATTTGTGCCTGGAAAGAAATGACATGTTTGAGCCTGAAGCAAACTCAAACTAAAACCACCAAGTTATAAACCTCTCAAAGAGAAGGTTTATAATGGAAATGCCAATAGACTTTTAACTACAGTGGTGCTGTTAGGTGCCAACGTATAAATAATTTTAGCTTTTGTGGTCACCTCACCATAAATTAGATACAGTGCGAGTGGAAACAGTAGGGTTCTGATTCAGTAAACAGTAAAGACCAAGAGTGCATGTTTGCATTTAAGACAAGCATAGCATAGATTTGACATTGGCACTGAAACCAAGTCTATAATGGGCTTTTGGATAAAAAAAAAAAAATTGAGTAAGCAAGCCATGTTCTGAATTCTTGAGAGCCTGTAAAAGCAAAACTCCTTAATAAGCTTTGCTGCCTACTGTTTCAATCTTCCAGGAATCCTTTAAGCAAGTTACCAAAAAAATGTTCCATTCAACTTTTGTATAATTGTCTGTTTAGAGAATTTAATGAGCATGAGTGTGAACACACAGTATAAAGCTGTTATTTATATTGGACACTAGCAACTGCTGAGTACCATACATAAGTAACCACATTCTAATTAATTAATTAATCAATCACTAGCATCTGATGGCTACACAATACCACATTAGAGTCACTTATTTCATTATAAGGTATCTCCGTTTACACCAGTTATTGTTACACCATTAATATATGGGTTAACATTTCCTCATTTGTCTCAGCAGAAGATTGATGCAGTTGGAGGACCAGATATACTCATATTGACACTGAGAAGTAAAAACTACATTTCTCCAATGTGACATGCTCCCCTGTGCCCTTGGTAAGATGGGTGGTAGAGACAACCAGTGGTACACTAACACACTCCCTTTAAGTTTCCATCTGCAAAAGAGTGGGACCCCTCCAGTCAGGATTTAAGCAGAGGGTCCCCAAGAAGATCCTCTGATGCCGCTAATGTTCCTAGTTGCCCCATCCCTGCTCCCATTCTAGTAAGCACTGCCCCAAAACAGGTGATTACAACAGCTTTACTCTGCCACTGTATCACCCTCAGAAACTTCTGAGGATGTCTATCCTGGGCTGAATGTACCCTAAAGAAAATCAAATGTATGGATTATTTACAGAGTTTCTCTTGTTTACTACAGCCTTACTACCTCATTCTACCAAGCTGGTAGAGTAATATTCACATTCACTCAGCAGAACCTTGAGAGTGCTTTATTGAGCTTTCACTGAGAGGTCAACAATTTTACAAAATAAGATTTACTACAGTACAAGATCTATTCTAAAATAAACAATGAATTACATTTAGACAAAGACAAGATTGTGTCCCAGTACAATGCAGCTGTCCTGAACAAGACTCCTCCCAAACAGCCCACACAGGGCTTACCCAAACAGTATGCTCACGCTGCAACTGGCAGCATGCTTAAACAGATACTACCCTCTGCTCTAGCTAATGGGCTCAAAATAGCAAAGTAGCCAGAGTAGCAAAGGCAGAAGCTCAGGCTATTTGCCTCAGTATAAACCCATCTGTAGTGACCACATGACGCAGCACACAAAAGTGGCTCCACCTTTCAAAACAACCCCCACCCACCCAAGAGATCAACAAGGCAGGGCTCAACAAAACTGGCACCAATGCTAAGTGCCCAGCTCCAATACAAACTCCAAAGCAAGCCTGGGACACCCCTCACCACTGAATCCCACCAGATGGGCACTCCTCCACTGCATTTTGTCACTTCTTTTATGTGGCATAGGGTGAGTAAAAGAAACCCCAAAAAAGCCAACCCGTGGCAGTCAGAATTCTACGTGGCTGGGCGTCCTCACAAGCCCAATTCTACTTCTAATAAGGCACATCTGGCAACTACTCCTGCCCACAGCAACCGCCGAAAGAACCTGCTTGCTGCAGCTAGTTTTGCTGTATCAGTAGCAGGAGTGGCAATTTTGGTGGCTTTGCAGAGGGTGCTGCATGCTGCTCAGAATGGACTCGCAAGCCACTGTTGGCATACAAGCTGGGGTTGCCAACCCCTGTCCTAAAAGCAAGAAGATAGTATGGGAGAAATTTTTACTGAGTCCCAATTTTTTCCTGGAATCTTGAAGCAACACACCACCCCATGTTCAAGGAAGAACTGAAAGTCTTAACGTATTCCTAAATGAACAGTGTAAATTTTATCATACAAAATCCTCAGGCTTTATTTTGCTGTGTTTGTTTACCAGCAGTAAGTCACCCGGTCACCAGTGCAATTTAGCAAGATTCTACTGTAATAACTGTATTTTTTTCTTGAATGCCCCATTTGTTAAAAATTCCAAAAAAAGACTATGTAATTTTTTAGTTTGGTTTCCTCCAGTAGCTACAACTCTGAATAACTCAAGGTGTCTGTATATCTCTCAGAATAGATAAAATAAGTAGAAAAGATTAAGTAAATAATGGATGACCACGTAAGTTACCATATTTGCCAAGAATTACCTTTGTTAAGAAACACAAACATATTTAAGGTTGTTAACAGTTTAATCATTACTAGCTTGATTCTGAGTTCCTATCCCTGTTTCCCCCACTCCTATCTAACTTCCACCAAAGTTTAGTTTCTTCCTATAATTTGTTATGGATGTTGTCTAGCCAGATGAAGGTTTTACATTGATAACTGTGGTTCGGTTTTGTTGTGAGATATCTAAAATTAATCACACAAGGTTTTCAGCATAAGTTTGAAAAATAATATTTTTCCTTCTTTTGGAAACCTCTACATTTTTTCCAACACGTTGCATTTCAAATGGCTTATTTAGAAACTCCAAATGTATTTAACCATCCAGAACCATCACTTGTGTTTTTGACTACCAGCAATTTTAGTAAAATTGGGCAATCACTGAGTTATTCTCAAGTTTTTGAAAACCATTATTTTATGAATTAATACAGTTTAAACCAATCTTCAGTTTATATTTCTAGTCCTTTTCTATATGTAGTTTTTTTTTTTAAATAAAAATTGATCATAGGGGCAAGCCTCCCAATCATTTACTTATCATGCACTCTCACAATACAAAAGCATTTCTCAAACCAGATAAAAAACTAAACGTAGGCTTTTTCAAAATCTGTGAGTTTGCAAACATATTAGTGGCTGTTACCAGACATACCCAACAACAACTGTGTCTTCTCACGAAGCAGAGGACATAGGCAGAAACTCAATACAGTGACAGCAAGAATGCATTGTCATCTTTGACAACACACAAATCATCATATTGTGTGGGTTACCCAATAAGCAGAGTCTAACTATAAAGTATAGAACCCAGCAAGCCATATCTTATTAACCAAAAAGAAAAAAACTAAACTCAATATCTCATTCGCAAAAATATTGCAGCTAAGCATTAACAGAAAAAAGAAAAGTTCTCTGACATTCTACACAAATTACAGGGCCATCATCAAATAATTTAGGTCAATATTTTTTAAACACCTAAAGGGTTTAATAAAATTTTATACAATGTTTTCACACTTTTTTTTTTTTCATTTCAGTGGAGATATTTTTATTTTAATGCTCCCCTGGAGTACTGAAAGGCCAAACACAACTACACTGTGCTCAGAAACAGAAACTGAAGCCAAACAAACTAGTTTTAGGGCATGATTTTCAAAATCACTCAGTGTTGGCCTAACTGTGTTCCACTGAAGTCAACAGTAAAATTCCCTTTTATTCTCCTTAGGAGAAGGGTTAAGCCAATGCTGGGCATGTGTTAGAAAATCCCACACTCAGTGTCCAAACTAAAGTGAACCACAAAGGTTAAACAAGCAATGTAAAGAACGCAAAGCTATTTTTTTCTCCACAATTTTAAGAGTTAAAATCTTAGATCAAACTTCTAAGGCAGCGCACCATTTTTGTTTCCATTTCAGTTTTACATTGTACTTGGCACAGAGAAATCTTAATTACCACAATAATCCTCCTTCAACCCACAAATGGAATTAATCTTCCCTTTTCTCTGCATTACAGTGGCCTTTATGCCTCCTTTCCACCAGACCAAATGTTACTTCTTAAACTATTTGAACCATGGCATGCTTCTTAGCTCATGAGCACTAAAGGGCTATACAGTTTCATTCAGTTCTGCACTTTTATGCAACACATAGTAATGGTATTTCTATCTGACTGCAGCAGCAACAAACTTAAATCGAGTTAAGCCATAGGTAATCAAAGATCAGTGTTTCAAGAACAATAATCCAAGCTGATGAATCAATGAAAAATTGACATGAGTAAGGTAGGCACTCCACAAACTGCACAACTTGCACAATTTTCTTTTTTTTTTTTTTAATGAAGAACTATTGCTTCTGTTATATTTCCATTTTAATTGCCCCCAATTGAAAAACATATAAAAACAAACACGTGACCCCCATTACAGGCCTACTCTAAGTAAACAAATGGGCTCCTTGCACAGGTGCTCAGAATCATATATGTGTTCACACATATAACTAAATCCCTTCCTTGCCCAACTACCTTCCTAGTTTCAAGAAATAAAATAAAAGAATCCAAACACTAACATAGTTCAGCTAGGACCCAACAGCAGGTTCAAGTTCAGATCCACTTGATCTTGCCTAAATCCATTTAAAACATCAATAAGTGATATTTTCAGAAAAGTCCTATTCTGCAAGGTGTTCTGTGCTGGTGAACTCCTACACCTTCAAAGAACACCCATCAATTTTATTTATTTATTTTTCAAAATAACGTAACACTTTAGTGAGGCTCTATGGAGATACAGGAGTACACCCGACTGTAGCACATTGCAGGGGTGTCAAACTCATTTGACATGGTGGGCCAGATTTGACTTAAAGGTATTTCAAGTGGGCCATACGTACGTAAATCAAAATACTAGGGCACTCTCGCAGCATCGTAGAGCACTGTATATGTGAGACTGTGCTCCATGAGACCACACTCTCTCTCATGGCACTGCAGAGTGCTGGGTATGAGAGACCACTCTCTCTCTTTTTACTAGGGTGAGAGCATGGTCCCACAGAGAAGTGTCACAGACTTAGTGGAAAAGGCTTGTGGGTTGGGCCACATCTGACACCCCTGGTTTACAGGTTTGAAGTACTTTGGAAACAAGGCATTGAAATAATTTTATTGACAGACTACTCATCTACGTAAAATCAGACAGACATGCGTTTAAGCACCTTGCTGAACCAGGGTCTAGTCAATCCGCATAAACAAGTGGTTATAAATATGAAAGTACACCTACAAACTAAAAGCTTGTTTTGAAGACCATTTGAAAACATCCAGTTGGGTGTTCCCTATGGATGCGTCTACACTGGCAAGTTAGTTCCAATTAAGGAAACTTAATTCAAACCAATTTAGTCCTCGTCCACCATAGACTTTCACAAGTTCAAATTAAGGAATTCCTTAAAGCAAACTAATGAAAGCTTAGTTTGAATTAGTAACACCTGCATTTGGTTTCAACTAAGCGTTTAGTTCAATTCTCAGTTTGAACTAAGGGCAGTGTAGACCAGGACTAAGCCCTAATTCTAACTAATGAAGTTCAAACTAGGGCAGTTCAAATTAACAAAGTTTAAGTCAAATTAGTACACTTTGTTTATCTGACTTAGTAACGTCCGGTTTAGTTTGAATTAAGGTTGAACTTATTAGGTCAACTTTGTTAATTTGAACTAACTTTTGTAGTGTAGACACAGCCCTTGAGTTACAGTAATTGCTTTTAGCTGAGAAAAAGATTCTGACTACATTATGCACATTTGATGAAACATAAAAATCTAGATTACTTTTCTTTAAGGAGGCTTCTTTTAAAAAATTCCCTAAAACTTTTAAAATAAAAAGAATGAACATTTATATACAGCCTCATAACAGCTTTTGTATTCCAGAGGCACCAATATCCACCACCTGCATCCCCTTAGAAGTTAAAGCACTTAAAGAAGGGCAGTCACCAAAATAAAGGAAAAGAAATAAGGTTTTCCCTTGAGATGACAATAGAATAGAGCAGTGGTTCTCAACCCTTTGTGGGTTGACACACGCTTGGTGACATACATGACTTTAGAGGATACACCAGGCCTCCCCCTCCCCACCCCCCAAATTCCTTTGGCTCTCTGAGAAACACTTACCTGTGTGTGGCAACACCATAGCATATCCTGACACAAAGGCTAAGAGCCACTGGAACAGAGTATCAATTTCCTCTAGCCCAGGGGTCTCAAACATGCAGCCTGAGGGCCGCCTGCGGCCCCCAAAGCTATTTCCTGCAGCCCGCAATGACACTATCATTACCAATATTTACAACATCACTGTATGAAAAGGTTTCAGTGGTGTGGCCCTCGGGCTAATACACTAGGCTAAAGTTCTAGTCCTCATGGCCTCATAATGATTTGAGTTTGAGACCCCTGCTCTAGCTTATCATCTACTCTTTTCGAAGAGTGCCATGGGGATCTTTAACTTCCATCTGGACCATTTCCCTTTAATTGTTTCTGAACATCATGTGTGAGAACACAATAGAATTGTAGACACCAGAGGTGGGTGAGACCCATCAGATCATCTAACACATCCTATAAAGTATTCTTCCCCACAGAGCTTTAGAGCTTTGCCTAGTCTAGTTTTAAGCATATCAAGAAATCTGGCTTCTCTCTCCCACCATTACTTAGAAAAGCATTCCATAATCTATTAAGAATATTGTCAGGAAGTTTTTCCTGATGATAAAAAAGGTATGCTGAATACATTATTAATTTATTATTTCCAGCTCATTACTGCTAGTTCTATTCCACTGGACCACCTAAATAATTCTCTTCTCTCCTTATCATTTACACCTTCAAATGTAGTAAGGTAGACACTTTCTTCTGCAAATCTGTCATTGCTTGGCCAAAATACACAAAATTAGCATTATAATCACACTATATGTCAGGGGTGGCCAAACTTATGGAACTCAAGAGCCACACAAGTTGATTATTAAACCTTCGAGAGCCACACTGAGGCATATAGCCATATATGTTTACCTACTCCAAAATCACTACGTTTAAAATTCATTGCACACTTTAATTTTATCATAGAAAGAGGACAAATATTGATTCTACTAACGTCAGATTCTGACAATTACTTAAGGCTACCACAAAAATTAGCCCCATACAGTAAAAACTTAGCTGCTGCTCAATGTAGAAGACTGCAGGCTAGTGGCAAGTTTTTAAAAATCCCAATCATGTTGCATTTCTCCCACAATCCCCAACCATGCTGCACTTCACCCCACCATCCTGACCCCATCGGCTTGGGTTGCTTTCCTAAATTGATTTGCTGACGTTCTTCTGGGAGCCACAATTTTTCATTCAAGAGTCACATGTGGCTCCCAAGCCGCAGTTTGGCCACGCCTGCTATATGTTATACTTGAAGTTATATAACGCACATTGGACTACAATTTGTGTGTTTCCTGTTAACTTTTGCTGTGTACTTGTGTGGTTTGATGCAAAACGTGCCATGCAAGGTTCCCTTTTGAATGTTCTACCATATCGTTATGGTATCATGTTTCCTGCAGCACTATATATGTGTACAGATATGAAGCATGTTCCCAGGCATTTCACATAGCACAGAGGAGAGGGAAGATTGTCAGACTCATCTCTCAGTCAGTGTTGCAAGCACACATCCAGAAGAAATAACAATGACAAGCTAGTTAAATGTCTGTAGCTACCTGACTGGAGAGGGGAGAGATATCTGGCCTTTTTAGACCAAGAGAATCACCTCAGACCAAGAACAACAACAACTGAAGGGGTTTGGAAAGAAATACAGACACTTTGAACTGGAAAAGGCTGTTTGCCAGAGAAACATCATCCTGAAGACAAGTCCAAGGGACTGGGCCTATCCACATGGACAGTATGGCCAAGACTGGCTGAACACCACCAACAGCCAGTCTTGTGGGTAAGAATGATGAGAACAAGTTAGAGAAAGAGAGGGAGAGAGTAGTCCCGGTTGTTAGTTTAGCACAAGTTTTACATCTTTCATTTGCTTGTCATAACTCCTGATTCCTATATTAAATAATTGTGCATTGATTTGCTACAGTCACTTAAAATCATGTTCTAATCAAACTAGCGCTTGTTTCATCTAACACTGTGTAAACTCTAGAGGCTATTAATAAGTAAGGCTAGGCATGCCCTTTTCACTGATAAATCGGTGAATAGGTGTCTGTGAAAATACAATGATTGGGGAAGGCTCCCTATCCTGTAGGACTGCAGTTCCCAGTGTGATATCTGGGGGCACTCACTGAGGGACCATCCCAATGCTCCCTCTAAGCTGCGCGGCAGTGGGGGTGCGAAGCCCTTGCCACTGACCCGTGCAGGGAATACACCACAGTCCCTACCCAGCTGGGATACTCTGTCTTCCAGTCGACTAAGTGCTCCTCTGGAGCTGAGAGTTTTTAAAACTCCTGCCAAGAGAAGCTCAGACAGAGCATGCTCAGAATGTCTGAGCATGCTCTGTCAGTGCTTCTTCTGGCTAGAGGAGCCGTGGCTCGGCCACACTGCTCCAGCGCCCAGATAAGGGTGAGAGGAGGGGGACTGGGCTGGCTCGGGGGGCTGACCGGGAGAGTGGGGGGGGGGGAGGATCACGCTGTTTGGGAGGGGTGACCAGAAAAGCACAAGGGGAGGATCGGGCTGGTGGGCCATGCAGCGAGCAGCATATGTTGCTCAGCTGCCTCAGGGCCTTAAAGGGAACACTGGACCATCCACAATGCAGCTGGAGAGCACACTTCCACAACCTGGGACCAATTACACGCAGGAGGTTGGTGTGGACTGACTCAGGAGTGAGTTGTCACCTTCCATAGTGGACTGAATTGAGGTTCAGGAGTAAAGAGCGAGGGGGGGGTGTCACAGCAGCACACCAGACCAGATTCTGGGAGGGGAATATCACATTTGAATAAATCAATCCCTCCATCTCTGTTAGCACTGCAGGACCACATCTCACCCCACTCCACTCTTGTTTGTCAGGGGCTGCACAGTTTATACTACTGACTGCTGTATAGGGGTGAGGTTTCTGAAGCGGACTGGAGCATGTCCATAAGGAGTTATAAAACAATTCATAAATCCAGAAATATTAGTAGTGCAAGAAGTGAGTGGGGAGAAGATCACCTTTTAGTCATTGACAGGCCTATCATAAGAGGAGATAAAAGTAGGGAACATGACTGGAAAAAAAAAGTTCTTCCTCTGGGTATTGTTCCATAAGAACCCAATAATTACCTTCTGTTCCAAAGAGAAACACACAAACATGCATACATAAAATCTTACAAAGAAGAAACTGCAGTACTTCCCCTCTCCACAGGCTAGAAACAAAGGGCACTGTGTCTCTCAGAGCAGAGATAAAAAAATTGAAAAGTATGGGTTAAAGGATTTCTCTGTACAACCACATGTAGACAGTGGCATCAGAAATACAGCACCGGTATTTTTTTTATATATACATACATTTTATTTACATATATAAATAAACTAAAAAAAAAATTCCCCTCTCACCCCTATGGGTGGTATGTGTCATCCTCAACCTCGGGTCCTCTACCAGAGGCCTGGGAGTTTGAGGGTTCTGCGCAGTATCTTAGCTGTTCCGAGCACTGCACTCTTCCAGACAGAGAGCTCTGATGTTGTTCCTGGGATCTGTTGGAGCCACTCTCCCAGCTTAGGAGTCACAGCCCCGAGTGCTCCTACCACCACTGGGACCACTTTGGCCTTCACTTTCCACATCCGTTCTAGTTCCTCTTTCAGGCCCTGGTACTTCTCCAGCTTCTCATACTCCTTCTTCCTGATGTTGCTGTCACTTGGCACTGCTACATCTATCACCACTGCTGTCTTCTGGTCCTTGTCTATCTCAGGTGACTGGATAGCATAGTGGTTAAGAACGCCGTAGCGGTTAATAGCGCCGCCATTTGATACAGGAGACCGGGGTTCAAATCCTGGTGGGTACCTGTCTACCTTCCCAGTAGGGGTCCTTGGGCAAAAAGCCCCCCTAACGCCTCACTTGCCTACCTCGAATATGAGAGTGACACAAACTAGGAGAGTCATGCCGGCTCGGACGTCGCCTGGATTAACAAGGTCTGCGCCAGATGTTGGGGAACCAGGACAATCTGACGATAAGTGGGCTACTGGAACAAACCATGCATGGACGAGACTATATATATACACACACGTATCAATTCCAGCTTGTCATGTCTCGTCGACAGATAGCTGAGGTGGCTGACACTGGGAGATCCTACCAGTGGCTGGAAAGGGCTGGACTAAAAGACGGCACTGATCATAGCAGCACAAGAACGGCCACTGAGCACCAGATCCATTGAAGCAGGGGTCTACCACACTAGACAGGACCCAAGGCGCAGACTATGCAGAGAGGCCTCAGAGATAGTCCAACACATAGTGGCAGGATGTAAGATGCAGGCAGGAACAGCATACACTGAACGGCACGACCAAGTAGCTGGCATTGTGTACTGGAACATCTGCACAGTGTATGGGCTAGACCCTCCCAAGACCAGATGGGAGATCCCACAGAAGGTTGTGGAGAATAACAGGGCTAAGATTCTGTGGGACTTCTAGATCCAGACAGACAGGCAGGTACTGGCCAATCAACCAGACATCGTGGTAATAGACAAGGACCAGAAGACAGCAGTGGTGATAGATGTAGCAGTGCCAAGTGACAGCAACATCAGGAAGGAGTATGAGAAGCTAGAGAAGTACCAGGGCCTGAAAGAGGAACTAGAATGGATGTGGAAAGTGAAGGCCAAAGTGGTCCCGGTGGTGGTAGGAGCACTCGGGGCTGTGACTCCTAAGCTGGGAGAGTGGCTCCAACAGATCCCAGGAACAACATCAGAGCTCTCTGTCCGGAAGAGTGCAGTGCTCGGAACAGCTAAGATACTGCGCAGAACCCTCAAACTCCCAGGCCTCTGGTAGAGGACCCGAGGTTGAGGATGACACATACCACCCATAGGGGTGAGAGGGGAATTTTTTATATAATATATGTGTGTGCGCACGCGCGTACGTGTGCGTGTGCAAGTAATTAGGCTTTCAGAACACAAAATTAACTCACATCTCTGGAAGTCTGTCTAATGCAACAAAAAATTGAACCAGATAGCTTTTATCAAAAACATGTTGCTGAAACTTTTACAGTGGATCCACATAGCTCTTTTAACCTGCACATAATTTTGTTCAACTCTGAATCCTCTTAACGTATACTCTAATGGCCTGTTTGCTTGCACAAAGCACGTCCCCATGCCATTTTTGAAGGCATCAGCTTGCACAGCTACTAACTTGAACATATCAAGATACTGAGGCACAACTGTGTGAGAGTAGTGCTAACTTCACTGCAACAAAGGTTCTTTTGCTGTTGCTTCCACTGACACAAAACATAATTTTTAGCAGTTACTGCAATGATGAAGTCAGCTTTGCTTCACTTGGTATAAATACATAACAGATTTTTACTATAGTTGGTATTATGGGTAGTATGATTACGTCATCTGATATAGGATTAAATCATGCCAGTCTGCTGATCTGGATGCTATGACATGCCATCCACTATAAATATTAACCTACCATATTTGGCAAAAGCATTAAGAAGTAAAAAACCTGATACTTCAGGTGCTGCAGTTAACATCCCCTTGTTTTGTTTAATGATTACAGAAGCTGTTGGAAGGGAGTGAAAGAAAAAAGAAATCTATTACATGAAGTTTGGGAGGTATTCTGGAAAAAGGTACTCTGTCCTTCTGTGATCATTTTCAGCCTTGGGATACACAAGAAGCTGTTCCAATATATGCAGGGATTAACATAAGCAGTCCTCAGGTATTCCTGCCCCAGCAGCTCCCAGTTGCAGTCCCTCTGCCTCCCAGCTCCTGCTCCAGGCTAGGGTTACCAGATACCAAAGCACGGAAAGGAGGAAAGGGAGATACGAAAAGGAAGGCATTGGAGGACATGGAGAAAATGTAGTATTAATACAGTAATAACAGTTATATTATGTCATGAAAATGGGTAATGATTAATGAATGCAGCATTAAAACTGCAAAATATGTTTTTAAATTATTTTAAAATAAAGAAAATTACCAAAATGTTTTCTTTTACCAAAAACTGGATTTTTTCATTAAATGAAAGTTTTTCACGACCCTTTAATTAATGTTCATGAGACTACAGTTAAAAAAACCTAAATTTTCAAATATAAATGTGAAAAGAAAAAAGTTAATTGACTTCTCATTTTTCATTTTCCACAGCAGCCCATTTTTACAGTTAAAAAAAATGTCCTAAATTGTTTCTGTCCAGTTCAAATGTGCCCCTTTAGTGGATCTATTTAATTGGTCACTGTTAGTAATTTTATTTATGGTAGATTTTCCTTCATTTTATTAGTATCCCTATTCCCACCCCCCACCCCCCAATTTAGCTGTTTTGTAAGGAGCAAGGGCCAAAAATAAACGTGCCTTTCACAGGTCTTTAACCCACAACCCCAAGGTTAAAAGATATCTTCCTTACCAACTGAACTATCAAGGCAGCTTTACAAAAATAGCCTCCAAAGGCAGGGGATACCTGAGCTCTCAGTGAAAAGGCCTGGTTTGTGCTGAGCTGTGATTGTGGGGTATGTGCATGTGACCACCTCCAATCTCCAGCCACTGGGGAAAGATCCCCCGCTCTGTAAGTTGGCTGTTAAAGGGGTTTTTAACATTCTATTCCGAAACAGCAAAAAGCCAGAAAAAAGCACCTATTTTTAAAATTCCTGGAGGATGGAAGACATGTCCCTCCTTTTGCCAGACGTCTGGTAACCCTACTCCACGCACAAACTCGGCTGCTGCCACACTCCCCTACCCACAACACTGCCTGGCTCCCCACAGGGAGCCAGGTGGCAGTCACATTCCCCCCACTCTGCTTCTGGCTCCACACGGGGAAAGGGCTGCAGGGATCACAGTCCCCTGCCTGGCCCACTCCACCTTGATTACCAAAGCATTTCTGTTGGTACTCATTTGCGAACTTGATCTGAAAAATTATGTCAACCCCTGAACATTTGACCAAGATCCAAAGAGGTAGCCATGTTACTCTAGTTCAGAAAAACCAATCACTAAATTAGCACAAAAATTGTTCTACAGTTTACAGACTTTTTTTTTTAAAATCAGCATCAGACCACCATCTTCCACACAGTCTCACAAGAGTGTATAAAAATGTCATGGCTGTAGTATGTGGTGAAGGAAAACCCATTAAAATCTCATAGTCAGACTGATAATACTTCAGACATTCCTAGATACAGTCTTGCCTACAGCTCTGGGAAGTTTAAAAATAAAATCCATGGCTTGTTTAGTTTTTTATACTATATAGCTCCTTTGAGAGACTGAAATACCAATGATGTCAAGATGCAATACCAAGTATTTTGAGTATGAGAGCTGATATATACCCACCATTTTCTCTAAGTAGTCTTTAAAACAATTACATTCTTATATGCCAGAAGTTAAACAAACAGGCTCACAACACTGAAAGAGTATATTGATTGTGAAATACAAGAAATTTTTTACATGAACATACCAGCTGTAGTTTAAGATATAGCATAAATATATAGCATGCAAACACATTAATTTTGAGTTATTAAAGCAGCATCACTGTGAGCTGAAAGCCTAATGCTTTCTTTGAATAGTAAAATCAGAATCCTGCAACTTCAGAGAAACCTATTTTGGTTTTGTTCTACAGTTTTTTTTTGTTTTTTGTTTTTTTTTAAATATAAAATTTTCCTTTCCCGGCAATGAAACGTGGAAAGAGTTAATCTGTGGTTTAGTGCAGTGTATCCATTTTGGGTTAATTTTGTCTTACATGAGGCTGTATCTTGTCTCCTTTGAAGACAATGGGATCGGGATTTTGTCCATGTTACTAGGGAATGGATTTTGACACCCTGACTCATGATGCGATATTCTACTCAGCATAAAGTCCCAATGGTTTCAAAGGAAGTTAAGTTTAATGTGTTATATATATATATAGAAGCTTCCTTGTGTGATAACTGTATTTTATAGGAGTCTGCTGTAAAGCTGCCAAACCAAAAATCTTTGCTGAGCCAGAACTGTCCAACCAAAAAAGGATCCATTTATTATTAGTCTAATTACAATAGACATTTATTGGTTTTCATTGTATCCTCATTTGGCATGAAATATTTGTATTCATAAAGAGCAAGCAGTAGAGCTCATCTCCTGTTTTTATTCATATCAGTGAAGTGCCAGCAATGATAGGACAGACTTCTCATGCAGACCCGCCAACTATCTTAATCCCCAATGTAAAGCAATTGCCATCACTAAACAGTATTAACAGTTAAATCTGCACAGAACGGTGGGGATAAGTAGTATTTTCCAAAGCGAGTTAACACAGCACTGTTGTGATTTTGCATATTAACTTAACAATTGAAAACTCCTGAATTGAGGTTATAAGCGTATATAATAGTGAGACTCACAGGCAATGAGTAGCTTTTTAATGCATCTCCTGTTGCTCTTTGTAGCACATGATAGTAAAACACCATGGGATTTAATAATTGAGCAATCTAGAGTTATTAACCAATCAGAATGCTTTTATTATGTTATTAACCAATTACAGTTGATAAAATAATGTCTGATCAGTCATACTGCTGTTAGAATAATATATTATTCTGACAACGATATATGTATTTATGCATATGTATCAAATAATAAACAAAACATTACAGACACCCACACACACCAATGAATTCACATTAGTATGTCTCTTCTAGGTAATGCTGATTACTGATTTGACACCTGAACACTGAAGTTGTTATACCAAAACTGTCTGTGCTCCACAAGGTCAGAGTATCAGTGGTGTATAACCTGCTAGTTTCACCCCTGCCATGGAAATGTGTCACTGCTTCATGACATCCTAGGTCTGTCCTGAAATAAGTATTATAAAACGAGTAAAAATGCAAATAATCTGTCAAATTAATGCTGCAAACTGGAGGTCATTTATATTTATTTCACTTCAAACCATCGACCTCATATACTGGAGGCTAGCACTTTCTCCATGAGGTCTGCATTCCAAGTTAAGTTTCAAAAGATATCTGGAATGTAAACATATGCTTTCACAATACAGATAAATATTAACTTCCATTAGGAAACAGTGCAACTCTGGTTACAAGTGGAATCATCTGTCAATAATATGCTTTAAATATATAGGTACAAGGATCACTACTCAGGTCTCTTTCCTGCCATCCGTCATCTTCACAAATGCATTTTAGAACACCACAACAAGGCTTGTAGATTTTTAAAGCTGATTATTGTACTTCTGTTGGTCATTAGACCAAATATTAAATAATACAATCAAGATCTACAGTAAATCCTCCAATAGATCCTTTTACGTCTTACTGCTTAATGTTATGTTTTATTACTTAATGCTTCAGGTTTTTAATTCTTCTAATGTGGCACTTAACACAGAACATGCCCTTCAATTGTCCATTTTCATTTGGATTAGTTCCAAGTTATATCCTCTACAGTTATTGTTCTTATGTTTATCTACTAGAAAAGCTAAATATTGATTTCCCTTTCCCAACAAATGCTAAGTTGCTTATGATATTTTGTAAGTTACGGGCATTACACACTAGTGAAGAATTTTTATTCAGAAGAGTCAACTCTATTTATTATTGCTTTAACAAATCTCCATTTTACATTAGAATCAAAGGCTATGTCTACAGTAAAGGGCTCAGTTATGCTGACTTAACAAGGCCGATGTTAAGTCGACTTAACGAAGGTGACTTAAAAGTTGAGTCAACTTAAAGTCTACTTAAAGGCTACATCCACACTGGAGGGCTCTGTAAAGTCAACTTCATTAAGTCAACTTAAAGTCTACAGTGTAGGCAACCCTATCTACAATGCATTAAGTCGACTGACTAAAGTTGACTTTAATGCTTAAGTCTATTTTAAGGGCTGGAGTTATTAAGTCAACTAAAGCAAGTGCTTATGTTGATTTAATAGAAGCCCAATGTGGACATGGCTTTCCTTAAGTCAACTTAAGGGAGGTTAAGTCGACTTAAGGCTCTAGTGTAGACATACCCATAGAGAGACAGACTGGAAAAGATCTTGCAAGGTCATCTAGTCCAGTCCTCTGAACTGATGGCAGGATCAAGCATCATCTACCAACCCTGATAGCTGTTTGTCTGACCTGCTCTTAGAAATATCTGGTGATGGAGATTCCACAACCTCTTAAGGAAATTTATTCTAGTAGTTAACCGCCCTGACAGTTAGGAAGTTTTTCCTAATGTCCGATCTAAATTACCCTTGCTGAAATTTAAGACCACTACCTCTTGTCCCATCTTCGGAGGTTAAAGAGCACAACTTTTCTCCCTTCTTCTTGTAGCCAAGCATTTATGTACTTGAACACTTATGTCCTCCCCTGTCTTCTTTTCTTCAGACTCAAACATATAATTTTTCCAATCCTCCCTCAAAGGTCATGTTTTCTAGACCTCTAATCATTCTTCTCTAGACTTCCTCCAATTTGTCCACATCTTTCCTGAAATGATGCACCCAGAACTGGACACAGTACTCCTCAGAGGCCTAATCAGAGCAGAGTAGACAGGAAGAATTACTTCTCAGATCTTGCTTACAACATGCATACTAATACATTCCAGGATCGATTTTATTTATTTATTTGCATTATTACACTGTTGACTCACATTTAGCTTGTGATCTGCTATGACCCCTTCCACTCCAATCCCCTTCCTTCTTAGGCAGCCTCCTTCCTAGACAGTCATTTCTCATTTGGTATGTGTGTAATTGATTGTTCCTTCCAAAGTACAACACTTTGCATTTGTCTTTCTTGAATGTTATCCTCTTTATATTTCTCAAGGTCATCCAGATCATTCTGAATTTCAATTCTATCCTTCAAAGCATTTGCAACTCCTCCCAGTTTGGTATTGTCCACAAATTTTATAAGTGTACTCTCTACACCATTATCAACCCCAAGCAACAAAAAGCAGTTAACGTAATAGTTTGAATGGAGAAATGTTTTAAAATAAATTACTTCAACAAGATCTGGGTAAAAAGAGAGAACAGGAAGCACTTATCTGCACTTTCAACAACTTTGCAGATGAAACTTAACTGGGGGGAGTGGTAGATACATTGGAGGATAGGAGTAAGATACAGAGTGACCTAGACAAATCGGATGACTGGGCCAAAAGAAAAATGATGAGGTTCAACAAGTACACCTGGGATGGAAGAATCCCCTCGACTGCTACAGACTGGGAATCAACTGGCTAGGCAACACTTCTACAGAAAAGGACCTAGGGTTACAGCGGACAATAAGCTGTATATGAGTCAATAGCGTACCAATTTGCCAAGAAGTCTAATGACATATTGAGCTGCATTAGTAAGAGCATTGCCAGCAGATCAAAGGAAGTGATTATTCCCCTTTGTTCAGCACTGGTGAGGCTACATTTGCTATATCGTGTCCAGTTTTGCCCTCCACCCCCAGCCCCAAGAAGGATGTGGACAAATTGGAAAGAGTCCAGTGAAAGGCAACAAAAATGATTAGGGGTCTGGGAGCAGGTGACATACACGGAGAGGCTGAAGAAACTAAGCTTATTTAGTCTGCAGAAGATCAAAATCAGGGAGGATTTGATAGTGGCCTGGGACTAGCCTGTTCTCATGGTGGCAGACAGAATAAGGAGCAATGGTCTCAAGTTGCAGTGGAAGAGGTATAGGTCAAATGTTAGGAAAAAAATTCACTGGGAAGGTATAAAACACTGGAATGGGTGACCTAAGGAGGTGGCAGAATTTCCATCCTTGGAGGCTTTTAAGGCTCAGCTTGACAAACCTCTGCTGGGATGATTTAACTAAGATTGATCCTGCTTTGAAGGCGGGGGGGAGGGGCATTGGAGTAGATGACCTCCTGGGTTCCCTTTCAACCAAATATTCTATGATTCTATTGTACCAGGGAAACAATTTGTAAAATTACACCTGCAGTGGGGTATGGTAACAAAGGGATCCACATAAAAGGTGTCAATGCTGCAAAACAGATGACTATGACATACTATGTGTAGAAAAAGATTGTGCGAAGAACACAAAAAAAAAATCATAGAAGGGAATATCTATTTCTAAAATGGCAATTTAATTTTATAAACTGGAAACATATTTTGGCTGTGGAGCAAGAATCCTTCCTTCTACATCTTGTCAACTGATATGTTTTGATAATGGATGCTGGTGTGCATTCCTATTCACAGCAGCACGCACGACTCCCAGCCCTGTGGTGTCACAACTGCTTGCCTTTGCTGGCGCTTCTCCTCAGCTAGTGGCGGAGCCAGCAGGGAAAATGAACTGTCATGTGCTGCTTGTCCCCTGCTGGCCCCACCCCTGGCACTTGCTGAGGGTCAGGGGTGGGGCTGACATAGGGGCTAGCGAAGGCTGCCAATCCCTGTCCTTTGAGGTTTTCTACCCCTGGTAGTAGCAGCCCCCCCCCCATGCCAATTACATGGCAAAATTCAGTCTCAATACACCTTGAAGAGAAAGAAGCTGCAGAAAACAGAAGCAGAATTTGACCTTGCAGAATTTTTATCATGATGATACACAAACTAGAAGAACACAGTTTGAACTTCAGCTCCTAGGCCAGTTTGTAGGACTTCTGACTTGTAGGGGAGAAGGAGAGAAGAGAAAGAAGAAACAGCTTTTTTACTTGTTAACAGATAAAATTTTATCCAAAGTCAGTAAAAGATAATAAAAAGAAACTACACAATGCCATTTACAGAGGTATTTTTAGAGCAGAACTGCAATTAAACTCTAGACAGCCAAGCATGAGTATCCCAAACAGTTCAATAAAACTGTCTGGTATTTTTTGCTTTAAAATTCAGGACTGTCTTTACTATGTTTCAGACTGTAATTTAAACAAGAATTAGAGTTTAATAATGGCCAGTTAGCATGATTTTTTTAAACATCTGATTTTACCCAAGAAAATGAAAGATTTGTATGTTTTTTAAAAAGTATCATGAAGCTTGCAATATTAAGGTCTGCTGTATCAGTCTTCAACTTCAAGCATATACAAATATTAACTAAATACATTGCAATCATTTCCAGATCAAAAGAAAAGTTTGCTAGAGTGTAGTACTAGTCATCATGGGATACATTTAGTATGTTCTATATAGACAATGAAAACATTTGAACAGTCATTTATAAAAATTGTCCTGATTTAAAAAAAAAAAAAAAAAAACCAGAAAATCTTCTGACAGAAGTCCTAAACTTTAAGCTAACACTTCCCAATAAGAAAAAGTGGTGGGGTTTTTCATTTTTGGGGGTTTTTTTGGTTTTTTTTTTTTTTTTGGATGGGATGGAGGAGGACAGGGATGAAAACAATTTGCTTTGCCTTACTAACAATGCTATCCTCGAGAACCTGAGGAAAAGAAAGGACCACTATACTGAAAGAAGGCTCAGTGAGTTCAGATCCACTCTACTACCCTGCAACAAAATATGCACCTAGGCTCAGATAAAGTCACAGGCAGTTTCTTGAAGGTCATCACCCTGCTCCCCTGCAGGGGATTCTAATGCAGCTGTCTGGCTGCAGAAAACCTGAAAGGTGCCAGGCTGCAAGATTAGGCAGAAACCTACAAGCCCAAGCTACCTTCCTATGCTGCTGCAACACTACTGCTAGATTAGAGAGCACAAGGAATAAACTCCAGGACTTAAAGTGGGCTGAACTCCAGACCCTAAGGCAAGAGCATATGCCTGTACATGCCCTGAGGGAAGCAGGGAGCCCAAGAGCACTAAAAATAAATAATAAAACAAAGCAAGGAACATACACCTACACAAATAGACAAATAAAGGATAAAAGGGAAAGAGAAAATATTAACAAAAAGAGGTAGCAACTGGGCTAGGATATGGCACAAAACGCTGCTTATACAATAACAAGAGATGCACTCATTAAAAAAAGGTCTTGTACATCTATATTTAGCAAGAAGACTTACCACCAGAAACAGGGGCATCCATGAAAACAGCTCCCATTTTTTCAACTGCTTTAGCTAGTTCTTTTGAAACTGCAGGGTCAATAGTACTGGAGTCTATTAACAATGAACCTTTCTTCACTTTCCTAAAAAACAATATGAATAAATAAAATATTTGTAGCTAAGTAGAAATTATACAGGGTTTTTTGGTTGGTTTTGTTTGTTAGTTTTTATCCTGTAAAACCAGTCACCTACCATGGACTGCTAATATACCGCAACACACTCATGAACCTGAACAGAAAAGGAATGTTCTGCCTAAAACTTATATAAAGATAGAAGATTAAAATGACTTGTATTGTTTAGAAACAAATTTTATCAAACATGACTATACACAGTTCTATCTGTGGCATATTTAAAATATGCTTATGTAATGAATGGTAGGTATATAGATGCACCTCCCTTCAAAACTTTGAGAGGTCCATACGTGAACCTCTCTTTCCATAAACAATTTCTTTTATATCAAAATATATCTTATCAGAATTACCTACTCATTTCAGTGTAGCAACTTCCTTTTATTTACCACTATGGTCTACTTAAAATCTATAATTACACAGCAAAATGACTGAAATGGTAAGAGAAATGTCAATCAATATGGGAAAAGTTGTGATTTTTTCCTATTGGGGTCTGGTAAATGTATATAGCATGGAAAAGATCATTTTTCATACTACACCTCTGAAATTTACACAAAGTAAAATTCAGATATCATGTACAAAAATATGCATTTAATTGGCAGTTGTCTATACATGGGTCAAAAAAATCAAATTTAGACTGCTTCTTTGCTTTCCTCCTCCCCATACTACCTGCAATTCTCGCCCAAACAACCAATCACACACAGTTCACACCACACTTTTTTCCAGGAATAAAATGCGTAATAAACTAAAGCTACATATTAGGCAATCAAAACCCATCCTATGTTACGTTGTATCCAATTTCCAGTTATAATACAGTGCAAACATAAAAATAAAATTCAATGTATTAATTTGCTTATATTGTTGCATGTAAACTAAAAGAGTTTGGACTGTTTAATATAAATGGATTAAATTTTGCTTTTGGCTATATCTATACAAATACTTTTGACTTCTAGCCCATCCTACAGCTCCAGCCGACTCAACACATGAACTTGTCATCCTGGTTCATAGACTGGGAAGGTTATTTTGGATACAACCTAACAAAACCCAGTTCTGAAGACACCATTACGTTACTTTCCTCCAGATTCAGAATGAGCCCCAAACAGAGAACTGACAAATTTATGCCACCACTTACAATACAGTGCCCCATACATCTCCTGGCAAATTGAATCTGCTGGTGTACAACTAGGGTCAGATATCTTCAGTGTTATTCTAGTTTCCTTACTCCTTTCTGTGGTTTCCTCCATCTGTGTTGTCTTAAATTATTAAGAAAACCATAAAGACATTTTAGTTCACTTCTCTTCTCTTCTGCTTTCCATTCTGGTGGGTTGGACCACAAGAGTTATTTCACAGCTAAGCTTACGGTCATGAACCCAGCCCTCTCCCCACCCCACCCCTTTTTTTTTTTTTTTTTTTTTTTTTTTAAGAAAGCTGAAGGGTAGGGTAGATAAAAATTCAATGAATTCTCTGTAGCATCAGAATTTCAGAACTCAGTCCTATGCCTGTGAGTTCCATTGATGCATCCCAAATGTATAGGAAATACCCCACTGATCATACTTGGAAAACCATACATGCACTTCATAATGAAGTGAACGGAAACCTTTTATTTAAAGAGATACATAGAATGGCAACATTAATAGGCACCCCTCCCAGAAACCCAGAAACACCAATGTGAGCAATATGCAGACTTTAATATAGACCCACCTCCTTGCCTTTCCACTCTCCATCACCCTCAGAAGGTAAGGGGAAACAGCTGCAGAATATTGTGCAAGGGAACTAACAGGGACAACTCCTGGGAACTGAACATGGCTGGGACACAGCCACTGACTCAGGCTCATCTTTCCACATGCAGCACACTCCTCCTTACCACCAAAAGAAGCTGGTGGGTTGGAGCCACCACCTCAGCAACAGCCTGCTCATCACATAGAGGAAGAGTGGGAGGAGGAGTTGGTGCCTCTTCCGGGGATGGAGCAGGCAGGCCCCAAAAACATTTTGCAACCAGTTGTTCTAGCAGATACATGAGTGCATGATCCTATTCCCCATGGTCTGACTCCAGATCCAGGAACCAGTACATCAGTGCTTCATCCTGCCTAAGGATCCAATCCTCTCTTGCCCTAAGAGCTCAAACTGCTCATGACTCCAGAGCCCATCTCTGTCTGTTTCTGCTCATTGGGGCACTGCTCCAGCCCTCCTAGTGGAATGGGTTCTGTCAGCACCAGGATGTCCTGCTTAGTCAGTGACAAGGGTAGCATTATATTTCATTTCTGCTTTGAAAAAAAGCCTAACATCCTCTATCCCACATAATATAACTGTGGTGCCAAAGTCCATAATAGTGAACCTTTCAAGCACATTTCAAATGCAACCACTGCAGTCTTTCCTTCTCAAACAGCTTTTGCAGTCCATGAAGAAGGAGCTGAGAGTAACAGTGGTAAGATCCAACATTTTCACAGCAGCACTACAGGTAATGTTTACAGTGCAAAAAGAGATGGGGTTTAGTTTCTTTCAAAATGTACATTGCCATTTCTCTCTCTGATCTTTAAAGGATGGACATAACTTGGAGATTGTACAGCACTTTTCAAAATACTGAAATAAAAAAGAAAGCTGTCCTTTCAGCCATGTGAAGGAGTACCAGTCACCTATGCCAGAGAGATTTTTCTGCTAATGGTCACCTCCATAAGCATTGGTGAGCAGTGGGATTCAGTGAGCTACCAAGTGGACCCAGCACTTTTGTCCCAGTGTTAAACCTGAAGAACCAGACTGAATTTCAGCTGCATCAAAAATTTTTTGAATAATGCTAAAAAACCTGGGAGGCAACTGACTGTATCCAAGCGAGTAGACAATTTCCAGACAAAAGATGAACAGAGAATCACAAAGAACATTCCCCCACTATATCCCTACAGAACCAGAAAGTCCAGTGGTGGTGAGTCACTTCAGGGTCTGTACTTGCAGCCTTGGAGAACACCCAATCCAGCTCATTGTAGCCATGAACACATGTGAGGTTCCCTCCCGGAATGACTGACTGAGTCTTTCACACTCCAGTTTGAAAGTCCCAGGTGCTTCATGAAATTCCAGCACTGAGATGGAATTTGGTGAATGCTTGCCTCTTCCAGCCTCTGAAATTGTCAAATAGAGGAGCCTATTCCTGATACTTCTATTTAAGTCATAGAGGACAGTATACTATTACTGCATATTGGTGTGCTCCAGGGACCAGGCAGCAGCTCTAGGAACACAGAAACTGGACAGGACCATGAGAGGTCACTGAGGCCAGTTCCCTGCACTCGCAGCAGGGCCAAGTACCCTCTTAAACTATACAGGTGCTTGTGTAACCTGCTCTTAAACACTTCCAATGATGGAGATTCCACAATCTGCCAGGCATCTTATTCCAGTGGTTAATCACCTTGACAGTTACAAATTTTTTCCTAATGTCCAACCTAAACCACCTTCCTGTAATTTAAGCCTATTGCTTCTTGTCCTACCATCAGCAGTTAAGGAGAACGATTTTTCTCCCTCCTCCTCCTCGTGACAACATTTTAGGTGCTTGAAAAATTACTATTTCGCCTCTCAGTCTCCTCTTCTCCAGACTAAACAAACTAAGCTCTTTCAATCTTCCCTCATAAGTCAAGTGTTCCAGACATCTCATTTGTGTTCCTCTTCTCTTGACTTTCTCCAATTTGTTCACATATTTCCTGAAATGAGGCACTCAGAACTGGACACAATACTTACTCCAGCTAAGGCCTAATCAGGCCTGAGTAGAAGTGAAGAATTACTTCTTGTCTCTTACTTATAATGCTCCTGTTAATACATCCCAGAATGGTGTTTTGCTTGTTTTGCAACAGCATTACACTGTTGACTCATATTTAGCTTGTAGTCCAATGACACCCAGATCCCTTTCCACAGTATTCCTTCCTAGACAGTCATTACCCATTTTGTATATGTGCAATGGAATACTGTACACTTGTCTTCATTAAACTTCATTCCGTTCACCTCAGATCATTTCACCAGTTTGTCCAAATCATTTTGAAGTGTGATCCTATCCTCCAAAGCACTTGAAACATAATCCATGGTCTCCAGTGCTGACTGAAAGAGTTCACCAAAACAGCATAGAGAGCTACTACTGCTGCCAATGTAAGCCCAGGGAGCAAAGGGTTCAGTGCTCTCTAGGAATGGCCCTGGAGGACTACTGAAATTGTGACAAGGTACCCCTTGCTCCTGTCCATACTGCGCTGTAGAACAGGTATAAGGCCATGTCACTGCAGAGGCATGTACATAGTCAGATCCCTCATGCATGCTAGCCTTCTTGCTGTGTACTCTTTCAGGGCTTTAAATGTGGACAGCAGAGGGGATTAGGGCTCAACAATGCCCATGTAATCATGTACAGTTACAAGGGCACTCACTGTCACAGATCTCCTATTGACTCTAATATCAGTATTATACAACCAGCTGCACTCTTCCTTCAACAGGTGCAGAGCAAAGATTTTTCCATACAGGTTGAAATGGAGGATCTTGGTGAAAACTAGTTGCCTCAAGCTCAAAACAAGACTCAGGTACTTAGCAGAAAAAGGAAGAACCTCCAGAAAATGCTTAGAATTTACCAAACTCCCACATACCAGAGGTTTCCCCCTCCAATCAAGAGGGTGAAGAACCTTGGCATCCTGCTAGGGATGATGCTAGTCTTTTTTTATTTTGATTGCCGCAATGGACAGAAGTGCCTTTGGCTAGTCAAGAGACTCTGCACCTTCCTACCAGATGCAGAACTAACTATGGCCACATACAAATTAGCCATCTCCAAATGAGACAACTTGCATTAATTTTACCAAAGGAAGACCCCCCCCTCCCCCCAAAGACTACCCAAGAACTTCAGAGGATAAATGGATGTAGCAGTCCAACTCCCAATTAAAATAAATCTCACCAGTTCCCTGAATCCTACCATCTATGCCTAAAATATCCAGTCCACTTCAAGGCCCTGCTACATCACACTAAAGTCTTAAATGGATTAGAAAGCAACCCATCAGAGATTGATTTGAGCTTTGTGTACTAGAATGCTGGAGCATTCCTACTGAGTGTACCTGAATGATGCACCCCGATTTTTCCATATGTACATAAGGGGTGGAGCTTTCATAATGGAGTGCGCTCTGGTTATGAACTGCAATTTAGGTTGAACCAAAGGCCAGATTGAGCTATGGGGACACAACAACATCTGGGTCAAAATCTTAACATCTTCAAGATACAGTTTCAATGATGTGAATATTTACAAAAATATTCCCCAAACAAGCAACAAGAAGAGCAGTGTAAATCCTTTTACAAAACACCTGGTGTATCTAAAACCATGAGGTACCACTGTCATGGTTAATGGACATTCTAAAGTGTGAATAAACGGTCATTTTATAAAAGCCCTTCAGTATCAATAGCATCACTTCATTAATTTAGCAGTTTGTTTCTACTTATAAATCCTAAAGGGCCTTTATCAATTAGTTTTTCAAAACAAGGCAACAATTAATTGCAAGGATTTGTAAACTTGTTAGAATATCCTAAATAAAAAGTTTAAAATAAAAATCAATTAATAAAGTTTGTCAGATACTCTATGGCAATGTTCTGCACTAACATGAGCCAACATGGCATCACTTCAGATTTATCCCAGACATGGGACTCACTGACTCCACAGGAATAAAAAAATTATGTGCTTGAGCAACTGATTCATTGCAAATGACACTGAAGATTATAAACAATTATAAAACATCTATACATCAAATTAATAGGAATATGCACCTATTTTTAGAAAACTGTCAGTTTATATTGTGCCC
This sequence comes from Podocnemis expansa, assembly GCA_007922195.1. Classification (NCBI taxonomy): domain Eukaryota; kingdom Metazoa; phylum Chordata; order Testudines; family Podocnemididae; genus Podocnemis; species Podocnemis expansa. The sequence goes on along the minus strand of ML681964.1, from coordinate 14,376,767 downwards.
CTCCTTTAAACTTCATAGGTAAATCTTGTGCTACTAAAAGATAAAAGTTATGTCAGCCAATATTTACTATTGAAAGAATCCCACAGTTAACACTAAAACGATAACAACCAGGCATGTAAAAATAATCAGTTAAATGAATGTCTAGCAGACCATTTAGTTAACATAACAGAAAAATCTCTTAATAAAAACAACAGGGCCTTAATCATAAATGAAAGTTAACCAGTGCAAAGCAAAATCTTACTTTAGAATTCCATTTGCTCCTGTATAAACTTCTACAGCATTGGGGCTGGAAGGCAGCATAGTAATAATTCTGTCTGCTCTTTCTGCTACATCTGCTGGGGAATCCACTACCTTAAAAAGATAATAAATAATATGAATAATGTAAGCCACTGTTTTTTGAAAGAAAAAAAAAAAAGAGAGAAAGAAAACAAAGTATTTCTTCAATAAAGGCACAAGAAAGAAAGCGCACCATTACACAAATTTGGTGAGGATCCTGTCGTGATGGTATGCAGAACCACTGAACTCTCTGTCCAAGGAGCCTGGTCTCCTTCTCACATTGTGATGCTGCAGCAAGCCACAAATCCTTACCAAGTTTTGCACTTACATTGTCCCCTGCAGGCAGGGATGACACCTATCTTAATTCAATGAATGCTTTCAAGGCATTCACAATCAGGAGCTAACAATGGAGAAGCTCCAGTTGACTCCTCAGTACAAGATCCCAGGACCATACCATCTACCCTGGTCAAAAAGCCTGACCAATAGAGATTATTACTCAGACCATACACCCCTCAAACTGGAAAAGTCATGCAACACCAGCTTTTGTTACTGAACAGTTTGTCTAAACACTTCACTCAAAAGACACACTAGTTGAGACAAAACATTAAACACATTTATAAGCTACAGAAAAATAAGTTTTCAGTTATTATAAAAGTGGGAAATGTAAAAAAAATTAAGAAGTTAGTAAATGAAATAAACATAAAATCACAGTTTAAATTCTTACACTCTAATAAGCTCTTGAACTAGCAACATTTCAACACTTGTTGGCCTATACAAGCAGCTTCTTAAACACAGGCTGGGCAACCTTGCCTTCCTGGGACTTCCTAACTGCCCCATCCCCGACCTTTCGTCTTCCAGACAAGCTGAACTTTTGACTGTTCAGTTGATAAAAGTGATGATGTCATGCTTCTCCTTTTATAGTACATGTCAGCTTGCTAGAATAGTCCATGTATGTGATGCAATGGCTGCTTCACGTTATCCAAGCATCTATATTGCAAACATGATTCTTACAGTATTCACTGTAAACCAGGGGTCTCAAACTCAAAACACTATGAGGGCCACGTGAGCACTAGGACATTAGCCCAAGGGATGCACCACTGAAACTTTTTCATATAACAATATTGCAACTATCGGTAACAATAGTGTCATTGGGGGCCACAGGAAATAGCTTTAGGGTCTGCATGTGGCCCACAGGCTGCATGTTTGAGACCCTTGCTGTAAACAGTCTGGCCACTCCATTGTTGTGCTGGAAAGGGTATTAGTGGGAGTTTCCTGCCTTGTAACATGTTCAAGAACCTCATATACTATGGTAGTACATACATATATTTTATATAAACCTATTATAATTATATGACATTGCTGGAGATGGTGTGTCCCTTGTTTGGTATTATTTTAAAAGTTTTGATTTCCTGAACATTAGTATCTTGTTGGATTGTATGTACTACCATGGTATATGAAGTTATAAAACATCTTTGTACCACAACTTATAAAAAAGTGTGATACATCAATCTTTCAGATTTGTTGTTACTTGGTGACATCCCCAGACAAACTGACATCAGCACCATCTAGACTGTTTGATGACCCACAAGTGATAATCAGCTATAGAAAACACCCAGAGAAAGAAGCCAGAGTCTTATGAAAAGGGAACTCCAAGAGCTTTTCCATGCTCACATGCTGTGAAATTATGGTTGGGACAAGCCACATGGCAAAAGATATAAAAAGGCAGCAGTAACATCTCCATCTTTTCTCTTCATTTCTGCTTCTCACCTCTGAAATATCATCTCTACAAACTGAAGCTTTAAGCAAAGGACTGACAGACCCATCCAAGTTTTGGATGTGTTCCAAAGGGACTTTATAATCCAGTAAACTCAAGAGTGCTGCTGGGAAACTGACATATGAATTTTGAAGTTGTATTCATTTATCTGAATACTCTGACCATTTAACAGTTTGTTGCTTGTCTTTCATAATGAATCCTTACTTTTAAACACTAAAGGACTGGCTGGCAGCACAGTATTTTGGGTAAGAACCAAACTAATACCGATGTGGTATTGTGGTGGACCTTTTGAGAATCAAAAGAACATTTGGCCTAGTGAGCAGAGTTTCAAATAACTTATCACTTTACTGGACCCATTTACTGACTGGGAGCAAGAGACTGAAACGCAATGAAGAGGGCAATTTCCACAAGAGTAGCTGTGTTAGTTTGTATACAGCAACAACAATGAGAGTCCTGTGGCACCTTAAAGCCTAACAGATTTCTTCGGGCATAAGCTTTCATGGGATACAATTCACTTCTTCAGATGCAGGACATCTTGCATCTGATGAAGCGGGCTGAAGCCCACAAAAGCTTATGCCTGCAGAAATCTGTTAGTCTTTAAGGTGCCACAGGACTCTTGTTGTCTTAATGATGGGGACTTTAAGATTTCTTTTTTGTCATTTTGATAACCAGTAGGAGAGATCAAAAGCGTAGTTAGTGACTGGTTGGAGAATCTAATTACAAGTTTTGGCTGCCAGTTTTGGGACAACCTACCCCCCCCCCTTTTTTTTTTTTTGACAGCTTGCATTGACCTTTGCATTTTCAACGTGGGCTATCATAAGCACCTTGGGACACATGTACTTCATTGGCACATAAAGCATCTTCACTGAAGCACTACAGCAGTGCCACTACAGTGTTTTAAAGGCGCAGGCTAGTTTGAAGATATTGTGCACCACAGGCAGACAACTGGAGAGACCAATGTGCTAGCAATATCCAAGCCTCCTGCATAGCTGGGAATTGACTGGTGAGATATATGCAGATGATTCTAATAAGTGAACCGTAACCCATGCTGCAGAGGAAAGTAAAAATTTCCCAAGAACAAATGGCATACTAAATATCTTCTGCCTTTTAAAGAACAACAAACGAAATAAAAACAACAAGATAAGAGATTAGGAAAACAAAAGTTTAGTTTATATAAAAAATGTGTTGGCAAGAATAAGTTTACAGGTAAAAGCAATGTTACAGCACTAAACACGTATGCCAATTGTAACTGGTCATACCAATACTGATGTAAAATAAATTAACACAAGTACTGCTGCATCCATAAAGTATAAACTCAACATCCAATTTGTTACAGTTACACATTTCTTACTGGTGGAACTTAAGAGCTGTGTTTTAAGGAGGACAACACGTACAAAGATTTATTTGCATTGCACCATGAGAAGAAATATCTGACGCATCATACTTAAAAATACAAGTCCAGATTACAATGCAAGTCAAAACCACCTAAGAGATGGAGAAAGACACAAACTTCACTGCTACATTTGAGTTATTGTATTAATTTGAAACTTTGCAGAAAATATATTTAAAAAGATGTGCACAATTAATTTTGAATTCAATTGACAACTGCTAATAAAACTATTTTAAACATAGAAAGGAAAAAGACATTTTAAAATATGTATTAAGAGACTTAGGCTTATTTTCAATTCATTAACTCCCTGTTCCTTAGCAGAAGACTTCCTCTATGACAAAGAAAGACTCTATGGACATTCCTCTTTAGACAAGTGTTTCAAAATTAAAATCAGCCAAGCCACCACACAAACAGGTTTTCAAAACTTAAAAATGGACCAGTCTTGGTATCCAAGGGCAACAGTTTATTTGATGACCATAAAAATCTCATATTTTACTTGGTATATCAGGGATTGACATAATTTTTCAGATCAGTTTCTCAAACAAATACCAGAAGAAAAGGTTTGGTACTCAGATATCAGACATCATCTTCATTTAATTCGTCTGTCAGGATGGGGTGGGGAGACAACTTTTTGTTCCACTTTTTTGCATTGTTGTACATTTTTCGCTTTGGTAGCACTGGGGTAGGGTGGGAGCCTTGAGGGAAGGAGCTGGGACAGAGTGGACTGCACTGTTTTTGTTTTTCAGGATTTTGGGGGGTTTTTTTGTTTTGTTTTTTTAAACTTGGCAGCATGGAAGAAGGATGGCAATGGGGGAGGGGGGGTTGCACTGGTTTTTCCCCCTCCCCCAGCTTTTTTTTCCTTAACTTGGTAATATAGGGGAAGGATGGGAATTGAGAGTGGGGAGCTGGATGCTTGTTAGGCTGTGGCTCTGAGGCAAGTAGCTGCCACACTCTGGCTGGGACCCCACTGAGTCCTGGGGAAGAGCAGCTGCCATGCACCAGCAGGGTGCCTCTGGGCCAGACAAGCTTGGCCAGCCCAGCAAGCAGGCGGAGTGGGGAAGTGAGGGAATTGGGGGTGGGGGTTGGGCCAAGGCCCTGGGCCTAAAGTGCTTTTAGTAGTTAACAGTGCCCCTGGACTAGAGCTGTAGGGAATTTTGGGGCTTGTAGTCATTACGATACAGGGGATGTGCAATAGCTCTACTCTTCCCTTGCACGGGCACTGAAACTCCAAGGAGAGAAGGGTGGAGCAGGGATGGAGAGGGAGTAGCTGTGACAATCTGACTGCACAGTGGACCCACATGGTGGGAGGGAGCGGGGCCCAGCTGCAGCAGCTGATGCTGCTCTCCTGACTCTGGGACACTGAGGATATGTACCTTTGTAGAAAGTTTGCAGTATGCTTTTTAAATGTTAGCCGTGCATGCACACGGCTTATGTTAATCCGTTATAGCAACAATGAACAGAATGCAGTTGTTAACAGGAAAAAATATATTCATTCCTTCCCTGAAACACCTCTTCAAGTCAGTCAAACTGATGCATTCCTGACAACTGCTTTTATTTTTAAGTAGAAATTTAACAGCTCAAATGTCCCTCATCAAAATTTTCCATGCAGGTTTCAACATATCCACCTTGCAAATTATGCAGCTATTAAAAAATCTGCTGGAGTAGGATTTACACCTATCGATGAAAAAGGAGAAAGCTATTTTCAAGTATCTTTTTTAAGTGTGTTGTTGGTATTTGAGACTACTAATTAGGGGTTAAAGCATAATTTGGCAGGTCCCAGAACCCTCCTAATCAGGTGGGTCTCTCTCTCGCACCCCAGCTACTGCCCCCAATATCCATTACCCTGTCCCCAAAACCACCCCCAACCCCCCTCCCCCCGTCCCTAATACCCACCCTCAGCACTCCTCTACCCAGCATGACCCGGGCCACCCTGGTACTCATCAGCAGCACACTGGGCCAGGAAACTGCAGCCTGCACTTGGAGTCTTCTGCCTCCAAGCACAGCCTGCGCATGCACAGGGGAGCACGCCCCCCTACCCTGCCTGCCAGAATGTGGCAAAACGCCTTTCCAGGGCCCACTATTTTTAGGGGCTCAGCAGTCAGGCCCCTAAAAATAGAAAATGGTGCTTGAATGCTTCATTCCAGGGCCTGCTTTTTTTAAATGGTGGGCCCATGAACGCAGCGTTCCGGCACCATTTTCTATTTTTAGTGGACCTGGAACACTGAGCCCCTATAAATAGTGGGCCCTGGAAAGCATTCCAGGCCGTTCTGGTGTACTTTAATCCTTGCTACTAATGTATTGTGTTCAGGAGTGTAAACAAGCTTTTGGCTTTACTTTTGAAAGCATTTCAGCTCACCTTGATATCTCACTTAATATCTCATGTTAAGCCTTACAGCTGATGTCAAGAATTCTATTACTAAAGCAACAATCAATTGTATGAATGGTCTGCCTTGACATGTCCCACTGCACAAAGGGAATCAAGATTACAGATCAGTGGCACCATCTTTTTTTGTCACATGTCAGTATAGTGCCTAGCCTTAGCACAACAGGACTTACTGGTCCATTAACAGGCTTTTGGTCAGTAATTGATATTCAAAACAGATGGAATTAGATGTCAAATTATTAGGGCATTCTATCCTGCAGAATATCTTGATAGCAACTATCACTATTTATGAATACAGTTGTGATCAGCTCTAATAATTAGACATGTAGTTAGAACTGTATTCCCCACCTACTCACACTTCCTTCATAACTGGTGAATATTTTCCCACAGTTTGTCAGATCACATGCTGAGTAGCAACAATATTATTTCTGTTCTTGTTTCTCCTTACCCTAGCACTTAATTCTTGCGTTCCTATTAGCCATTCTACAGAGGATGGTGAACACCAATGCTATTAGAACCCTGGAACACCTAAAAACACTTTAAAAAAATATTAGACTCTGCTCTGAACTGTAAACAATATAATCACACATGATAGTAGGTAGCATCATTGGTCCATTAAAAAACAAAACAAAACACAAAACAAAACCCACAAATAAAAGAATCAGTGAGTGTTGCCACTGACTGCAATAAGGTCTGACTATGAAAAGATGCGAAAGTGCAGGGGATGGGGGGTAGAAAGCAGCTTATTAGCTTTGGAAGTTAAAAACAAATATCCATAATTTACTTTCCATTCTTCAATTTGCTTCTTCTTCCACTACAAACCTACCCATCAAATAATCAATTATTTACATAATCTATTATTTTAAATTATGCTTAGTGATGTTTATCAAAGTCATATTTTAAGAAGAGAATCTGTTTTAACAAATAAGCCTTCAAAAGGCACAGTGAACATTAAAATAAAGAAAGCTGACTACTATACCTGTGCCCCGGAGTCTTGAAATTCTTTGCAAGCTTCTGGGAATACATCGTATGCAACGACTGGATATCCATGTTTTATCAGGTTTTTTGCCATTGGATTTCCCATATTACCCAGCCCAATGAATCCAACTGGTGTTTTGGAGGCCATTGCCCTAGAACACACTGATTTCAATATAAAACATAAACATTTTGGAGAAATACACCTTAAAAACACAAAAATAAAAGCTTATGAGTAATTAAGTTTGTATCACCTAATCTTGGGGGAAAAAAGTATCTTCAAACACACTATATATTTAAATTTCATTAAATGGACAGATTTAAATCTTATTCACATGAAAGGTAAATAGCATTCTATTATTTTTATAGCAAAATAATCTCAGTCTCAGACACAAAGCATGTAGCAGAAAGGCCCGGCCGCCCTCAGAAATAGACAGGCAGAACCCTCTGACCTGCAGGGGGGGCGGAGCCAGAGCCAGCTTGTCAATCAGGCTGGAAGCAGAGGGACAGGACAGGAACAGGAAGTAGAAAAAGGGTGGCAGTCAGCTCAGTTGAGCACCAGCCCCCAAAAGGGAAGGATGCACCTTGGCTCGCTCCTGACCCCAGGCTGCCCTGTGAGGAAGCTGGGCTCTGGCCACCAGACCCAGGCCCACATGTCTGGTGGGGTCTGCCTGCAGCTGGGAGCTGTCGCTCAGGCTCGGCTCCACCCCAGGCCCACAGCGAGAGTGGCCGCCAGCAAAGCAGGTGGGTGCTCCTGAGCTGTACCCTTCAGGGCTCCCCAAAGTGCCGCTGCCCTCCTGCGACTCAGAGGAGCTGCCCCTGGCCCCCAAGCCTCCGCCCACCTCATGTGACCTGGAGGAATTGCCCATAGAGTCCACCTCGGGGTTGTCATGTTGCAGTTTGGACCCTGCTGACCCCTGCACCAAGGACTCAGGCCCCATCGAGCCCACCTCGGGGTTGACGTGTTGAGGATTGGATCCCGCTAACCCCTGTCCAGAGGCCTCAGCCCCTGCTGGGGACCTTGGAGAGGACACAGTGGATCTGTGCGACCCAACGCCCCTGTTAAATCCAACCCCCGCCATTTGCCACCTCTCGGGTCATAACCCTGAGCGGCCGCCTGGTACCTTCCCCACGCCCAAGTGACAGCATGTAAACCTGTGAAACTTTCGCCCTGCCAAGGGGCTAAAGACTTGGTGGTCCCACCCCACGAGTGGCCAGGGACATGAACCAGCCACCCCTCCCCCTCGGAGGGTAGGCAGCGTGTTTACAAGCAATTTTATATTTTTTAAATTTAGAAAACATTTCTCCAGGTGAAATACTGAACATTTTTTAAAACTGAATATTCAATGATCAATACCCAAACAACTATCTTGGAGACAGAAATCCCATTTAATCACAAAATGGATAAGATGGGGGAGATATCTTTTATGGGAAGAACTTTAGAGAGAGACTCTCATGCTACCCAGAGCTCTTCCTCAAGTCTGTGAAAGGTACTCATGGTATCAGCTAATTCAGGGGTCTCAAACACATGGCCTGTGGGCCACATGCAGCCTCTATAGCTATTTCCTGCGGCCTGTAACAGCACTATTGTTACTGATATTGTATGAAAACGTTTGTGGTGTGGCCCTCAGGCTAACATACTAGTCCTCATGTAGCCCTTGTGGTGATTGGAGTTTGAGACCCCTGAGCTAAATGCAAAGTATTTAAGTAGTTAGTATATGTTTTAAGGGACCCATCACAGTGGAGTGGCCTTAGTCATAGGACAAAAAGGGAGGTTAGTGGGTTACAGATTGTTGTGATAAACCATAAATCCAGTGTCTTTATTAAGACCATGACACTTAGCGTCTATGAATTTAAGAGCTCCCAGACTTGTCTCTTGAACGTGTTGTGCCAATTTCTTTTGAAGATGAGGACTGACAGGTCAAATAGACAGTGATAACTTTACGAAAAGTGTTCACCCACAGATGTGGCATTTTTGTCTTTTGTCATTTTGCTGCATGCACTCATTTGAGAGTGTAGTGATTTTCTGGTTTCACTCATATACGCAGTTCTTATTGGGGCACTTAATGCTCTGTATGAGCTAGAAGAGATCACGTCATGGAAAGCATGTGCAAAACCCACAAATCTTGAAAGGTGTGCTGTGGAGACTGCTGATCACTGTTGCAATGGAGACATGTTTTAAGGTTTTGTGTCTGATCTAGCACACTGGTGCCACTTTAAATTGATGTGTCCTGGTCTGTGGGGAGATTGCTTTCAATTGGGTGATGGCAGGGAGAGGTCTGAAGGCCCGAAGAGTTCAGGTAGAGTTTTTTCCTCAGAGTACCTTTCCCGGACCACAGGAAGAGCTCTGTGTAGCTTGAAATCTTGCCTCTTTCATCAACAGAAGTTGATCAAATAAAAGATATTACCTCATCCACATTGTTTTGCTAATATCCTAGAACTGATATGCCTATGCCACCATTGCTTACGGAATAGGTAAGGCACAGACAGCAACTGTGTAAGCTTTCCCTCTCGGTTTTGCCACCTCTCTCAATTCTAGCCTGGATGGGTAAGAAACAAGTTCAGGTTTCACACCTTTCATCCTTTGCGTTTCTACTGAGACAACCAACTGTGGTTGTGGCTTTGGGATACACCCACTTGTCCTCTAGAAATTGGACTGATACCACTGTGACAGAGTGGAAATTTTCTGTAATATCTTTGACTTCTGTGTATGTGTCTGTTTCCCCACTTTACTCAGCACTGCTACCCAATGGGTGTAAAAGGGTTAAAGCTGCTCTTGTGGCAGGGCAGAAGATATGAGTTGTCTGGTCACCTTGCTGTCTGAGGAAGAATTAATGGCTCATTAAAACACTGTTTGAAACCAACCCATACCAGAGGAAACCCCGGTAGGTAGCACATGAGAACTCAGCTGAAGAACAACGGAGAAATAGTCATGTGTGTGTGAACTGAACATTCTATTTAGCCTTCATCCTCAAAGGAAAACTGTACAACACTTTTCAAAAGACAAGCCAGGAAACACAAATTCATAACTTCGCTAGTCTCAAAAAAATCACTGTCTTTATAAAGACAGACTTATTAAAAATAATCTGTAACCCACTAACACCCCCCCCCCCCGTGCTGCCTTTTACCACCCTCTTCTTTTCCCCACTATGGTAGCTGGTATGTTAATGGGCCACTTCAACATGAATGGTCCATTGAAATGTTTAATTACTTATGCTAAACAAATAAGGAGTCCTGTGGCACTGATAAAGACTAATTTATTAAAACATGAGCTTTCATGGGTTATAACCCACTTCCTCAGATGCAGAATGTGAAAAATGTAGCATGCTAGATATATACCCATAAAGGGTGAGCTAATAAGATCAGTTCAATTTAAACAGTGTAGATGTGTCCCATTAACAGCAACTGATGAGAAAATGAGAATGTTCAAATAGGGAAAATTACTTTTTGTAGTGAGTTACCTATTCTACTCTGTATTAACTGTGACATTCTATGTACACTACAGTTCCTAGACCTGAAAAACTCTGTGTGGGTCAAAAGCTTCTCTCTCACAAACAGAAGTTGGTCCAATAAAGATATTACCTCATCCATCTGTTTTTTCTAATATTCTGGGATGGGAAAAAGCTACAACATCACTGCACAGAGTGGAAAGGGATTAGAAAGCTGGAATAAGGGCTGCTCTTTGGAGAGAGAGGGAGTTCTCACTTGGGACCAAGCAAAGACAGAGAACTGGAGGCAAATATGGACTCTAAGAGCTTGGCTAGCTGACTACACTGGTTTGGCCAGGATGGACTACATTTTAAATGTTTGTCTTTCTTTGCTAACCTGAAGACTTTCAGGCTGTATGCCAGGTGACTAACAAACAGTAGTCTTGTTTTGAAAAGGCTACTTAATGTTGTTGCAAATACTCATTGAAAGCATTGCACCCTGAAGGGATGCAGTCTGAAAATAAGCCAGCTGATGCCTAGGTTGGCTGGATTCACTGCTTAGGATGAGAAGCCACAAGGAAAGAAAGATTTCTGGTGCCTGTAGGCCCAGTCTTGGAAGCCATGGGCCTGCCCCTGTGGAACTGAGTGAACCACTGGGGCTCAGCATACTGGAAAGGTCACCCCTAAGAGACTGGTTATAGGCTAGGGCCTAGATCACACACTGCAGATCTGTGAAAACCACCAATTCATTTCACATAAGCCACCATACCACTATCAGATGGTAATGGTCATCACTGACTGTGGCCAGATGAAAACTATTGTAAGAGGAATTCTCCAAAATCACAATACCAATCCCTTGAGCCCTGGATCCCTTTCGCTACAGTTTGAAGCTATACTTAGCACTATTTAAACACTCATGTAAACAAGAACAATGACATATTATTTATGAAGTGCTACAGTCTTCACTAAAGGAATGGCTTCTATAGAAGTACAGAAAAACTGGACAGAAAAATATAGCTGCATATACAATATACTAATACTGTGTGCTATGGTGGTTTATGGATACCTGGGAAACAATGCAGTTTTCAATCATTTTTTTACCACTAGATTCTGTATCTGAGTATACAGTGTCAGGCAAAGAACACTTTCCACGAACATCAATGTACAATAACTCCTTTCTAACCATTCTAAACTAAAATAATCCTCACTCAGTGCTAGAACAGATGCCAGTGTTTAGGTCTCATTGCCAGTTACAGAAGACAGTTTTTCCTAGAACGTAAGAGAAAAATATGATTCAGATTAAACATTAAGGTAAGCGAAGACCAAACAGAAATAAAGATTGCTTAGAACAGAATCTTTTAGTTGAGAAACAATTTTAATGTTTTTTCCAACTTTAAACAACCTTCTTAGCTAGCAACATTCAGGCTCCGACCTAAGCACTATTTTGTTAGTGTTGTACTTAATAAGCTCTGGTTTTTACAACTGCCAACAGCAATCATTTGGCTGGATGAAGATTGCCAGTCCAAAAAAACCAACCCAAACTGCACTGTACTTTATATACATGTTCTAATATGTATCTGTATACAAAGAACAAATCACTATGAAACATGCTAAATATATTAAACAAATAATAGAACTGAGAGCCAACATGCATCTTGACCACACTCTTCTTGAAATCTAGACCACTCTTTGTTCTGTGATTCTGATCTCTCCTTCAGCCTTCTAACTGGTCCTTCAGCATGTCCTTTAGAGCAGTAGTTCTCAACCACTGCACTGTGACACAAAAGTGTGTCACAGCACTGCAGTTGAATGTGTTGCATGAAACCAGTCTGCCACTGAAAAGCCCAGGGGAGCTGCACTGGCAGGCTGATTTCATGCTGTTGGCCCTTAAAGAGCCCCAGCTAAAAGCTGGAACAGCAGCAGCAATCTGCAAGAGCTGCTCTCAAATCTGCACAGCTCTGCTGGTTGTGAGGTTGAAGGGGTTGAGAACCCCTACTTTAGAAAATCCTCTTCATACTCCTGCTCCCCCCAACTTTCCATGGAGATTCCACAGGGCTCTGTCCTTGGTGCCCTTCTCTTTCCTCTATATTATTCCTCTAGTAATCACACCAAACAAATTCAACTAGTCTCCATACTGAATGCTCAGATCTACCTCCACCTCTCAAAAACTCTCCTCATGGATTTCTAGACATCAGCCTAAGCTCAACATGGCTAAAACAAACCTTATCTCCCTGCAACCACAATGCCCAGCTGCCTGTTTCTCAGGCCTGCATTCTGGAAGTCAGCTTTGACTCTGACCCATCTCTAGGTCTTTCATCCAGCCTATATGTAACTCTTCATACTTAACATCTCTAAGACATCGTGTGTTCTATCCTTCACAGAATGTGAAGGGTAACAAGAAAGATTTCTACTGGTATGTTAGTAATAAGGAGGAGGTCAGGAAAAGTGTGGGTCCCTTACTGAATGGGAGGGAACCTGGTGACAGATGAAGTACTCAATGCCTTTTTTTTTTGGTCTCTGTCTTCACAGATACGGTCAGCTTCCAGACTACTGCAGTGGGCAGCACAGAATGGGGAGAAGTTAGCAGCCCTCAGAGGTGAAAGGAAGAACAGGTTCAGAACTATTTAGAAAAGCTGGACATACATAAGTTGGTGATGCTGGATATAATGCATCCAAGGAAGCTGAAGGAGTTGGCTGAAGTGATTGCAGATCCATTGGCCTTTATCTTTGAAGACTTTTGGCCATTCTAGGAAGTCCCAGATGATTGGAAAAAGGCAAATATAGTACCCACCTTCAAAAAAGGGAAGGAAGAGGAACCAGAAAACTACAGAGAGTCAGCCTTACCTCAGTCCCTGGAAAAAACATCTAAAAGGTCCTCAAGGAATCCATTTTGAGTAGTTAAAAGAAAAGAAGGTGATCAAAAACAGCATGGATTCACCAAGGGCAAATAATGCCTGACCAACCTGACTGCCTTCTGTGATGAGATAACTGACTCTGTGGATGTGGAGAAAGCAGTGGATGTGATACATCTTGATTATACCAAAGCTTCTGATACAGTCTCCCACAGTATACTTATCAGCAAGTTAAAGCAGCATGAGTTGAATGAATGAACTATAAGGTGGATATAAAGCTAGCTAGATCATCAAGTGCAATGCGTAGTGATCAATGACTCAATATTTAGTTGGCAGCCAACAACAAGTGGAGTGCCCCAAATGTGGGTCCTGGAATCGATTTTGTTCACGATCTTCATTAATGACCTGGAAGACAGTGGGGACTGCACCCTCTGCAAGTTTGCAAAATGACACTGAGCTGGAGGAGTGATGGATATGTTAGGGGGGAAAAGAGAATACAGCGACACCCAGACAGATTGGGGGACTGGACCAAAAGAAATATGATGAGGCTCAACAAGGATATTTGCAAGGTCTTACATTTAAGATGGAAGAATCCCATGCACTGCTACAGATCAGGGACCAACTGGCTAGGCAACAGTTTGGCAGAAAAGGACCTGGGGTTTACAGGGGACTGGATACAAGTCAACAGTATGCCCTGACTGCCAAAAAGGCTAATGGCATATTGGACTGCATTAGTAGAAGCACTGCCAGCAGACTAAGGAAAGAAGTTATCCCCCTTCATTTGGCACTGGTGAAGCCATATTTGGAGGCCTATGTCCAGTTTTGGGTTCCCCACTACAAGAAACATGTTGGCAAACTGCAGCGAGTCCAGTGAAGAGCAATGTAAATGATTAGGGGATGGGACTGGACTTGCACATGACTTATGAGGAGAGGCAGAGGGAACTAGGCTTGCTTAGTCTGCAGAAGAGAATGAGGGGGGATTTGACAGCAACCTTCAACTACATTAAAGGGGGTGGGGTCCCAGGGAGGATGGAGCTAGGCTGTTCTCAGTGGTGGCAGATGACAGAACAAGGGTCTCAAGGTGCAGTGAGATAGGCCTAGGTTGGATAGTAAGGGGAAGGGGGACGACACCTTTTTCACTAGGAGGGTAGTGACGCAACGGAATGGACTACCAAGGCAAATAGGGGAAGCTCTATCATTAGAGGTCTTTAAGGCCTCAATTGATAAAGTCTTGGCTGGGATGACTTAGTTGAGGTTGGTCCTATTTTGATCAGGGGTTGAACTAGATCTCCTCAGGGCTCTTCTAACCCTAATATTCTATGATTCTATCCACCCAGACAATTAGCACTTTCATCCAGATGCTCATCAAGTGACATCTTTGTTCAATCAATTTCAGGTCAAATTAATACTTCTGAAATGGACTTTTTCCATCCAGTAGGAGGAGACTTCCTTATAACCATTCTCTAAGGAGACAGAGCACTCACCTGGGCTCAATTCCCCCCTCTGCAAGGTGCGTTGAGACAGAATTTGATCTAGGGTTTACGGTACTGTAGGAGAGAGATCTAATCATTGGATATTCTGGAACAGATCTCTCCTGTTAAAAACCATTCCCCTATTTATAAATAAATAGTCATTGGAGCAAGGACTTGAACTTGGTGAGTTCTGTAACTACTAATCTATAGAATCATACATTCTCCTTGTCTTTGGGACAGAGAATAGTTAATGAGCTAAAGAAAATGAATAGCTCTGTATCCTGGTAGTTAGGGCAATGAATTAGTACCCAGGAGACTTTTTTGGGAAACAGAACTAGGTGAAAAATCTGCAAAAACAGGTTTAGCAAAGTTAACTTACTATTCACTTATCAGAAATAGACCCACAAACACTGATGACGCATATGGGTATGAAATTCACTACTGGCATAAGCACATGTACATCTTCATAAATTCCAATGAACTGTGCCTACTTACAGCAAGGGTTAATCTGACTAAGCATTCTCTTCACTTCACCAGCAAACAAAAATTCTGATCCTGTACTCATCCATGCAGGCAAACTCTTCGAGTCCTGTTTACTTGGAGCTTGCAAACAGGGGACTGCAAACAGGGGAGTTTGCAAGGAAAGGAGTTGGTGCTAGGTGCGTCCAAGGTAAGTGATTGCTTGTGTCTTTTACCCTATAGGTGATTTGCTTGTGTCTTTTTCCCTACAGGTGATTGCTGTTAGTTGTGGGACTGTGTTTGTGTGATTGGGTGGGGGCTGTTTGCACCATTGTTCCCTGATCACCTTTAATCACCAGCTTTTAGCAGCCTTGTGATTGACCTGCCCCTGTGTGACTAACAAGGGGCAAGGGCTGACCTAGGCAGAGAAAGCCTTTAAAAGCCACTGCTTGAGCGACCAGAGGACTGCAAACAGGGGAGTTTGCAAGGGAGGCTGGGGAGGAGTTTGGTGAGGCCACAATGGTGAAGAGGAACTGCACTGCTTGTGCCAGCACCCCTGCTGTTTCCTTTGCCTCTGTTTGTAGCCAGACAGACAGTTTGTCTGTCCATAGATATCTCCACCCAGATCCTGCTGTGGAATTGCAGGGAGTGTGGCCTTCATTTTCCTGCCACTGATGATCAGGCTAGGGAGACGAGCCTATGTGATAGGTGCCTTCTGGTGGCATCTCTTCGGAAACAGGTACGAGAGTTACAGGAGGAGGTGTCAAGACTCAGGGGTATCTATGCCCTGGAAAAGTTCCTTGACAGTGTCCACAATGAGACCTGCAAGGAGGAGGTCACTATCCCAGTGCCAAGGGCTGCTGCTGCCGCAGCTCTGGAAATGGATGGGATGCCTATGGCAGAGGAAGGACACTGGCAGCTAATCACCTCTGGCAGTAGACAGTGCTCCACGCCTGCTCACATCCCACCATCCATTGTGGTGAGGAACCGTTATGCGGCACTAGAGACAATGAAGGAGGTAGAGGAGATGCCACGCACCCCAGAGGCTGGGCAGATCACAGCCACCTCACCTAAGAGGAAACGTCGGGTTGTGGTGATTGGGGACTCACTCCTGAAAGGAACGGAGGCACCCATCTGTCGCCCTGACTAGGCCTCTAGAGAGGTATGCTGCCTGCCAGGTGCCCGTATCCGAGATGTAACGGAGGGACTGTCTAAAATCATCCGCCCCTCAGACTACTACCCCATGCTTCTTATCCATGTGGGTACCAATGATACTGCAAGAGGTGATCCTCAGCAGATCAAAGGTAACTTCAGGGCTCTGGGAGCGAGGGTGAAGGAGTCTGGAGCACAGGTGGTGTTCTCATCGATCCTTCCAGTCAAGGCTAGAGGCCTGAGGAGAGACAGATGCATCCTAGAGGTGAATGCCTGGCTGCGAAGATGGTGTGGTCAGGAGGGATTTGGCTTCCTTAACCATGGAGTCCTGTTTCAGGACAGAGGATTGATAAGCAGAGATGGCCTTCACCTGTCCAGGAAGGGGAAGAGCATATTTGGGCACAGACTGGCTGACCTAGTGAGGAGGGCTTTAAACTAGGTTCAAAGGAGGAAGGAGACCAAAGCTCACAGGTAAGTGAGAATGTAGGAGATCTGGGGGAAGGGATGAAACTTGGGGGGGGGGAGGAGGGGCTGGGACTGTAGCACCAGCAATAAAAGAGAAGGTAGTTGGAACTGGGGGGGGGGGGGAGGGAAATCAAATAAATGTCTTAAGTGCTCTACTGAAGCCCCAATATGTGAGGAGAGTGGGGGAGGAGAACTCCAAGAAAAAATGCAAGGAGGTTCATGTAATAGAATTGAAAATCCAAATGACAAAGTAGGGCAATTGGCCGGATATCTTAAGTGCCTGTACATTAATGCGAGGAGCCTGGGAAATAAGCAAGAAGAATTGATAATACTAGCACAGACAAGGAACTATGATATTATAGGAATAACGGAGACGTGGTGGGATAGTCTGCATGACTGGAGCTCTGCCATGGATGGATATAAACTGTTCAGGAAAGACAGGCAGGGAAGAAGAGGGGAAGGAGTAGCACTATATGTAAAAGAGCTCTATGACTGCTCAGAGCTCCATTACGGAAGTGGAAGCGTGCCAGTAGAAAGTCTGTGGGTTACATTGAGAGGGGAAAGCAACAAGGGGGATGTCGTGGTGGGTGTCTGCTATAGACCACCAGACCAGAAGCAGGAGGTGGATGAGGTGTTCTATGGACAACTAGTGGAAGCTTCTAGATCATAGGCCCTGGTGCTGATGGGGGACTTCAACTACCCTGACATCTGCTGGGAGGCCAATACAGCAGTGCATGGGCAATCCAGGAAGTTTTTAGAGAATGTTGGGGACAACTTTCTAGTACAAATGCTAGAGGAACCAACTAGGGACCATGCACTGCTCGACCTGCTGCTCACAAACAGGGAAGAATTGATCAGGGACGTAGAGGTACATGGCAAGCTCGGAAGTAGTGACCATGACATGGTTGAGTTCAGGATCCTGATTAAAGGAAGGAAGGAAAGAAGCAAAACACAAACCCTGGACTTCTAAAAAGCACATTTTGGCTCCCTCAGGGAAATGATAGGCAGGATCCCTTGGGAAGTTAATCTGAAGGGGAAAGGAGTCCAAGAGAGTTGGTTATATTTTAAAGAAACCCTGCTAAGGGCACAGCAAGTTGCCATTCCAATTAGAAGAAAGAACAGCAAACATGTGAGGCAGCTAGAATGGCTTAGCAGAGAACTCTGTTCTGAGCTTAAACATAAAGAGGAAGCTTACAGGAAGTTAAAGCTTGGTCAGATGACCAAAGAGGCATATAAAGATATTGCTAGGGACTGCAGGCATAAAATCAGAAAGGCCAAAGGACAAATGGAGTTGCGGCTAGTGAGGGATGTAAAGGATAACAAGGGGTTTTACAAGTATGTTAACAAGAAGAGGATCAGGGATGGTGTAGGCCCCTTGCTGAATAGGGCAGGCATCCTTGTGACAGAGGATGAGGAAAAAGCTGAAGTGCTCAATGCATTTTTTGCTTCAGTTTTCACAGACAGGGTCAGCTCCCAGCCCACTACCATGGGTATGGCAGATTGGAGAGAGGAAGACAGGCCCTTGGTGATGGAAGGTCAGGTTAGGGACTGCTTAAGGAAGCTGGATGTGCACAAGTCCATGGGGCCGGACGAACTGCATTCAAGAGTGCTAAGGGAATTGGCCGATCAGATAGCAGCACCGCTAGCCGTTATCTTTCAAAACTCATGGAGAACGGGGGAGGTGCCAGTTGACTGGAAAAAAGCATATGTAGTACCTATTTTCAAGAAAGGGAAAAAGGAAGATCCGGGGAATTACAGACCAGTCAGCCTCACCTCAATCCCTGGAAGAATTATGGAGCAGATTCTCAAAGTGTGTGTTCACACAGCATTCTTATTTCGAAACAACAGAGGTTGTTTCGAAATAAGAAATACCCTGTTCACATGATGCACAGTTGTTTCGAAACAATGGCACCCGTTGTTTCGAAACAACTTAAACCCCATGTGAGGATGAAACAATGTTGTTTTTGAAACGATTGGTTCGAAACAATGCCGTCCGAACACGCTGTTTCGAAACAACAGTGACTTGTTTCAAAATAACTTGCCTGAAACTGCTATTTCGCTTTTAGCTTTTTTTTTTTTTTTTGAACTTGATTTCAAAATAAGGCATTATTTTGATACAAGTTGTTTCGACACAACATGTATCGAAATAATGCCTCTGTGTGAACACAGCCAAAGAATCCATCCTAAAACGCTTAGAGGAAAATAAAATGATCGGGAACAGTCAGCATGGATTTACCAACGGTAAATCATGCCTGACCAATCTCATCTCCTTCTATGATCAGATGACTGGTTTTCTGGATGCAGGAAGAACCGCTGATGTCAAAAGCCTTGCTAAAATCAAGGTATATGTTACAGTTTCCCACAGCATTCTCATCGGCAAATTAAGGAAGTATGGGTTGGACAGGTGGACAGAAAACTGGCTAGATCAATGGTTTCAGCGTGTAGGAATCAATGGTTCCATGTCTAGCTGGCAACCAGTCACGAGTGGTATGCCCCAGGGGTCGGTCCTGGGGCCGGTTCTATTCAACATTTTCATCAATGCTCTCGATGATGGAATAGACTGCATTCTCAGTAAGTTTGCAGATGACACCAAGCTGGGAGGACCAGTAGACACGTTGGAGGACAAGGACAGGATTCAGGGAGACCTAGATAAATTGGAACAGTGGGCCAATAGAAATCTTATGAGGTTCAGTAAGGACAAGTGTAAAATCCTGCATGTGGGATGGAAAAACCCCATGCACCGCTACAGGCTGGGAAACATTCAGCTAAGTAGCAGCAGTGTAGAAAAGGACCTGGGGGTCATGGTGGATGGGAAGCTAGATATGAGTCAGCAGTGTGTTCTTGCTGCCAAAAAGGCCAATGGCATACTGGGCTGCATCAAAGGAAGTACTACCAGCAGATCAAGGGATGGGATCATTCCCCTCTATTCTGCACTGGTAAGGCCACATCTAGAATACTGTGTTCAGTTTTGGGCTCCCCACTACAAAAAGGACAGACATGCTAGAGAGAGTTCAGAGGAGGGCAACCAAAATGATTAAAGGGCTGGAGCACAAGCCCTATGAGGAAAGACTGAAAGCATTAGGCTTATTTAGTCTGCAGAAGAGAAGATTGAGGGAGGATTTGATAGCAACCTTCAACTACTTGAAGGGATGCTCTAAGAAGGATGGAGCTCGACTGTTCTCGGTAATAACAGAGGACAGAACGAGGAGCAATGGTCTCAAGTTGCGGTTAGGGAGGTCAAGGCTGGATATCAGAAAAAACTTTTTTACCAGGAGAGTGGTGAAGCCTTGGAATGAGCTGCCGAGGGAGGTGGTGAAATCTCCATCTTTGGAGGTGTTTAAGGCCCGGCTGGACAAAACCATGACTGGGATGGTTTAGTGGGAGTGGTCCTGCCTCTGGCAGGGGGTTGGACTAGATGACCTATGAGGTCCCTTCCAACCCTATGATTCTATGATACTTAGAGGATTCACTTGTGCTGATCCAATCACAGATGCAGGACCCTCAAATGGAAGGCTTTGCAGACTGTAAATTCAAATGTTCTGCTTTAAAAGTAAGCCTGTAAGACTAGTTCAAAAATACACCAAGATTTCACAGTCTTACTGAAGAATTCTATAAAACTGAGCATATCTCTGCTTGTTTCTTGATTAACGTTAACAGGCAATGGCAGAAAATGAGCTAGATATTTCCAGTGTAGCTGGGAAATAAGTACTATTTTATAGACACTGGGCAGGTGGAGGTATTAACAAACAATGTTCATACAGTTGAAAATGTAAGCACCACATATTTTTCCCTCCAACCGTGCATATAATGTTACATTTGACCTTGTGCTTAAGTACTACATTGGATTTCATTTCTATGGTCATTAAGCTAAATAAGGTTAATCTGTATCAGAGCACTAAAGTCAGTGGTGCTTTATTGTATAGCACTAACTGAAGCCCTAACCAACTGACTGGGTTCATTTACTCATCCTGAATTGCTTGTGGTCACAAGGGCTGCCGAGCACAGATTCAGATGGGTGGAGAGTGGGTTGTCATCGTTGACCAAAACAACAGCACTCCCTCAGGTGGCCAACAAAGCCTCTCCATTCTATCCCACCATACCTACTTCAGCAATCAGTACTGCTCATGTCCTAGAAAGGGTTTCCCTCGTCAGTCCCCCACATATTTTAACACATGCATGCACACACACAAATTCCAGATGGAAATCACCAGATGAAACTGCACACCTTGGTCATCTGATGTGCTCACAAAGAAAGGTCCACACCCACAAATACTGCTACATGTTTCTCTATTGCCTGAATTAACACCCCCAGCAAAAACATACTAAGTCAGCAATACAGGTATGATTTGCCAGATGCAAGTAGTTCCGCAAGCCAGTAGAGAGCTAAGTGTACTAAGGAGGTTCACTTGCCAAGGGAGTTGTCAGATCTGTGAACTGTAAAACCTCTAGACTAGTCAGAAGGGAAGATGACAAGACTAATATGTACGTAGACAGTGACAGAAGGAAAGATGGATGACTAGCACTTCCTTTAACAGGTGATAGTAAATTATATTTAGGTCCCAAATCCTGCAAATGCTTCTCACAGTCAATGGAACTTTATTATAATCATATGTAACTGTTTGTAGCAGAATCCACGTAAGCACTTAGGATATATCTACATTGCACAAGGCCATGCTTAAGTTCAGGTTCAAGCCTAACCTCTCTAGCATCTATACTGCAGTTGTACTAACTCAGGGTTCTACTGCATACAACAACAGCTTGGAATAACATCTCCCTTTGCCAATGGGGCTGCACTAGAACAATTATAAACCCCAAAACGGGAAAGGCCTGAAATAACAGAACGTAGACTTGCAGAAACTGCTCGATCCACACACCCCCATGCCAATTAGTTATGAATTTTTTATAAAACAGAAAAAAAGTTTGTCATTTTAATTTTCCAATTATCTCTGCAGTTTTCTAACTGTACGGCTACAAGGCTAGTGTGTACAAAGAGAGCATGAGGACTGAAGCATCCCCTTCACAATATATGACAGTTCAGTTTAGAAATGTAAAATTTTACATCCTTCAGATAAAGACATGACAAGAATTAGTTCTGTGCTCCTCCATTGAGCAATTTTAGACAGTAATCCTCAGTTTCTTGCTCTTCTTCAGGGCCTTTCACTCTCTGTTGCATGCTGTTCATCGGGACCTCAAACCACAGTCCAATCAATAGAGCCCCGCAAATCCACAGATATCCATGGATATCCTCCTTATAAGCACATCCGCGGATACGACACGGAAACGGTCAGTGGATACCTTGTGGATGCAGATCGGATACAAATCTACATATTTTTATGTGCACAGAGCTAGAGCCCTGCAAATGTGTAGACATCCACAGATATCCGCATTACATCCACATCTGCGGATACAACAAAGATATCCGTGGACTGCTTCTTGTGGATGCAAGTCGGATACGGATCCACTTATTTGTATCCGTGCAGGGCTCTACCAACGTACCCTCTAAAAGGAAGCATCTTTGTGATGAAGTTATGGTTGATGCTTTTGAGAGCAGATCAGCTGGTTCTATACTTTGATGCAGTGGTACAAAGACTGGAGCAATGGCATGCTGACAGGCTGGAGGAAAGGCTGAGGCTTCCTGCCCAAGTGGAAGATTGGTCTCTTGCTGAAGCCCTGGCATTTGTAAAGCAGTTCTTGGGACAGGAACAGCAGGTAAAGGTGGAGGACACACCTTGACAGAGAAAATGTTTCAGGAGCTCATGTCCATCATGCTTGCAGAGTACTGGCTCCTGCTACCTCCCCTACACCATACCTCAGACATGCAGCAGCTTAGACAAATCCATGTCAGGGTAGCCCAAGCATTCAAGTCTCAGGAGCAGCTGGGCTGGGCAACTAAACTCCATGAAGCCTTCCTTCTTCAACCCCTTGCCTCTGGGATACTCCACCTCCCTCCTCAAGAGAGGAGAAAGAAGGGAAAATATTTCATTAACTCCTTCCTACCTGGCAAAAACATTTATATAGGTACTACTCCCCCTCTTTAATTGGCCCATGCAAATCCATAACATGAGAACCTGAAGCATCCCTGACATCTGCTGCCTGGTGCAACCAGCTCCCACAGGGGTTGCTGCAACTTCTGGCTGACAGTGCTGAACCTGTGGCCCCTCACTGTTGTAACTCCATTCAGAGGGAAATGGCTCACATCCAGCTTCATAAAGGTTATGAAGAGCATAGCAAGTCACTGTAATGTGGAAGGCACTGATGACGCTGGCATCCAAACAGATCTGTAGACATCTCCAAAGTTATTTTAATCTGCCAAAAGCATATTCAAAAGCCATTTCACACCTGCTGAGAATGCAATTAGAAATCTTCTTTAGTCAGGGCCTATGAAAGTGATTTCCCAGACTAACAGCGAGGACGGGAACTCCATTCATGTCAAAATCATTTGATGAGAACAGTGTCACTAAAGCTCATGTGAAAAATAAATCTGATGGTCTTTAAGTGCCATACGACTCCTTGGGTTTTTTTTGCTGGTCTAGACTAACACGGTTATCCCTTTGGAAATTAACAGTGCCACAGCCAGTCCATGAACGTAGACTTCTGGGAAGCAAAAATTCTGGCACACAGCCTATACTGACATTCATCGATCAGCTTCTGTGGTCCACAAGGGCCTGCATAACAATGGAGTAGTACCCTTCACAGCTTGTGCTCCTTGAGGAGGGCAACCTATGGGCACAAGTCTCATCAGTGACCTTGGTGCCCTTAGGATACCCCCTTCTCTTAAAGCCAGCAATTACCTCTGGAATATCTTTAATGCCTGCCACCTTTGGGTGAACCACATGCCGAATGCCCCTGGTATCTCTGCCACCACTTTACCCACAGTCAACTTCATAACCTCAAACCAGTTGGCAATGAATCCGTAGCAGTCCAAGGTAGCCAGCTTCCCAGACTGTTATAGCAACCCACCTCTGGGCTGGCAAAGGTGATCGCACTTGATGCTGTTTATGCTGAAGAGTGGGAACAAGCTGCTCACAAGGCTTCAGAAATGTTGCTTTCCTCATACAAAAGTTCTGGACCCACTGTAGTCATTCCATGTCTGCATGACAGCGTGACCCCTTCAGTCTGTGCTTGTGGCCCTGCACCAGAAGCACCAGTAGAGCCCTAAAGCAATACAAATACCCACTGGAATAAACTTCTATCTGACCCACAATCTGCACTCCTTACTTAAGATTTAACTGCATCCACATAAGAGCTGTTTTGGAGCCAGCAGCTCTCCATCAGCTGCCGATCCCTTGTCAACCCAAACTGCTGGTCAGCCCCACCCTATAGCCCAACAGCTGATAAGCTGTTGAGCCCTGCCAGCAGCCTAACAACTGATCAGCTGTTCACTGCACCCTTGGCTGGCAGCTGCCCCAGTCCTATCCAGAACTTACAGAGATCCTGACCTCCACGACCATCCAACCAGCAACAAAGTCTGCAGACAGAGCCCTGCAAATCCGTTGCTATCATGCCAGCTGTACAGTGCTGCATCTGTCAGTGTGAGCATGCCATGCCAGGGTACTCATCTGCCGCCGCCTCCTCCTCCTGCTGCTGCTCCATCAGGAAATCTATCAGGTACCTTTGGTGGGGCAAAATACATGACCAAAATGTCCAACAGCAGCTCATGGATATTCTGTCATGATGTTCTGACACAGGAGTCAAAGTGCAAGCAGAGAAGTTCTTCAAAAGTTGCCTCCTAAATGTTATAAGCACCAGTAGTTGAGAACATACAGACCAGGAGTCTGAAACACGTGGCCCCTAAAGCTATTTCCTGCAGCCCGCAACAAGACTCTTGCCTGCCGATATTTGCAATATCGTAGTATGAAAAGGTTTCAGTGGTGCTGCCCTCAAGCTAACGTGCTAGTCCTCTTGTGGCCCTCATGGTGATTTGAGTTTGAGACCCCTGACACGTACCATAATTATTGCTCAGCAGACTGTGCTGACAGGCTGTTCAAACTTCCAGTAACATGCAAGATTTTCCCCACAGTGCACCATGGTCAGAGAGCAGAGTGGCCACATTTCATGGGAGTACTAGGGACTCTGGAATATAGTTGGTTTTACTTAGGTCTGCAGGCTGCAGTGTGGACACCAGAGCTCCAGGTTCAATCACAAGGTTAAAAAAGTCTTAATTTGGGGTTAAGTAACAAACAATGTAGACATTTAATCTCAGGGTTGCCCAACACAACCCAGCTGATTCAATTTCCACTAACCCTGAGCTTGCACTGCAGCACAGGAATTCCCTGAGCATGAAATTCTGGCTCCAGTTAAATCAGGGGAAGTTCTGCCATTGACTTCAACAGAATAAGAATTTCACCTCACACTGAAGTCATTGCTTTCTCAGGTCTCCATGCAAAAAAATAAAGCAAATATATTTGCCAGCCTTAAAAACTGAAGAAATGGTTTGTTCTCTTCCCTCCTTGCAAAAGTAGATATTTCTTTGAGATAAACCAAGTTATTTTGTGGTTCTTCAAGGGAACTGTATTCTGGGTATCCTCTCTCACATGTGTTGACGACATCCAAGACGCCATTTTTAAGACAGCAAACAGAATCACAATGATACTTCAAAATTTCTATAGAATCTTCTTTATGAATTACACAGATGGCAAGAATGAAATGATGGTACTGGGGTAAGAGACACCAGATACACAAATTGTACCGAGAACAGGTCTATTTCATTTAATTTCACTAATGTGTGCCCAAGTGTGTCCATTTTTCTGTACCTCACCTGAACAACTGAAAACTTTGTTAAAAGTCAGACAACTGTAAAAAGCTTTAATGGATTGCATTAGTGAAAGAGATGCTAAACTATATCAACTCCTCTCAAATCTAATTTTAAAATAAAATTAAGAGTCAGACATTTGTTTTTCATTGACCTTGAAAATAAAATGATGAAAAGCACTATAAGCTTAAAAGCTATACTTCAAAGTAATAGTTTCAGGTTCTACCCATCCTGTAGACACCCTATCATATTTTGTGATTTTAATGGCACATTCCCCCTTTCTAAAAAAAATAAAAAAAATCACACATAAATCGCTTTTCTGTTGCTATATGAAAGACACCCACTCAACAGAGGGGAAACTAACTGAACCACATAAAAGAAACTGTAAAGTTTACTATAAACAATTAGCTCCCAAATGCACAAAATAAACAAATTAAAGAGACCATAAAATCCTACTTTTCTACTTATAGTAAACCTAGACGTTACTACTTGTAGAAACACTAAGTAGAACAATGTCAAACAAAAGTATGCCCTTTAAATCATCAGTGTCCTCTGAAGGGCAAGATAGGAGACAAGGAAAAGGTTATAATTTGGGCTCTAATCCTGCAGTACGCTTAACTTTACAACTGCTGTCAACTAGACTACGCCTGTGTGCAAAGTGAAGCATGCAGGTAAATGTTTTCAGGAGCACAGCCTTGACCAGAAAAAAAGTGCTGCTGGATTGAGCTTTGGCTCAAAAATAATGAGCTATAATCACAGAGAAAGCGCATGAGTATGAGTACAGATTACAGGTACAAATAACATGCTGTTTTAAGTCACTAGCTTCACATAAACTTCTGTGGGCTGTTTTAAACTCTTCATACGCACTTTAAAATAAACATGTTAAAATATTTATTACACTAGGCTACTCATAAGATTAAGGAAGTATTGATATGAATGAACCTCATATAATTTTACAACCTGCACGGCTTTAATAGAGTGCACTATACTTGTAAAAGGTGCAAAACACAAGTGATAATCCCCTCATGCTATGAAGCACGTTTATTTGTCAGGGGGCTCACAAGGCAAGGCAGGTGTAAACCGAGAAATTAGAAACTTGGCAGGGAGAGGGAATCCTCACTGATGATGAGAATGACGACGATGCACGGTTAGCCCAAGAGGAGGGCAGCTCCTGTGCTGGCAGCTACCACCCGCCCTCTCTACCCTTTTCACGTGATAAGAAGTTTAGGCGCGGTGCTGTCACTTCACTGAATCCCATCATGCCATTTCTAGCGAGGAAAGGAAGCCGCAGAAACATTTCTCCGGCTGCTTCCACAAGCAGGCCCATTGCCGGCCTTCTAAGAGTGCCTGGGCAATGATTTGCAACCCCAGCCAGCGCTGCTAAAACGTCACCCCCCAAAAACAGCCTCCCCATGCACGGCCAAGGAAGAGGCGGGGCCTTACCCACGGCAACGCTGGCAGCATGCCCCTTCCCGTGCTTGTACAGCAGCCTGGCGGAGCCTCTGAGCAGCAAAACGGCTGCCATGCCGCTTCACCCCGCGCGGCGGGCCGGACCTCCCCTCCAGCGCGCTCCGCTCCCGCCTCCCCCGTGCTAGAGGCCGGGGAGCGTCGTGGACGGGGAGGGGAGAGAAGGGAAAAGTGGCAGGCAGTGTAGCCAACCACAGCTCGGCCTGGCAGTCGCGACCAATCAGAGGAGACATCCTGCCGGGTTCGCCTCCCGCCCCCTGATAGGCGCGGGAGCCGCCTCCCCTTCCCGTTTCAAAGCCGAGCGGGGAGCTTGGGGCGGAGGCGTGCGCCCTTGCAGCTGGCGGAAGCCCTGGGGGCAGGGAGAGGCTTTCCCATTTCCCACGCCTGCAGCGCTCCTCCGTGCTCCCCACTAGCTGAAGGAGATTTTCTTCTCCTCCTCCAAGCGGCCCTTAGGGGTTTGCCCTTCTCCTTTTCCCATCAGGCGTCCATGCACCCGCCTCCTGCCCTATTCACCTAGGGTTACCAGATACCAAAGTATGAGAAGGAGGCCAGGGATGTACGACATTGGAGGACATGTAGTATTAATGTAATATTCTTCTGGTTTGAGGGGGCCCTGGAATGCTTCCCCCTAAAAATAGGGTGTGCTGGGGCCTTCCAGCAGCCTTTAACCAGTGTAAGTAAAAAGCCAGACAAAATCATTTTAAAATGCCCACCAGGTGGAGGACATGAAGGTAAAAAGGAGGACATGTGGTCCTTTTGCCTGACATCTGGTAACCCTATCCTATACCCACATCAGCTTCTTCTTTCCTGCAGATGGCTTTAGTTAGAAGGGAATCAAGCAGAAGAGATGCCTAACCCAGCAGCGGGGGGTTGCCAACCAATTGGCACTTCATCCAGGGATCCTCCAACCTGTGCAGCTCAGCTGCCAATGCAAACCGGGCACAGCTCAGCACGCACACCGGTGCAACATCCCTGAGACCTAATGGTCATGGTGCTTTACTTAGGGTGGTGCCAGAAGTGGCTTTTGGGGTAGGCAAAGCAGGTGCATGCCAAGCATTAAGGGTAAGGAGCCCCACCATCTGCTCTGCCTACCCCAAAAGCTGCATCTGCAGTCAGCAGCAGGAAGAGGAGCTGCCCCTGGGCCTAGGGCTGGTGGTGGAGAGCTGGGGCCAGAGACTGGGAAGTGGGACTGGGGCCAGTGGCAGAGGAGCTGGAACCAAGTGGGGAGGAGGAGTGGTGCTCAGGAGCTGGGGCCACAGAGCGGGGCTCTGCAATGGGTCTTCACCTAGAGCTCCCAATAGCCAAAGGCTGCCTGTAGCATTTCTTTTTACTGCTGCTTCTCCCTTGGTTGGGACAGCTTTAACTTGAATATTTCCCTGTGGAACCAGTCAATAGAATCATTCTGGCATCTATAATAAACATCTGAAATGTAACTCAAAATGCCACCCCACTGTAGCCTCAGAGTTCACCACCCCAGCATTTTTATACATACAGAACTTACTTTGCCAGATATTCTTGGACATCAGATCTCTCACACAGTATGTAGCTCACATTTTTTTTCTATTTAGGTGGTGGTGTCATTTCTATTCTCATAATGGATAATTCATAACTATAATGTAATATAAAACTATAATTAATATAAGATCTGATCCTGCAAGTATGTGGGTAAACATCCCCTTTCCTGTTGTTATGTTTATTCCTACAATTGAGATTAAACAATATTTATTCTGAAAGGATATTTGTTGTGACTATATCCACAACTTGGCACAGCTCTTGGAGGAAAGACTTTCATGTGGCCAAACATGGCCAAGCTTCCTGGGGAATCACAGTTACACAGGGTACTGTAGGTCAAGAGCTGAAGCATGGGATTCCATCCCATGGCAGCTAAAGGGATGAGGGCCAAGACCTGAGGAGGATGCACTCAGAAATAGAAGTCAAGGATGCAGCTAGACAGTTGAACTGTGACTGCTTCCTTTTAGTCCTTAATTTTGTTTCATCTTGTGTCCCACATATGGCCATTGCACATGGGGACTGCAATTTTCCATTTGTCATAGTCAATTGTAATTTAACTGAGTAGTGCAGAATTAGTAGCTCCACTGATGAACAGTATAAAGCAGCTGATCCAAAATTACTGCTTTACTCATTACATGTAGAAATCAGAGGCCCAATTCACTAGTCACATTACATAGGGTAGAAGCTAGAGGCCATTTGAAAATCAAGCTAATGTCTTGTCTACATTAGCAATTATGCCTGCAAAACTTTTGTCACTCAGAGGTGTGAAAAAACACCCCTGACCAACATTAAGTTTTGCCAGCCTAAGCACTTGTATAGACAGTGCACTGTGTCCGTCATGCTGATATAGCTACTGCTGTCTGTTTAAGTGGTTTAGTTATGAGGCGGAGAGCTGTCTTCTGTTGATATAACATGGCTACACAGCTGTACTGGTAAAGCTATGTCATGGTAAGTTTTAAGTGTAGGCTAGCCGTAGTAAACAGATAGACAGACTATACTCTAGTTAAGCCTTGAATTAGTATCACACCTATATAATAATCCCAAATAGGGGGCTCTGGACTCCACCCCTTATAAACTAGATTTTGTTTTTCTTAGTTAGTTCATTATACAGTAAGAAATCAAATGGTAGAGCACATTACAACACAAATGAATACAGTAGGTCATAAATCACATTGCAAAATCAACCACACTGAGGTTTTGGATTACATCACATTTTAATTCAAGTAACAGCATTGTTCGATTAATTTACTAAATTAAGTCAAAGCTTCATATCATCCACAGATCAAGACCTAAGAATCATTTCAATAACAATAGTTTGGAATCACCTTTTTCACCACAAAGTTTAATGTATGTGATAAGAATGGTATTTAAGACTGCAGCTAAATGTTACTTGAGCCACATTTCCATCTTTTCTAAAATCTGTAATAAAATAACATTTAAAAAATCCCCATCATATTGAAAATTTGTAAGTCAGGTCAAGAGCTCAAGTACAGTTTGTGAAGAAAATTTTACGTAATTCGAACAAGGGTTTCTCTAGAAGAAGCACTTCGAAAACTGAGCTGTTTTCAGAGCAGCAAAAGTTGTCTTATACTTTTTTGCACATACAGAGATAGGAACGCATTAAATTTATATATCCAGATTTCCCTGGCTGACATCTAGTACACAATGTCAAAAAAGGTCTAACATAAGAAATATGAATATGAATTAGACCTTCTATTTGGAATTACAGGACAGAACACTGTAATACTGAGGGTATCACCAGATGGTATGCAGACAGCTTACCACAGCTACTGAAAGAGTGTAGTTCTCACCCAAATTCAAAGGGAGTGTAGTGGGAATAGGCAAATGCTTGCTTCCCAGTGCAAGATATTAATTCAGGACAGCCTATAACACAGTACAGAAATCCATAACTTGAACTGAAGGAGTGATTCCTTTACTCGATAACAGGAATGGCCTATTATAGAGCTAGGCTAACCACTGCAGAGGAGGACATAATGCATGTTGAACCAATGGGGTCCACGCCACTTGAAAATATCCTTCAGCCTAGTCAATATGAAGTATCATCATTCACTTTTATAGACTAATAACCAGCAACAAAACCAATATAGCTGAAATAACTTTTATTCACTTACCAATATTTCTTCACAGAAAGATTATGCCAAAACTACATACTTGGCTCCACTGTCTGTACAACAAAGCTATTTTTACATATTCATCTCTACACGGAGGTGTGGGATACACTATTGAACTGCCTAGTAAATAGCTGCACGTGATGGAATTTCAGTCAGGAAAGGGAAGCAGAAAAAGAAAATGTGATACTAGTTAAGGCAATGGCATAGGGGCAAGGAGAACTGGAGTCAGTCTGACATGCTAACATTTTACACACATGGGTGGAAATGATTACAGAACATGCAAAGTCATGAAGAATCAGATCCAACTATTATATCTGCAAGATCCCTTTCTCCTTTCACTGAGAAGGTTGAACAGTGCAAAGTGAAGGCGGTAATTGTGTTGATATCCTCAGCAAGTGGACTGCTCTATTACACACTGCTTACTGCCCAGCCTGTACTCTACACTGAATGTGGCTTTGGACCAGGGGTTAAAGTAAGGGGGAATGCACCTAAATGCCGTTCTGGGGCCCACTATTGTTAGGGACCAGCATTCTGGGGCCCCTAAAGATAGAAGAATGCATCACAACACAGAATTCCGGTGTGTTCTCCCTTACTTTAATCCCTGCACGGACACTTCCTCCTGTCTCGGGTGGCTCCTTGGCAGTGCACCCGCACCTGCCCCACAGCCTGCCGGCCACCCAGGGCACACAGCCACCCAGCCCCAGCCCCACCACCAAGGCCAGCAGGGTACGCAAGCACGCCTTGCAGGAGCACCTCAGGCTCTTTTTTATGTGCCATCCATAGACAGCCAGGTAGATCTGGGCCTGGCCCACGCTGCAACCCAGGCTTTCAGGGCAGCTGACCACGTGCACCTTGGCCTGTATGAAGATGCAGTGCAGCCGCTGCACCCAGCTCTCCAGCACCCACACCAGCTGCCACCATGCCTCTACCTCCAGCACCCATCGCCAGCCCTCAGCCAGCTCAAGCACCCTCATGCCCATGCCACCCACCAGGATGCCCCACACTGGCACTGTGGGCTGGCCATTCCGGCCCCAGCAGGGGTACCACCTTGCAACTGGGCATGGGTGAGGCTGTGCCCTGTGCACCCCAGGGATGAGTCAAGTCCACTCCGGCTCCCCACTGCTGTGCCCGGTGTCTTGCTTCCCTACAGAGACTAGGTAAGGGCTTATGGGGGCTAGGTAGTGGTGAAGGGGACTATGAAGGGCTGGAGTGGGGACTGAGTAGAGGGCTGGGGGATGGATGGAGGAGGTTGGGGGGGCTGGAGTGTGGGGTAAGGACAGAGGGGTCTGGGAAGGTGTGGAGGAGGTTGGGGGGCTGAAGGGAGGTGGAATGAAGATGGGGAGCTGGGAAGTGGGGGTTTAGGAGGGCTGGAGCAGGGACTTGGGGGCATGGAGCTTAGGAAATGGGAATGGGAGATGAGGAGGACATGTGGAAAGAGGGGCCTGATGCAAATACCTGCTTGGGCTGGGGCCCACATGTGCATAAAGGGGGCCCGGATGATATGGGAAGGGAGCCTGCCAATTAGGAGGGTTCCAGGGCCCACCAAATTATACTTTAACCACTGCTCTGGACCCTTGACTCATTACACATCATCCATCCTGTGCACTGAGTGCCAGATTCATCACTGATGTAATTCCATTCACATTCAGTAGCATTTTACACCCACTTTGCACAGGCTGACATGACTATTCAAGGTGTAATGCAGTGGGGAGTAAGACTGAGTCACAATATATGCTCATAGGACTGGAGACCATAGTTATGGTGGATTTCATGGCTTTTGAGTGCTTCATTTACTAATCATAATGCAGCTCGGACATAGCTTTTGTACAGAATTTATTACAGAGATAGGCATGTTAAAAACACTTTAGAATAGATTAAATTGAGTAGAGCCTCCTTTTCCCATAATGACTGTAAGGCACTCATCTACACATTCTGGAATACCTTGGTTGAGAAAGAAAACAGCAATTGTGGGACAACTACGTTATGGACAAAGAAAAGAAAAAAAAAAGTAAGCAAATTCAGACATCTTTCCAAAATACCCTCTAGTTATGTTTGAACTTTTAGTAGTTTATAATAAAGTTAGCTTATTTTGTTGAAAAATATATCATTTCACTTTTAGTACAATTTATTTTAATATAAACTGGGCTTTTCTAGTTAATTTATTTTTATATGTTTCTCATTTCTTTGCCAAGCTAATCACATTCTTTCCATACAAAATGCAGAAAAAAAGCTTCATTAGACTCTAAAATAATTTTGTTTGAAGTAAAATAGCTATGAAAGCTTTCACTTGTATTAGATCCTGGGACAAGCATGTTCTCATTTATTCAATCAGTCAGCAATACTTCTAGTGTTCCAATATGTTAGTTACAACTAATTGGATAGTTTCATAAAGAGATTTGGGAATGATGATTTCTGAAATTGTTCAACAGTAAAAATGTAAATGTGTAATTGAAATATTTATTTTATATATATTATATTTCTATTACTGAAACATTTTGTCTTCCATGTGTTGAATATCTGTGTATGCACACTTTTGGATGTTTCAAATAGACCTACTCAAACATTTTTAAAAATGACAGTAAAAACTAGGGCATCTATAAAAAGAAATTCATTGGAGATTTCAAAGTGCTAAATAAGTTCTCCAGAAATCAGTGATTATGCTGCAAATGCACCACAAAGGGGAACAGTTAACTAGTGCGACTTTGCCATAGTAGGAAGATTGCCAACATTTAATTGGCTTTAAAGGTTCTTTTTCTTCAATGGTGTATTGTATCTTAAAGGCAATAATACAACTCTTATGATTTAGGTGTGAAGTGGGAGCTCAAAATATCTAACTAAATGTTGCACGAAGCAACTATTTTCTTCAACAAAATTTGTTAAAATATTTATCACCTTAGTTTAACTCAGGGGTCTGCAACCTGCAGCTTTGCAGTCACATGTGCTTTTTTGGCTGCCTCCTTGGTGCTCTGGGCTCCAGCCCCCCATCACCTCTAGGGGACCCTGCGGGTGGCCCACTCCTGGCTCCAGGCCCCCTCTCTGCCACTGGAGGACTCTGCAGGTGGCCTCTGCCAGGCTCTGTGCTCCCCACCAGCACTGGGGGACCCTGTGGGTGGTCTGTTCCTGGTTCCCCCCCCACAAAGGGAACCCTGCAGCAGACACTGTGGCCCAGCCCCCCCCCCCGACCCCCAACAGGAAGCTACACCCATTGTAGCTCTCAAAACACTTGGTTATTGAAGGAATTTATAAAAATGGTTTGTATCATTTTGGTTGCTGACCTCTGGTTTAACTAAAATTTTAAGTTTGTGTTATGCAGGAAGAAAATGAATAGAAACAAATAATTTATCTTTTACAGCATTTTTCATCAGTATACCACAACATATTTTAACAAAAGAAGATAAGTAACATTGCATCTGTTTTACAGATGATAAAACTGAGGTACTGAGAAGTGCAGTTAGTTTCCCAACGACAGCCAGCAGGTCAATGGCAGAGAGAACGCTGGAGTCCTGACCATCATTCTAGTGCCCTAATTCAGTGGTTCTCAACCTTTTTCAGGTTGTGACATGCTTGGCAGCCTATTGCGACCATACAGGACACACCAGTTCACCTGTCCCAGACCAATTCCAGCCATTTCCCTGGTTCTCTGCGACACCCTTACCACTATGTGATGACAAAGTGGTTGAGAATCACTGCCCTAATTCACTAAATGATACCACTTCATTATAACTAATTATATCATTCTTTTTAAATCACTAATGGATAAATTATGGCTAATCGTGAGTAGTACATTAGATACAGAAAAGAATGCAGGTGGCTTTTACATTTTCCTCACACCCACCCCTTCCCAATCTGCTTAAAAAGCAAGAAGCAAAATGCTGCCATTAGTGGTTTCCAAGCTAGCTAGCAATATAGTCACAAGGGTCGGGGGTAGAGTCAGACTAGTGCCCACTCTGAATATCTGTTGCTGTCTGGCAGCAGGTGCTGGTGAGGAGCAAATACTGTTCTTTACTGAAACAAAGAATAAGGGCAAACATATTCTTTCTAAAACTTTTCAAGACATACTGCCTGCGTTTTCTATGCATAGGCAGAACTGTGTTGAAAACCTCCTTGGCCACTATGGTTCAGCTTCTCATTCTAAAAACTGTAAGTAGGAATTGTCCAAGTTTAGTTATAAGAGCCTATGTCAACCTCCCCAACCTTTGAAGTCAATGGAAGGACTCTCTTCTTTCCCCTCACTGGCTTTACTTTGAGCTGAATTGAGTCTAAAACATTCTGTTTTGCTGTCTGGCAAGCTTTTTTCATGCTGTCATCCACAGTCCAGCTATTTTAATATAGTGGAGCCTAAAACAGAACACCAAATAACGTTTTTCTGTTCTCCATACACAGCTTAAATATTTAGTATATATCGGACATAATAATAAATGAGAATGAAATACTCTCGTACAAATCAGTCATTGAGGTCTGATATTGTTAGCATTTATCATGCTCTATTCTTACAGTTTATAGTTTATCAAAAACTCTTCCACTGATTGATAAAATATTAATGCATTCCTGCTAATGCTAGTGACCTTCTATACATGAGCTCTGTCTGTTAGTGATTGAAATTGATTTTTATTGTTATTATGTGAAGATGTTCCACATGCCCCTTGACACACCACCTGAGAGCATATAGTGCCGTCAACTGTAAGGCATGAGATCTATCAAAGACTGTAGACTTAACATATGAAAATTTCATACTCCATCTTGCGTTAAAGACATATTTTTCATGGATTATAGTGATGGTTGTAAATGTGACTGTCTGTATGATCACCAGATTTCAGAGGCACTTCAGATTAGAAACCATGGTGATCACAAAGAGGTACAATTTATTTTTTGTCCGTATGATAAGGAAGCAGTATTTAGAATATTAGACAACTTACTATTCAATGGGCATTACAGGAGAAATAAAACCTACTGATTTGTTCCTCAATAAGAATAGACTTCAAATCTGTTCAAAGATATTGAAAACTACTTTTTATAGTCATCAGAAGGATGGTTCCAAAGAGACAGCCGTGTTAGTCTGGTTCAAAAAAGGAGTCCCATGGCACTTAAGGCCTAACAAATTTATTTATTGCATGAGCTTTCGTGAAAGAAAATCCTTTCTTTATCCATAATACGAAATCTCCACTTGATACATGATAAGCTAAGTTTGTTTCGGCTTTGGTATGTTGCTCCACATTTTAGGATTGACAAATAATAGGCAACTGATTCATTCATATTATGTATTCATCAATTTACATTGGCATAGATCTAAGAAATTATTTGTTCTTTAATGGTAAAATCATCTTAAAGTAAATGGGGATGAATATATAATGCTCATTTGAGCTAAAGCAATCTCAATACAGTTCCTCATTCTGCCACTGACACAGAGGGAACAGCTACAAGCAGTTGGGATTGGGCTTCCCTGTGAGGATAGACAAACATACTCTAGCTCTACTCGAGCTAACTGCTAGCATGCGAAACATAGCCGTGTGATCAGGGCAGCATGGGCAGTGGTCTGGGCTAGCCGCTCAAGTATAAAGCTGCCAAACCCATGGGCTATGTACTGAGACTGGATCAAGGCCTGGGGAGGGGCTGCCCATTGCCCTCCCCCTTGCTGGGGGGGGGCAGAGTCAGGGGCTCTAGGGTCCCGGACAGCACTGGGAAGTGGGGTGGAGAGGCCATGGCCAGCACTACTGCAGAGGGTTCTGCGAGGGTGCACCCTGCTCCAGGGTGGCTGGGAGGGGGGAGGGCAGAGGTTCATTTGGCAGGCTCTGGACCCTCCTAATCGGTGGACCCCCTTCCCGCACGGGTGGGCCCCCCTTCTGCATGTCCAGGCCCACCTCCTGCATCCCAGCTCCTGCCCCCCAGGAGTTAAAGTATAATTTGGGGGGCCCTGGAACCCTCCTGAATTGGTGGACCCTCCTTGTGCTGCTGCAGGCATCCCCTCATGCCAGTGCAGGCCCCCCAGCCCGATCCTACCCTCCCACACCCCTCCAGTCAGATCGGATGATCCTGCCCTGTCCCCAATTCCCCCCCTTACCTGGCCACCAGAGCAGCATGGCTTGGCTGCTGGTTGCTCCTCCAGTCGGAGGCTGCTAGGCTGGCCAGGGACTGCAGCTGCTGGCCATGGGCGGTCGGCAGTGTTCCTATTTTCATGGGGCCCCAGAATGCAGCATTCCGCCATATGCCCCTATTTTTTGTGGCCCCCAGAACGCAGTGTTCTGGGGTGTTCCCCTATTTTTAGGGGGCCCAGAGTGCTGACTCCCTAAAAATAGGGGGCTTTCAGGGCATTCCCCATTACTTTAACTCCGGGGGGGGACGACCCCCCACTGCTGCAGGTAGGCTGTGTGGGGGCTACACCTTAGCACAAGCCAGAAGCACTGCTGAGGCTGGGGAGTAGCAGGCTAGAGTCCATGGTACTCCTGCCCCACCTCTAGGCTGGCTGGTGAGCAGACCTGTCAGCCTTGGGTCTGGGCATGCAGGCTGAAGGTGAGTGGCAGCTGGCTGGTCAGGCCAGTTTTTTGGGAGGCCACAGGGCTCCCCTTTAGGGCAGGGCCAGGCGTTGCAGCTCCTAAAGCCACTGCCTCAATCTGGCCCTAGAAGTACTCGCGTTACTCACTGAAGCCACCAATAGACATATCTATGTACCCACACTGGGAACCATGCTCTCAGCTGCTGTGCAGACATTACTTCTGTGACTTGGGCTAATCATTTAGTCAGAAATGGACAGATTTTTCAGACGTTTCCACTGATTAGGACTGATTAAATTTGAGAGCTGGGCTTTATTTTCAGGGATGCTGAATACGTATGGCTTCCATTGAATTTAGCTAGAATTGTATGTGCTCAGCCCTAGTGAAAAATGACACCATAGCTGTAGAATATTTAAATTTAACCTTAACTCAATCTGGTGATGCCCAAGCCAGTTGTAAAGGATGCAGCAGTAAATCTGAGATTGTAGTCAGAAGAGAACTGATAGTCAGGACTGCCGAATTCTGTTCCTGCCTCTGACACTTAGCTCTCACTTCTTCTGTTTACTCATCTACCTTGTATAGTTTCCTTACAGGAGTATGTCTATGCTGCAGGTTGGAGCATGCATCCCAGCACAAATTGACAGACATATGCTAGCTCAGCTCAAACTGGCACATTAAACCTAGCAGTATAGCCAGAAAGTAGCATATGTGGGTGCATGAACTAGGTACCAAGTCTGTCTCTGGAAAATCATCAGGTCTGTACTTGAGCAAGTAGCCTGAATCACCATCCATGCTGTCCTAAGCTATATTGCTATTTTTAGCTCTCCTAGCTGCAGTGTAGGCATGCCTTAAAGTATTTTGATATCCTGAATGAAAGGCACTGTATCAATGCAGAAGAGTTTATATAAATAGTAAGAGTCAGAAATTTCAGAGTTAGGATTCTGTTTTAGTTTTCCACATTATATACTTTATTTGAAAAATACATACAAACAGTAATACAATGTTATGTTTTTGCATTGAGTATTATGTAAAAAGTGCAGCTGATTTGCTATTGATATACTTTTTGCTGAGTTATGTGATGTGCTCACTGGTGTGCAATCAAGTCATCAACTGTACTTCTACGGGTTATGCATATATATACATATATATATATAAGGAGGAAAAATGTAAGCTTTGGTGAGAATCCTGAAATTCCTGATAGTTGAAAGATGAAAATTTCAGTGTTAACATTGCATTTATGCAGTTTTTGCATTGATGTTTACCCTAGTTCTATTTTGTTAGATATTTTTTTCTGTTATATACAATTCTGTTGCTGTTCAGATGGACATTTGAAAATGCACAAATATGTCATCATCTGTATTCATGTCAAGTGCAGGAAAATGAAGCATTACTCTTCAATTCTCTTCTCTTTGAGAAATTACATCAGGGCCCATAACTTTGAACCTAAGGATGGTATTTTCAAAAAAGTCAAAAAAGGCTAGGCATCGGATGAGATTTGGTCACCTAAGTCCCTTAGAGTCCTTTGAAAAACCACACTTTAAAAGAGAAAACCAAACAGAATAGTAAAAATACTTAATAAAAGAGAAGTCTTTAGAGGAATGAGCATTGGAGAACTGCAACTGCAGACTTCTCCAAGGTAGCCATGTAAAGGGGGTGGTGCTATGAGAAACTTCGATCACTCCTATTCTAAAGTTCTAGTGAGAACTGGGCCACTAGCAAAAGAGCTGTTCCACTTCCAGAATTTGCAAGATATGCAGTATGGGATGTCATATGTACAGCAAAACTTCAGGTTTTGTTCTACTTTTATATCAGAACTGAAGAGTCTTTCAACTGACTTTAATCAATTTTGGGTCAGACCCTTTATGCTGCACCTTTTCAGATGCTGTACACTAACAAAGACAGAAGAGCAAGGCCAGACCTGTCATGTTATACATTACTTAGGAATCCAGTGTAAGAGTCATTTTGTTTTGGGGTTCCTAGTAAAGCAGTTAAAGATGGAAACAAACAAACAAACAAAAGCAAGCAAACAAGCAAGAAACTGGGATGTGTATAGAAGTAATGTTAAGTGTTTTGAAGTTGTTTGCAACCATTTTGTTTTCATCATTAATGTAAGCAATGATATATAGCAAAATGTACTGGATTAGTTCAGAATGTGGCAAGCTTCTGTGGTTGGCAATGTACAGGAGGTTAGGCTAGATGATCATGATAGTCCCTTTGATCATGGCTCCTTCTGGCCTTAAGGTCTGTGAATCTATGAGAATTGAAATAAAGACTATACAATGCACATCAGTTGGTTATGAGATACAGTGGAAAAAAGCTTTAAAAAATTAAAACATTTTCATCATTTGGCATTGCTCTTAGCAAAATCTTGACTCACCCAGACACATTGGTTGTTTCCACTTGCATGAAATAAACGGAATGATATAAGGCCCATGGGAAAGAAAAAGACCTCTATCACAAACTGGCTCACCTAAAAGGAGTCTGTTTCCATGAACAGAATCTATTGTAGCATGTGAAGATAATTTTGGACTTTGAACAAAGACATTTATAATAAAGTAACTTAACTTAGCACAGAAGAATTGACTTCTGAAGAATGTTGTCCACTAGTGAATATAGATTTCAGATTTAGGGATGTATGCACCTAATGCCCTCTGAATTTAAATCCTTTGCAGTTATTCACAGGCTTCCTGAGGTCCCAGGGGAAAGCAGCTGCCCCGGGCTCACTGGCCCTGCTAGCAGCCAACCCTGGACCTGACGAGCCAGTGGCTGCCCCCTGCCTCCCCAGGCGGCGACCTCCACCAGCCCCTGGATCTGGGAAGCAGCAGTCAACTGCAGCCACTTGCTGCTGGAGACTCTGGGAAGCCTCAGGCTCAGTCCCTGGGACTCCGGCAAGGGTGAGGGGTGGACAGCAAGGAGCCTGTAAGTGCTTTGCAGGGAGCTGAGAAATTGGTCTCTCAGCTCCCACACACTGCCTCTTTTGTCAGTGGAAGTGGTCTTCATGAGGACGCACTCCACTGACAGAAGGATGGCTGTGTGTACACCAGCCACTACTATCATCATCTATCGATCTGTCATAGTAGTGGCTGTCTGCTAGCAAAACCTTCACCAGCAGAACTATGTAGTGTAGCCATAGCTTAAGTGTTGTAATGAACTGTTGGACAAAAGCAATGTCTTTTTTCCACAACCAACTATAAAGAACGTAGCATCTATTTACAGTGCTTACAACCTCATTGACCTTAACAAGAGATTTGTCTGTACTGTCTGAGGTGATGATATATTAAGAACTACATATAAAAGGCACGGAGCATAATCTTATCAGTAATCATTTAAATCCAACAAAAAGAAAAAATAATCTATTTGTAAAAAATAAAATTTGTGTAGATTTTGATTTAAGTTACTGTGGACTTACACCAATGTATCACCAATATCATTAATGGAATTCCCCAGGAATCACTGAAGATAAGTATTGCTGAAATTAGAATCAGTCCAATTATGTCTGCTGGTCCACCCTTTGTTATACCAAAAAGGGTACCCAGGAGAGCACCCCCTAATAAAAAGAAAAGACTAGCAGGATCTTATTCAGGGGGACAAGGCAATATGCCACATTTATTGGAAATAAGTAAGAATAGCAAAAGGCAGTCACACACACACACACACACAAAGTTCTGCAACCTGGTATGATATAATTACCGGTCCTTTCATGTGTTGCTTGAGCCAGCCTAGTGGCCAACTAGGCTGGGCATAAGGAGGGAGCCAGGCCTCTGTCGGTTGCGATCCGATCCTCCAAGATGACAGTTGCAGAATGAGACCTCAAAGTTTTCATGTTCTCACCCTTCTTTTATACTTGCTGGCCCTCGGGTAAGTCTATGGGATTTGCTGTGTCATGTAGCCTCAGGGTTCCTGGGAGATCATTGGTCACCAGTCACTTGCAGACCTGATTGCATTTTGTTCTTTTCTTTCTGGGGTGGCTCCTTCTGTTTCCTTTAATGGGATGTCTGCATTGTTCAGCCAGTTGGATGGTACTTATGGTTCATCAGGACAGGCTGGCAGTTGAGACTGGCCTCTTCACACACATGCCCTTCATTCACACACCTTGTTCACACATTTAAAAGAACATATACAGCATACGCCTAAACCAGATTTCATCAGGTATCCAAAATGGAATTCAGTGTTTAAGCAGGAGTTCCAAACTGACAATATGGAGTCCTGTTGGACATTGGTCACAATGTCCATTACACAGGGTTACAAAATTATTTTACTTATGACACTGAAAGACATATACAGAACATTAACATATACTTTAAAGGTAAATGTAATGCATTATCTGTCTGTCCCCCTACTTTATCTGTCTGTGCTCCACACCTTGGCCAATTCTAATTATAGATAACAGGATAAACAATCCTGATAGATTTCCAAAATCCAAAGTTTCATAATTCCTCTTTAAATAGAAAAAAGCTGATTGGAAATTCTATATGCTGTCATGTACATGAACTGAAGACTTGACTCACAAATGAGAGGACTGATGGGTTTGAAATACATATACTTTTTATTGGCTTTATTTATCTGAACCACATTAACTTCAATGCACATGAAGTGTCAAGTCATTAGTTTGCTACTTTTAAAAATTATAAGTTTATCATTATCAGTAGTGTAAGACAATCCTATTATCATTTTATCAGATAAAAGAGAGTGACAGGATAATGTTTGGTACAGCCTGCGGAGACGTAACAAATCTAGATTCTAGAGAATGTCAGCATTGTCCGAGGTAGATTAAATGTAGAGAACTGGAATACGCTTTCCAGTAAACAAACACTAAGGTCAGGAGATCATACTTGTTCAGCTTTTCTTCATAAACTTTATTGAAAATAATTTGTCATATAATCACTGAATACATTTCATGTTACTTAATAATACTGTGAATCGAATGGAATGGTGACTGGTAGTTTAAGATGCATGATGCGTGTTGCAGGATGGTCAAAAATACTTGTTGCAAAATACTGTAGGGCGAGACTAAGCAGTCCTGTGGGGAAAATTTCTTCTTTATTGTCATCAGTTAGAGCAGTGGTTTTCAATTTTTTTCATTTGAGAATCATTTCAAATGTAGGTGTGACCCTCTTTGGAAATTTTAGACAGTCTGCAGACCCTGAGGGATCCAGGGATCACAGGTTGAAAACTGCTGTTCTATGGAAATTACAACCTTTCCTGCCTCCACCCCGAGGTTTCCGTGGCCCACAAGATGAAAACTACCAATTTAGGGGTTGGACATTATGCCCTGCTACATGTGAGTTTGTATCTTTTCCAAAGGTCTTGTGTTTTTTGTTTGTTTTAGCCCTCACTATTGTAACTTACATTATGATATGCCACATGTGTTTCTCTGTATTGGGATATTAAAAGAATTGGCCTCTTGGGGGTGTTGCTTCTCATTACCTTCATGCAGAATACAGAAAGATACAAGGCTGGTGAAAGCAGTAAATCTACCAAAGCATATAAATCATACAGTACAAATACTTGTATTATATTTGTTAAAATTTAAATAGCACCTACTGAATGATTATTTACATGCAGTTCTCTGTGTGCCAGTAGGAGGTGTGTTAAAAGTAGAAAACCTGAAAACACCATAAATAAGAAATTAAACACTCCCCCAGACCAGGGTCTCCAGTGCACATATATTAATTACACCCCAGAGAGCAAAGACAGAGTGCGTGCAAGCATTTACTTCATTATTTGGATTTATTAAAAACATTCCCTTTCACTTT
This sequence comes from Podocnemis expansa, assembly GCA_007922195.1. NCBI lineage: Eukaryota > Metazoa > Chordata > Testudines > Podocnemididae > Podocnemis > Podocnemis expansa. The sequence continues at coordinate 14,334,034 of ML681964.1, read as the reverse complement.
AACAATACAGTAATCCAACTGTGAAATAACAGCAATTCAAATGTGGTCATTTACAGAAGTGTGGTTTCTTATGCCCATTGTACAGTGCAAAGCTGCCAAGTCTCACACCTCAGGAGTTAGCTCTCTCTTTTTTCTCTCATACACATATGCATGCACACATACACGCACACAAAATTAACATGTCTGCTCTCACCTATAACCTTATGGGAAAAGTCACAAATTTCATCAATCTCACTCATACAGATTTAAAAATCCTGGCAACTTTTGAATAGTTTTTCTTCATCAATTCCAATTAAGTGCTGGAAAAGGAATCCAAAGTACACATAGAGAAACTTTCTCGATAATAAGGTATGTTAGCAATATGTGATTTCTAATATGTTCCAAAGGGGTGCCTTCCAATCTTTTTTGAAGGTGGAATCTGTAAGTACTTTGGTTAAAATTTTAATGTTCAGAAATGAAACATTGTTAGCAATTTAAGAATATTATTTGTAATTGCGACTGATTCACAATAATGTAACTATTAATATTCAGGAAAATTATTTTAGATAAAAAAGTTAATTGGAAGGTGTACTTTACAACATGATTAGAATGAGATCCTGTTTTAGTGACTGATATATATCTTTTACATGTCTTAGCAGCCTCAAGCTTTTATGGGAGTTTGAGTATGGGTAAGATTACAACTACCAGTAAGTGGAATCATTAGAACCTACAGAAATCCAGGGCCATAACTACAGATTTTGGCGCCTGGTGCAAGCATCCCGAAAAATGCCCTCCTCCAGCTTGGGGTCTGATCCAGCCCAGCGGTGAGGAGCCAGATCTGTCCCCAGCTGCATTCTGGCAGCAGCTAGGGATGGATCCAGGTCCCCACCACCTTCCTCTGGTGACTAGGGATGGATCTGGATCTCCACCACCTTCCTGTGGTGACTAGGGACAGATCCAGTTCCCCCCCCACCCTGTGTCATACCAAAAAGGGCACCCAATAGAGCACCCCCTAAGAAAAAGAAATGACTAGCAGGATCTTATTCAGGGGGACAAGGCAATATGCCACATTTATTGTAAATAAGTAAGAATAGCAAAAAGCGCACGCGCGCGCGCGCGCGCACACACACACACACACACACACACACACACACACACACACACACACACAGTTCTGCAAGCTGGTGTGATGTAATTACCAGTCTTTTCATGTGTTGCTTGAGCCAGCCTAGTGGCCAACTAGGCTGGGCACAAGGAGGGAGCCAGGCCTCTGTCAGTCATGATCCAATGCTCCAAGATGTCAGTTGCAGAATGAGACCCCAAAGTTTTCATGCTCTCACCCGTCTTTTATACATGCAGGCCTTCATGTAAGTCTATGGGATTTGCTGTGTCATGTAGCCTCAGGGTTCCTGGGAGATCATTGGTCACCAGTCACTTGCAGACTTGATTGTATTTTGTTCTTTTACTTCTGGGGTGGCTCCTTCTGTTTGCTTTAATGAGATGTCTGCATTGTTTAGCCAGTTAGATGGTACTTATGGTTCATCAGGACAGGCTGGCAGTTGAGACTGGCCTTTTCACACGCACGCCCTTCATTCACACACTTTGTTCACACATTTAAAAGAACATATACAGCATATACCTAAACCAGATTTCATCAAGTATCCAGAATGAAGTACATTGTTTAAGCAGGAGTTCCAAACTGACAATATGGAGTCTTGCTGGACATTTGTCACAATGTCCATTACACAGGGTTACAGTTATCTGTCTGTGCTCCACACCTGCCGCCAGCTTCCCCTGAGTCCCCGACCCCTTTCCTAATCCCCCACCCATGGCACTGGCTTCCCACACTCCCCTGAGTTGCTGACCCCTTCCCTAATCCCCCCCAGCCGGGGGCGGCGCCCCCCCCGGGTCTTCCCCACCGACCCTCCCATGCCCTTTCTCTGCCAGCAACCCATTCCCCCCCCCCCACTTACCTGGTTGACCACCAGAGCTGCTGCTATCTGGCCATGCCGCAGGCTGCTGCTCCTGCCCTGAGTGTGCTCTGAGCATGTTCAGGGCGGGAGATTTAAAAACTCACGGCCTAGGACAACTCTTCTGGCCTTGTGGGAGCCGGGGCTGCCAGCTGCATAGCCTACAGGGAACATTGCCTGGTGCCCTCTAAAATTCAATGCCTGGGGCTTTGTCCCAGTTGCCCCAGCCTAGTTACAGCCCTGTACAAATCAATGCCCAACTTCATTACTAGCACTAAGTCATGTCTTTATACTATTCAACCACGATGTACAGTATCATTTCTTGGTATTAATAATTAGAAGTATATATTATTTGTTAGCAATGTATATGCAGCAGAGATGAGCTTGAATGGATAAGTTCAGATCTAGACTGAAGACTCCAATAATTTTGGTTCATTCTGCGGTAGACACAGGATGAAACAAGGCATTTGTATTTTGACCCGAATTCAGATTCAGCTTTACCCATAAGTATGGTTTTGTTTAGCACAAGAACACTTATTTTTAAAAAGGTGTGTTAGTAGGAACATGAATCCCTTCCTTTTCTTCCCATTAGCAGTGTTGGTACTCCAGCAGTACGTTCATATTGTCGGGAAGGAAAATGTGCCCCTGCAAAGATGTCTGCACCAATAAGTGATTTTAATCCTGCCAAACATCAGGGTGTCCTAGTCTTCATCAGAAATATTCGTTTTTTTCAACAGTTACTCTTTTAGGCTATGTCCATGCACACATTGTTATTTTGAAATCAGTTATTCCAAAATGAGTTATTTTGAAATAAAGTCCTTATTTCGAAATAAGTTAATTTGAATTAAGAAAATGTTAATTCGAATTAAGGGAAAGCCTGCTTTTGAAACAGCTGTTATTTTGAAACGGTTATTTTGAAATAAAGCTATTTGGACATGTTGTTTCAAAACAGCTGTTTCGAAACAATGGTGTTGTTTCGAAATAACATGTCCAAATGGTGTTATTTCGAAATAACCATTTCAAAATAACAGCCGTTTCGAAATGAATGGGGTTTAAGCTGTTTCGAAATGACGGTTCTTATTTTGAAATGACAGAGCCTGTGATTTCGAAATAAGAAAACGCCATGTGGACATGCAGTTTTTTATTTTGAAACAACCAGTGTTGTTTCGAAATAAAAGACTCATGTGGACATACCCTTAGAAAGCTCATATTATTAATAAGTATTACATTATTCTGAAGGATTTCCAAATTTTACCGTATTTACTTTATGTGCTGAAGGAACTTACTATTCTTAGAAGTGGAGATATTTGTATTTGAACCAGATCTGAAAACGATCAGCAATGCACTGTGATGCAAAGAAAACCCAATGCTTTGGAAACAATCTGGGGCTTCTACTTATTAGGCCCATGAACACCAGGCAGGAATGATTCTCAGCTCCTGCACTGAAATGGGAAGTCCTAGGTAAATGTGTCTCGATGGCAACAAAATAAACACGGCAGGCCCACATCTGCTTACTTAGGCTTTCAGAACTTGGGCTGCAGACCTAAAAATAGCTGTGTTGATATTAGGAATCAGGTTGGAGCCCAGACGCTGAAACCCAGTGATGGGGAGGGTCTCTGACATTTGATTTCAACCTGAGCGTAACCATCTACAGTATTTTTAGCCCTGCAGTGCAAGCTCCACAAGCTTGAGTCAGGCTCTGAGACTCACTGTGAGGGTTTTTTTCGCCCCGGTGTTGAAAAACCCTCACTCTCCATATTGGTTTGCTCATTAACTGACCACCAAGGCCAGTCCATCCAAAGAGGCAAACTAGGTGGTCACCTAGGGGGCCAACAATTAGGCAGCACCAAGGGCTGGGCTAGAGCCAGGAAGCCTATCCTGCTCTGCTCTGCTCTGCTCAGGCATGTAGCCAAGGGCACAGCAAGGCAGGAAGCTGCGTTTCAGGTGGCTGGCTCCGTTCCAGCTAACGGGGGTGGGGGCAGTTGGTTTAGGCCACCCTGGCCAGGGCAGTAGCTCCCAACCGTTCCATGATTGAGCTGCGGGTAAGGGACCAGCCCCGGCCAGGGAGCAGCACCACCACTGTGATTTGGCCCCAGCAGCATCTGGCTGCAGGCAGGGATCTGGCCCTGGCCAGGGGAGCAGCACTGCTGCCATGATTCGACCTGGTATCCCACATGGCGTGCGCCTGCCTGCCATTTGGCCAGGCTTGGGCTGGGTGCTAGGAGGAGTGGGAGGGACGGCCCGCCATCCGGCCCCGTCTGGGCCACAGGGCGGGGAGTGGGCAAAATCACAGGCACCTAGGGTGCAAAAAACCTTGGACAGGCCCTGCTGACCACAGAAGAATTTATTTAAGTAATTATATATAAAACATATCCTACAAAGGGCATTTTCTATATTTTTAATGACACAGTAAAAATATGCAAATATTTTTCATGAGATGCTTGCTGTGCTTTTGGGAATGATAACTGATGCCCACACATAGAAGGGTCCCTTCATCAAGATCTCATAATCTTCTACAAACTTGCTCTGTAATTTTTGAGCAATTATTTAAATTCTCTATTCTTCACTTACCCTCCTCTGGATAGTGGTCTGTGCTGAGTGTCTGTTGGCCAAGAAGGCCTGTTTATTACCTAATTATGATCTTTAGATTGTATTTTGGATTTCAAATATTGTCAAAATCTGGGTTCAGATCTAAGATTTAGACTCATGCCCATTTGTGCCTACTTAATTGTACTATAGCACTGTGTGACTTCATAATTTGAACAAAATAAATGGTGGTTTCATCCCATTTCTAAGTAAATGTTCAGTATCCAAATCTGGGTGACTAAATTAGGTGCTTAAATCAATCAAGTTTGAAAAACTGTCTGATTTCCGTGTTTCAATTTTCCAGTTCTAGAGTAGGGATTATATTACTTCACTGGCATTTATGAAAAACAATTATCTGTACAGAATTTTGAAGATACAAATTATTATTTGGTTAAGGAAATGAAACTAAAAATGAAAATCAGTTATCTCCCTGGGAAGCCTACATGGCATGAAATATTTCTTTAGAAGTTATGCAAGAACATGATCATATCTCATGTTGCTCTGAGATTATGAAACATTCTTCATTTGGTTTAATTATTATCCAATGTGGACTTAATCTGATTCAAAATATACCCTGCCCTCTTTTTTACAAATGGGGATGGGTACCCTTCTGAAGTATTTCTATGTGATATACTTTTTTTTTAAACTCACTCATCCTTGGCACCTTTTTGATTCCTCAATTTCATTTTGGATTAAGAATAAGAGAGAATAAGATGCAACAAGTTTTATCTGAATCTCTGATAAAATTCTGACTTGTCTGGCAACTCTTTAACATCTCATTTTTCCTCTGTGGCTATTTTTGGGCTTCTTAAATAAAGCAAAGAGATTAACAGGAGGTAAAATGAATGAATGACAGTAAGCCTATGTGAGACATCAGTATATATGCATTCCTTTCCATATGCCAATAGCCACAGGAGTAATAAAAGGGTTCTGCCCACTTTTTTATCAGCTTCAGGAAGAAAGCACTGACAAGTCATTTTTTTCCTGACAAAAAGAAATTAGGACTACTATTTTAAATATTTCTAATGTGCCCGTTTATGTAATATTTGAGTACCTAATCCAAACTGAAAAGAGGTCTCAAAATAGTCATTTAAGGACTAGGTATATGATATCTTATTACAACTGCTGTTTTTATTTAAATTTCTTCTTTAGTTCATTTACTTTTTCTTTATTGTTATCTGTCCATGAAGATGTTGCATAGCAATTAATTATTTCTTGTTTAGTACTGTTATGATGGAGATTGGACAAAATCTCTGAAGCTGGTGATGACCATGACAGCCAATCTTAATTCAGGAGAGATTTAAGTAATAGTTAAACTCTTATTGATGTAAGATAGCTGAAACAACAGGATCCAAAACACAGGCCACCCACGTGCAAGGCCAGTCAGAAACTTAACTTTATGAGGTTAGAGTGATTTCTCTGGGCACTGCTTGATGGAGTGTGAGTGTTGTCTGACACCAGAAACACAAAGACCAGCCAGAAACATGCAGAAAGAAGAAAGTAAAGCAAGGGTATGTTGGCCTTGAAAAAACTGGAGAGACAGACCATTTGGGCAGAGTCCTAGCTGGAAAGAGGCTTGAAAATGTCCAAAGAATACCTCCTGTTGTTTGATTCCATTAGTCAAGACTTTTTGTCCATTGTTTGTAAATGAACATAACTTTGTGTACAAACAGAAGTCCATTAAAAATATCCCATCAATGATTTCTCTTCTTAATAGAAACAACTTGCAAGACCCTACTTGTTGGCTAACTGCTCAAGAAAAAAGGGATTGCAGTATTAATTTCAGGAAGTATACAGTTAGTTGTGAAATACTGAACTGTAGAAACGCATTTTCTATTAGAAAATAGAACTGTTTCAAGTTAGTCAATTAAAAAAAATAAAAGCAGTCAAAGGGAGTCATGATTTAGCACCACTCCCATTACATTCCTTTAAACTAGCAGTATGAGTACAACTATACAAAATGACAGCAAATTAATTATTTTCATCAGCATTCAAAGTCACAATAGAACAGAGAAAGGAAAGCAACTACAACTTATGAAAGGCAGCTTACATCTCATATTTCTGAGAACAGAGTGGGGCAGAAATGGAGGATAAAGGTAAAGCAAAAATAGCTCTCCCCATTTCTTTAGAAATATTGTTGGTTTTCTGATTAGCATATAAACTATTTTCTTTCTCCACTCTAACAAATTCATCTTTGCTTATAGGAGGAAGATGATTGAATGCTCTCTTTCTCTGGGTTGTGAACTCATCTGTAAGTAAAACATACATACCTAATGCTTATTAAAAATTAATGTATATGCCAAGATAAGTAAATATAAAAAGCAGTTACTTAAATAGTAAATTATAGTAGAAATAAAACACTGAATTTCTAGTTGCACAGAAAAGTACAGTGAATTGCATTATCACTTGAAATATCAGTTAATGTAATCAACTATCTTTCTTTCAGAGCTACTGTTTAAAGAGTAAAACAAACAAGGAGTCTGGTGGCACTTTTAAAGACTAGCAAATTTATTTATTGCATGAGCTTTTGTGGGAGAAAATTCCACTTTGTCAGACATTTGAAGATCCCTTGAAGTTTATAGCCTAAGACTTTGAATCCAATTCAGGCAGGATTGGGTGGATCATTAGGCTAGATCAGGGGTTAAAGTAAGCCAGAACGCATTCCAGGGCCTACGGATCTGATGGACCAGAATTCCAGGGCTCAGATTCCAGGATCTGGAAAAATCAGGCCCACATATGCATGACAGGGGCCCTGAGATTAGGAAGATTCCAGGGTCCCTCAAATTATACTTTAACTACTGGGCCAGATCCCCCCAAAATTTGCCAATTTATACTAAGAATTTGGACTAGTGTGTCATGTGTTCTATTATTTAATCCTTAGAAAGATTTGGAAGTAGAGGATGTTCAGATGTCTAATTGGGTTAATCTTAATGAAAGAGGGGGTGCACAAGGTCAATGTACATGCAGCAAGTGTAAGCACACGTTATAGAGATTTAGGGAGTATTAAGACAAGAGAAAGGGTGTTGTGATGGATGTAGAAGGTGAATTTGTCTGGCCAGGCAGATGTGTTTTATGAGGAAAAGGCCATATTTGGATTTTTGCATATGAAAGGATTTGTGTGACCACTGGAGCTGCACCTTCCCACTCACCATTGCTCTTGAAAGTGTGTGTCTTGCAATAGTGGAGTGAGCTGTGGGATGTAGCTCCCTGTGGCCAATGTGTTTGGGGTGAGGGATGTGCTTTGAGGCCAGCTCCCCAGGGTCAGTTTTGTATGTATGGGAGGAGGGAAAAGAGGGAGTGCTATGGGGTCAGCTCCCCAGAATCTGTGTATGGTGAGGAAAAGAAGAAGGAAATGCTAGGGGAGAGTACCCACCACTGGACTAGTTGGGAATGGGGGCAAGGGGTGGGGGGGACAGGAGAAAGTGCTACGGAATCACAACATTCAAAAACCAGTAGATGAAAACTTTCAATCTTCCTGATCACTTCCTTGATGATTTGCTAATAGCTGTGCTCAAACAAATGAATAAAATATCAAGGTTTCAAAGAGAAACTGTAGAATCGAAAAAAAAAAAAAACAACGCAACGAGTCCTGTGGCACTTAAAGACTAACAGATTTATTTATTGCATGAGCTTTTGTGGGAGAAAATCCCTCTTCGGCAGACACTTTGAAGATGGGAGAACTTACAGAATGGGATGAATATCCAGTTGTTTGCATTTGGAAAGGAAGATGATGTCTGCCGTAACACATACCAGTTGTTTCATGAAGTTGATGGATTTCCACTACAAATGGCCAAACTGGAATTCATGTGCAAATCTGACACTGTAGTTTCAAGTTTAAATAAGGACTTTGGGCTTTTTTCTCCTTACAACAGGTGATTTGACCATATGTTCTTTTATATGCTGTTCCCCAGAGATAGACTCAAAATCACTGTATTGATTTGATGCAGCAGTCTGACCTGATCCTATGATTTACACTTCCCCACATATATTTTCCTTCCAGTCTGTAAATTCCCCATCCAATTAAGTGGGATTTTCTCTCATGAAAGCTCAATCTGTATGTCCACACATAGGTTTTAAACCAAAATAATGCTAGTTATTGCTATTTAAAAACTGTTAGGTCCACACGATGTTTTCTTGTTTCAAGATGACCAGCTCCATCATTTCAAAACATGAAGTTAGAGCAATTCAATAAAACCTGGACAGAAAATGAAACAACAGTTAGATTGAAACTGCTAAATTGAAGTAACACTGTGGACATGCGTTATTTTGATATAATGGTTGTTTAGAATAGAATAGAATAGA
>ML681964.1:14186475-14324797 GCA_007922195.1 Podocnemis expansa | reverse complement strand
TCTATTCTATTCTATTCTAAACAACCATTATATCAAAATAACGCATGCCCATGGCGTTACTTTCATTTAGCAGTTTCAATCTAACCGTTGTTTCATTTTCAGTCCAGGTTTTATTGAATCACTCTAACTTCATGCTCTAACTTCATGTTTTGAAATTGATTTGTTTTTCCTTTCTCCTTCCCGGGGTGCCTTTCCCTTTTCATTTATTGGGTGGGCGCACGGCCTTTCTAGGGGGCCATTTTACCACACCTCCCATGGTGCCCCTTGCTTAAATCAAAATAGCAAATCCTGTCCCTGGACAAGCTATTTTGATTTGCGTTTTAGGTGTGGACCTGTGAAATTGATTTAACTTAAATTCATATAATGATTTTTATAGCCATTCAATTAGATTGCTTTAAGTTAACTTTCAGCGTGTAGGAATCAATGGTTCCATGTCTAGCTGGCAACCAGTAACGATTGGTGTGCCCCAGGGGTCGGTCCTGGGGCCGGTTCTGTTCAACATTTTCATCAATGATCTGGATGATGGAATAGACTGCATTCTCAGTAAGTTTGCAGATGACACCAAGCTGGGGGGACCAGTAGAGACGTTGGAGGGCAAGGACAGGATTCAGGGAGACCTAGATAAATTGGAACAGTGGGCCAGTAGAAATCTTATGAGGTTCAATAAGGACAAGTGTAAAATCCTGCATGTAGGACGAAAAAACCCAGGCACTGCTACAGGCTGGGAAACATTCAGCTAAGTAGTAGCGCTGTAGAAAAGGACCTGGTGGTCATGGTGGATGGGAAGCTAGATATGAGTCAGCAGTGTGCTCTTGCTGCCAAAAAGGCCAATGGCATACTGGGCTGCATCAAAAGAAGTATTACCAGCAGATCAAGGGATGGGATCATTCCCCTCTATTCTGCACTGGCGAGGCCACATCTAGAATACTGTGTTCAGTTTTGGGCTCCCCACTACAGGAAGGACAGGGACATGCTAGAGAGAGTTCAGAGGAGGGCAACCAAAATGATTAAAGGGCTGGAGCACAAGCCCTATGAGGAAAGACTGAAAGCATTAGGCTTATTTAGTCTGCAGAAGAGAAGATTGAGGGAGGATTTGACTACTTGAAGGGATGCTCTAAGGAAGATGGAGCTCGAGTGTTCTCGGTAATAACAGAGGACAGAACGAGGAGCAATGGTCTCAAGTTGCGGTTAGGGAGATCGAGGCTGGATATTAGAAAAAACTTTTTTACTAGGAGAGTGGTGAAGCCTTGGAATGAGCTGCCGAGGGAGGTGGTGAAATCTCCATCTTTGGAGGTGTTTAAGGCCTGGTTGGACAAAACCATGACTGGGATGGTTTAGTGGGAGTGGTCCTGCCTCTGGCAGGGGGTTGGACTAGATGATCTGTGAGGTCCCTTCCAACCCTATGATTCTATTAACTGTGTGTGGACACAACCTTAGTGCTGTGTTTCCCAATCCGTGTGCCAGAGCACACAGGTATGCCATTAGGTCTGAGCAGGGGTGCCACAAAATTTTTGAAGCCTTCTGGATTGGCTCATGAATATTCATTTGGAAACTATATGGTGGTGGGCCTCTGATTAATTAAAGGCAGCAAGGTGGGCCACGACAGAGAAACATTTGGGAACCACTGCCTTAGCCTTTAAATACCACAGGACTCCTTGTTTGTTGTGCTGACCTAGACTAACAGGGCTCCTCCCCTTCTGGAGCTTGCTATGGAGCTGCCACCCCACTGTGACGGGCTGCCGGTGGCTTGTACAGTCGCTGGGAAGGAGGCGCGTGCTCTGGAACTAGGCGCGGGGAGCGGGGTGCTGGGAAGCGCTACGTCACTGTGCGTTCGGGCGGGCAGCCAATGGGCGGGGCGGGGAAGTTTCTCCCAGCGGGGGCTTCCCTAACGTCTCTTCTCGTCCCGGAAGTGACGTTACGGCGAAGGGCGGGGCCGGGCGAGGGCGAGCGGCGGAGTGCTGATGGCGGCGGCGTCGTGTTGTTGAAGTCCCGAGTGTCCTCCCAGCCCGCCCCAGGTAAGCGGCCTCCTCAGCCTGTCTGCTCCCCGGGAACGGGTTTCCTGTTTACTGCCGCAGCCTCGGTTCCTCTCGCCGGTTACCGGCCGCAGCCGGCTCTGCCCCTCGCGCTGGCGGCCGGGCTGGGCCCAACCGCCTGCCTGGTTCTAGTCAAACGGGGGGCGGAGCTGGAGGGCCGGAGGAAAAGGTGACTTAGCCCGGGTGGGGCTCTGGGTTGCCTGTCACCCCCGTCCGGGAGGCGGGCACCCGGAGCTGCTCCGACAGGCTCCCGGCCCAGCGTTCCCCATTAAACAGCCGCAGCCGGGCCGCCCTCTTTCATTTTTGCGTTTCCTGGTAGCCGAGCAAACAAATAGGCCTCGCTGCTTCCCAACGGGCTAGCCCATTGCCTCGAAATGGGTTTCAGCTGCGTCCAAGCGGGGCAGGCTCTGCCTCTCACTGATAATCCCAGCGGTATAGTGCTGTGTTTCACCAAGGGAGACTTGGAAATGACGAGCCTGTCTTGAACTGTGTAAAAACAGCTTACAGTAAAATTGGTGGGGAGCAGAGATGGCTTGAGTGGCTGCAGAAACTGATAGTTTTGTGCTTGCATCACTAAATAGCTTAATGTAATTATTGTAGAAGTACAGTTGGCTTGTCACGCCTTTTGTTTGATTACTCCTGTGCACCTCGCTCATGCAGGAGAATGAATATAAATAGAGATGTCCAAGGTTAAGTTTTGTGGTTGCATCATTAAAGGACTTAAGGTTTTTATGTAATAATTGGGTTGTCATCTGTTTTGTTTTGATTACTCCTGTGCACCTCACTTGTTCTGGAAAATGAATATAAATAAAATCAGTGATTTCCAAGGTTCAGTCTGTTAGTTTTTTATGCAAAGGTCAGGGACAGGTCATAGGCCCTAAAAGTCACAAAAGCCTGTGACCTGTGCTTGACTCTTGCTAAAAATAGCTTGGGAAGGAGAAGAAACAAGTGCTGAGGTTTAAAGCTGCTCAGTGCTAGCCCCAAAGCTGCCTGTTGGCCCAACCCTGTCCCGCAAGTCACAGCTTATAGAAAGTCACAGAAGCTGTGGTCTCATGACCATGTTAGATCAGTTATGTTTACTTTGCTGTAAATTGTGTTTTGGTTTTTGGTGCTACCCTCTTATTTCAGGTTCAGGAATCTGATAGTGACTTATTTGTAATGGTACCTTAACTGTCAGTTTACCTGTCATGGTAGACAGCTTGCCTTGGAGAAATTGTTAGGATTTGACTTAAGTTTTTCTTTAACCTTTGCAAACTCCCTGGAGACTTTTACTGTTAACCTTTGGGAGTACATACATGCAGCCTTCTGCTCAAAGGATTGATACTCAGGCAGTAAACCTCAAAGGCAAGATATTCTTTAAGTGTACTATAGTAAGAGACTCTAAAATTAAGGTAGTAAGTCCAATTCCCTCTTAACTATGTACAGGGAAGTACATAATGTTAAAATACCACACAATAAGAATAACGGTATTAAATAAAGCAGGAATAAAAGAAAGTTTTGATCTATACTTTAAAATATATATAACATACACAAACATCCAGTTTTGTTAACACAAGCGTGCATCTTGCATCCAAGCATGCACTCTTACATCCTAGCTGGTACTATAGCAGAGTTGTCATGCTTGCTTTTCTGCAAATTTTTCCCCTCTTGTGTAGGTCTTTCTGGTCTGTCAGCTTGCAAGTAGTGTAATATTTTTTCTAGCTTTTGTTGTCTGATGACTCTCTTGTTCACACCTACTAGCTTAAGCTGGTGTCAGGTCACCACTCTGCCTTATATACAGATTTTAACCTTTCCTAATTGGTTGCTTTTTCAAGCCTATGCCTATGCATCAATCAGCTTCAAGCTGTTCTTGACAGGTCCATTCTTATGGCTCAATTACAGCTGCTAAACTTATATGGCAGTCACATAGAACCTGTTTGAGAACCTGTGCTTATGTTTAAACTGATGCCCTCCTTTAGGTTTTGGAGTGATTTTTGTTTCTTCTCTGTTGGCCAAATTGTTTTAGTTTTTCTATCTGTAATCACCATCTTGTTGTTCTTGGCCGTAACCATTTAAAGCTATCTTTTAACTGCTATTAGAACCTTTAACCAGGGGCGGCGCTGGCACATGGGGAACATGCCCCGAGTCCAGACGCCAGTGCCTGGGGTGGCCCGTGCTTGTCCTGTCCCCTGACCTGGGATCTGTGGTCAGGCCGCCCACAGCAGTGCCTTACTCTCCCAGCTGTGTCCTGGCTGGGGATCCAGGCCGGGCTGCCCGCAGTGGCGCCTGCCTCTGCTGACCAGGGATTGAGGCCAGGCTGTCTGTGGCAGCACCTGCCTCTCCTGGCCCCGTGCCCAGCCAGGGATCCGGGGCCAGTCTGGCGGCAGGAGCCTGATGCTGGAGTGGGTCTTTCTCTGTGGCAGCAACATTCCTGCCTTTAACTACAAATAATTACATGTTTATGTGCATCTTAATATTATGATTCCCTGTCACCACGTAAATTTTATTAATTAAAATGAGTTTATCTTTTTGCTGTTCCAGCTTTTGATGGCAGGGTAAGTTCCCTCAGTGGCATGTTCCTCACACAGAATGCAGCAGCTGAAAAATCTCATGTATCATAAGTACCAGTGGAACTACTGAAAACATATATTTTAATTAGATGTGAACAAAATTGCAAAAACGGGGCTGCTTGTTTTTTTTTCAAAAGTTAGCTTTTACAGAACTAATGTTTTGGAGCAACTGTGAAGGGAGTCTCTTGAATGTCATTTCCTGTTATTCTGGAGCAGTGGTTTTCAAACTAGGGGTTGGGACCAAGTACTGGGTCACAGACCCTCAGGTACTGGGTTGTGGTGCCCCTGCTGCTGTCATCAAAAAACTGGAATGCATTGCTCAAAGATATAATTTTGGGTTGTGAGCATAAATGATGTGTTTTTTTTTTTAATTGGGTCCTGAGAGGGGGAAAGTTTGAAAACTATTTCCCTGAAGGGTAGAGGGTGTGAGAGCAACCAATCGAACAAGTATTCACAAGGAATAAAGCTGAAGCATGTTAGGATTGATTGGTAGGAATGCAGGCCTTTAACCGCAGTGATTGCTATGACAGGTAGGGCTGAAGCTTACTGTTTGGGTTGTTTTCCTTTCTTGTCTCTCCAGAGCTATACTAGTGCATTCCTTTACACTTAATTTGCTTTTTAATTTTTGTGTGAACCGAAGTTGGATTTTTAACCTATATCTCTTAATCATGAAGAATCACTGAATTAAAAAACCATATCATTTTGCTGTGTAGGTGGAAGTGCAAAGCTGGGTTGATCCTTATTTAAAGTCTCATCTACTGAAACAGTATGCCTTACTTTTAATGCATGCTTTCTGTGTTGCACTAAGTCAGGTGGTAACAAGCTAAAACTACTTGAGTTTGTGGTTAGAAATCCTTGTTTAGTCCTTACTGGATCTGACAGAGCAATATCCAGTCATACCAGTTATACTCCTTAATTGAAAAATGGAGCTAACTCCAGTGTTCCCTCTAAGCCGCTGATGCAGCTGAGCAAGTTACGGTGCTCGCTGTGTGGCAGTTTGGGAGGCTAACCCACCCCAGCCAGCCCAGTCCCTTCCTCCTGCCCTCACCCACCTGCCCGCTCTACCAGCGCCCCCCCCCCCAGCTGGCCTGACCCCATCTTTCCCTCAACCCCGGCACCCTTTCCCTGCCGGCTGCCCCTGACCCCATTTGCCCCCAGGGTCCCCTTACCTGGCCACCAGAGTGGCATTGCCAGGCCATGGACCTCTTCCCCGCCCCCCCCAACTGAGCATGCATGCTTAGTAAGAATGATCCGGGCAGGAGTTTTAAAAGTTCCCAGCTGGGGAAAGCTTTCTGCTGGCTGGAAGACTGTCTTCTGGCTGGGTAGGGGCCATGGCTGCTGGCCATGTGCAGCCAGCACTGTTCCCTGCGTGGGTGAGCAGCGGGGGCTGCACTGCCATGCAGCATAGAGAAAACAGTGACTAAATGTTAACTGTGTTCTTTTTTTAAATATTAATATTCTGGGAAGCTGGTAGAAACATCCTAAGAGCTTCTTCCAGGCCTTTTTATGTCAGTGGGAATAGCAATTGATCAGCCCTCTGTGGAAATATTTCTAGGGGGTATTGAGTGTATAGTTGTGTCCCTGCATGGACACAAATACGTGGATCCGTATCTGACCTGCATCTGCAAGAAATGGTCCACGGATATCCGTGTTGTATCCACAGATGTGGATATCCGCATATTTGCAGGGCTCTAGCTCTGTGCAGATAAAAATACGTGGATCCATATCTGATCTGCATCCAGAAAAAATGGTCCACGGATATCCGTGTTGCATCTGTGGATGCGGATGCAATGCAGATATCCACAGATATCCAGGGATTTGCAGGGCTCTATGTATAGTTCCTGAAATGGTTTTACTAATGGCACAATTTTTGTTATCTGAATCAAAGCTTGTATTCAGTTGTTGTAGTTACTATAATTTTTAATAACTACAGAATCAGATAAGATGAATCCCAACAATCAAATGTTCTGCCTCCTCTCCTTGGAAATGTATTACTCAATATGTAATGCTTCAGTCTTGCTAACACTTGTGCACTGTGCTTAGGCTTACGATCATGAATAGTTTAATTGAATCAACAGGACTGCTCCTTAAAAAACTGTTGAATGTCTTTAGACTTAAACTAGTATTTGTGTCTTGAAAAAGAAACTACTGTGTCAGTAACAGCAACTGAGAACTGGTCCTTCATGTTTGCTTGCCATACCGTGAAGGGCATCAGGCTTAGTAACCTCCCAAAAAAAGAACAGCAGCAGCTGGAAGGGGAGAGTCTCAAGCAAAGCTGACAGTGCTCTTTATCAAGAGCATCATTAAGAATGCTGGTTGTAAGTCATAGCGCTCTTTGTCTATGCCCCATGGAACGTCTGTCTATGGATTCAGAGGTACCCATTTGGAGCCTAAAGCACAATGCTCCCTTTTTTTACTGTCTTTGAACATGTGAGAGAAATTATCCTTTCATCTTTAGAAGTGGTCATCCTTGGTCTAGACCAGTGGTTCTCAACCTGTTTACCATTGTAGGCAGTATATGAAGGTTTCTGTGTCACATAGGCTGCATCCACATAATATGTATTACTTGTAGATGTGCCCACCCCATAACAAAAAAAACAAAACAAAACAACATTTAGTATGTAGTGTGTGTTTGGTTGGGCATATGTCCCTCAGTGCCTGCTCCCAGACAATCAGGGAGGGATAATCACCCCCCCCCCATTCTATGGGAGACCTTAGCTGGGAACAGTGTTCCCCCGAGGCAGCTGATCAACTTGTGTTGCTCACTATGCAGGCCGCCCCCCTGTGCAGGTCTGAACCTGCTGCCATCCCCTGCACTTTCCCTGTAAGCCCACTCCTCTCCTCCCACCCTAGTTCACTCCCCCAGTAACCTGCCCAGCCGGCCTGCCCCTGCCCCACCTCCTGGCAGTCTTACCCAGCTGCTGGAGGAGCACGGCTGAGCTGCAGTTCCTCTGGCTGGAGAAGTACTAGCGGAGCATGCTCAGACATTCTGAGTATGCTTTGTTAGAGCTTCTCTGGGCGGGAGTTTTAATAACTCCCAGTGCCAGAGAAGCTCTCAGCTGGGACTCTGGCTGCTGGCTGTGCGTAGCCGGCAGCCTTCCCTGTGCTGCGCTGCGCAGCTTACAGGGAACGTTGGCTGGGAAGCCACCCCGGGACAAAATTCCACTGCCCACAAGCTTCCCCCATCCCTTCCGAAGACAGGATTTACAGGGGCAGCCTCCTCCTTGGCTGTGGGTTCTGGGTCTGGACATGGCCAGTAGGGTATGCGCAAGCAGTCATTGTTTGCTAAAGGCAGCCCACAGTGCTTTGCAGTCTGGAGCCATGCTCATCTCCCCCCCCCCACACACACTTATGGGAGCTGCTTCAGCAGGACTTTGTGGCGCTGTCTCTGCCCCAGCCAGCCCAGCCCCCTGTTGGGATGCAGAAGTGACAAACTTGGAATTATTTTTAGGATACAGCTGGGCCATAGTTAGCCAGTTTTGAGCTAATTGGGCTGCAAATGGAAAGTGGGCCATGGGTTGAAAACCACTGGTTTAGACTAAGGCAGGGTATTTTGTAGAACCTTGTGGAATGGCAGCTCATATTAAGTATGTCTTTTTGTGACTAGAGGAGTTTATTTCTGAGTGCCCACATTTTTGCACCTTTCAAATGGGCTAAGCTTTATGATGTCTTAAACTATCCTTCTACTATAGTTTTTTCTGAAGTAATAAGTCTAACATTGTTACAGATCAGTCATGTCCGCCTTTCAAGAAGCTCCATCGTCAAGTAATACTCTACAGACTTCCAATTTTGCACATGTGATCTTTCAAAATGTGGCAAAAAGTTATCTTCCGAATGCACACCTTGAATGTCACTACACTCTGACCCAGTATATCCAACCACACCCAAAGGATTGGGTTGGTATTTTCAAGGTAAGCAAGTTACACTTTTTCAATTGCATTCTAAATGATTGATTAAAAAAAACCCAAAAACTGAAAGCTTTTATATGCGTCAAAGTGGTGTAAACTACAGTGATGTTAGATCTTAGCACTTGCGTGCAAGTTGGAATTGTCTTTTGGTTGTTACGTATGCTAAACTAAATCCAGGTATTATAGGTGAGCTGGTAGCATCATCTGTTATGAAGGTAGCATAACACATTCAATGGTAAGGAACTGAAACAGGATCTTTGCAATCTTGCCAAACTAGAAATGTTTGTGATGAAGTTTTCCATGCGGGGCATCCTCCCAAAATATTTAGTTTGAGGCAAAAATCAGCCAGAAGAGTTTGGCTGTTTTTTGAGAGCAGGACTAGGGAGAAAAGAAGTTGTCTTGCTGTGTTAAATTCTGGCTATCTTTTCTTTGAGAAATGCTAAGGCTCCCATATTTTGGAGCAAAGAACATGAAATTTGGAAAGGGGTATGGCCTGGGTTTAAGAATGTGGCTTTTGTACTCTCTGAAGAATCTGCCAAAATTTGTCCAAATTATGACCACTTGAACATTCAGTTTGCTTATCTTCAGTAGAGGCTTTCTAGAGCAGCATAGCTGAGTTATGTGAAGATTCTGCCCACATTGAGCAAGCCTCTGCACAGGGTTTAGAAGGCCAAGCTGGACTTTCCCAGAGTAGAAACAGTAGGTTTCTGTGGGCTGGTCTGAGGCTGAGTTTGGGAACAGGAACTGAGAACAGCTATTGTGCCCCCTGTACTCTCCTTGGTGTTGCCAAGGCAGTATGCAGGAGGAAGCCATTTGAAAAGGGGGTGGGGGGAGGGAATGAGGATGGGATGGAGACTTGCAGAGGGAGGGATATTGAGAGTGGGAGCTGAGGTAGTTGGGATACTGGCACTGACTAGTCACTAGGTAAGGAATTTAAGCATGGGAGCGTGAATTTGGGTGGGAAGAGATTGAAGCTGGATGAGGAGCCAGTGAGAAGTGTGGGACAGGGAACTCGTTGGGGGGAAGAAGGGAGATGTGTCTTAAGGAGCCATAGTGTGGTGGTAGAATGGGGGCTAGATGGGAGAAAGAATGGGACAAGGAACCTTAGGATGGGACACAAAGTTGGATGAAGAACCCAGGGAAAGAGACTAGGACCGGAAGCCACTGGGATGAGAAATATGTGCATGGGGGTAACTGTTGGGGGGGGAGGAATAAGGAGTCAAGAGGGAGGAGCAGGGTCTGACTTAGAAACTGGGAACATGGAGCCAGGACTGGAATCATGAGAAGTTGGTGAGGACACAGCAGAATGGGTCAGTCTTTGGTGGTTATGGTGGAAGAGAATGTTCCCCTCAAGTCTGAGGTGGAACTCAAGATTTCAGAGTCTTCCGTTAACTGCTATCAGCAGATAGTGGAAGTGCACAGACAGTGTTTCATTCCTCTCAAATGCTGGTCCAAATAGAAGTTTACAATCCACAGTTACCTAAACTTACTGGTGAAATCTGTGCTGTGGAAAGGTTTCAACACTGCTGATGATCCAACTGGCTCTCGGTATTGCACCATGTGATTCAATTCTGTTGTTTCAGTATGTTACCATGTAGTTCTTTTTTTTTTTTTTCCTGCTTAAAAAAGTTGGGAAGTAACAGAAACACAGCCTAAATCAAAAGAACATTGATGGGATTGCAAGGTGAAGCATGCAGAAGTCAGGAAATGCCAGATTTAAGTTAAAAAAAACAAAAACAAAAACAAACAAACAAGGAGTTGTGTGGCACTTAAAGACTAACAGACTGCGCAAAAGAATAAATGAACATAGAATTGATATCAGAAATCATAAAACCAAAAAAAAAAAACCCCAAAAAACCAAAACAGTTGCTGAGCACTTCCATCTTCTAATCACTCGATCAATCGCTTGTTAACGACTGTGGTCAGATGTGACTGGGACATCAAGACTTTGAAGAGAAGCAGCTGAACTGGAATTAATATGCAAATTAAGTTGTGTGAAAGCAGGATTGAATCAAAACTATGGGTTCTTTTCCTATTATAAGAGGTAATTTGACTTCAGCCTTCTCAGGGTTTGAACCTAACAACTGCTCTGATTTGCTGTTACTGTATGATGTGATCCTATGTTTTACACTCCCTTGCATTTATTTTCATTCCATTCTGTAAGTTCACCCATCTTCAAAGCATCTGACAAAATGGGATTTTCTCCCACGAAAGCTCATGCGAAAAATAAATCTGTTAGTCTTTAAGTGCTACACCACTCCTCTTTTTTTCTTTTTGCACGCTGGACTAGGCGAACATGGCTACCCCTTTGGAAACTGGTAGATTTAAGTAACCTGTGCAACTTTAATTCCATGCCCTTGTGCAAATATGTTATAGTTTTCCATTACATAATCACATAGTGCATTTTCCACAAGATCTATGTGTCATTCAGTGTGCAGAATGGATGGTGCTCACTTCAGCTGTGACCCATTGCTTTATGTAATGCAAACTACAATATTCAAATTCTGCTTAAGGGCAGGATTAACTAATTCATGTGCTTTTCTACCATACGTAGAGCTACTAAAGAAATTTTTTTAAAGAGTTTATCAACTTCAATTCATCAGATTTTATTTTTCTTCTATGATTTAAATGTGCCTAAAATTAAGTCTCTTCTGAGTAATACAGAAGAACTTTTTTTCTGGATAATTGCTAACAATGAAAGGATGTTGGAAAATTAAGTTCCTTGTTTGCTTTATAGTATCAACAGGTCAAAGCCAGGTAAAAGAGCATGTAAGGAATTAGAGTTCAGCGTTTGGATTTAGTTTTGTTATAATGGTTGACTGAGCTTCCCTTCAATGTTCCTCCTGTCTCAAAAATAACTGTCTCTTGGATATTTCTCCCTGAGTTTCCCACTCCTGTTGATGGAATTTTACAGGATTGGGGCAAATAAATTGTATCTCCTTTGCTATGTGTCCTAGGACTCATGTATATTAGAAAGTTTTGTCACTTTATACTGGTACTGTCAAATGTTACATTTCTTGGTAGAAAATTTAAATTTACCATATCTAGTCCAGGGGTTCCCAGTCTTTTCCTGTGTCGACGACATTGTCGTCATAATCTTTTGCAGAGCACCATATCACCAAGCAATTTTAAATGTTTTTAACTTAGCCTATGGCTGACGAGAGTATATCAAGGGGTATTAAAAAAGCAGCTGTTTCTAATATTTATTATGCTCACTCAAACACATTACGCTTGTCACAGTACATTTACTTGTGCACAAAAGAGGTACATGGGATTGTATTATTACATTCAGCATCCCCTGACACAGACCACCAAAAGTTGCCTCACAGACCACCAGTGGTTCACCACAATCCACAGGTTGGGAACCATTCCTCTAGTCTTCAGATTGCTTAAAGGTAATACTGTTTTTTCCCGCCTTAGCTAGGTGTCGTAACTTGTTTACACCTTTGTATCTGTGAACATTGTACAATGCACTGCCACGGTAGTGAAATATAATTCTTGCAGCAATTAGGCAGGAAGAATATGTGGTTTTATGAAAGGCTATTTAGTACACGTTTTGTTAATCTGCAGAGCTGGGGGGGGGCGGTCAGTGCAAGTCCAATTAGTTGATTGCAACTGAATAAACTGGTTTGTGGAAAAATATATAATATGAAGAATGGAGATTTCAGTGGTATGTTTGTATTTCAAAGGAATGTTTTAGTGAGGAGGAAATGGGATTAAAATGTCATAATTTGTAGTAATACGGTAATGACTATTTGTACAACATAATAAAATGAAATGAAACAAAACTCTTAATTTTTATGAGCTTATTGTCATAATTTATGAGGGAATAATCAGTTATGGGTTTATATTGCCACAATAAAGACATTTTAAACTTAAATCTTTTTGCATTGTGTAAATTTTTTTAGATGTTCTGGAAACATGACTCTCATAAACCCTGTCATTCTTTTGAAGTAGTTAGAACTTAAACTTTAAAAAACTGATATGACATGCATCTGAAAATCAGGGAGGCAATTAATATTCATCTTAGTGTTCCTTTTTAAAAGAGAAATCCTGAGCTAACGCCATGGCACTGCTTTGTTTTTCTCTTCTTAAAATGGTCTTTGTACCCATGATAACAATGTTCATGCAGTTTGCTAGATATGTTGCCTAATATTTCTAGGACAGCTCTAGTCTAAGCCAAATATGTAACCTTAAATATTTTTCAGGAAAGTAGAAAAAATTGTAATGGTTTGATCAACTATAGTGATTGATCTACATTAGTTTTATGATTCTTATGGAATATTTTCTAAATCATGTTTTAGTCCACGTATCCCCATAATTATTATTTTGATTTTAGTTACAGAAAGATTGACCTACTTATGTGCATGTTTTCTAATCTACATCGGTAGAACCAGTAACAGGTGATAATGTTGGATATTAATGGATTCAGTGAAACAAGCTGTCAAACTTCGCTATGCATGTATGTTCATGTGCTCGTATTATATGTTTACAGCTTGCAGTAAAACAAAATAAGAATGTCTGATCAAAAAATTGTTGTCTTGCTTAGACAGCCGTTATTGATACAGGAGCAGACTATACTCTGGCCAAAAAATGCAAACAAATGACTTTGTCCCCCTTGGACAAAGTTATCAATTTTGGAGTCTTAACACTAGTTCATGGCTTCAGAACAATGCAGCAGGAAGGGAAAGGGCATTGTCTACTTGCTCTATGATGCAGGTTTCCCACAAGTTGCAGCAAAAGACCTGTCCCTCATCCTGCTGGGCCATAGTTCTCAATGACTGGAAGAGCAAACTGGTTCATTGAATAGATAGGGATTTTGATTATGTTCTGGCTTGCACTTGAATGTAGTAAGGGGAGTGCTTTTAAATAGCAACCGTGCAGTAGACTAGACCCAGGGTATGCTCTGAAAATGGTTGCCTTGTACTTTACATGCCTTACAGTGGATAATTTTGGCCTTTGTTACATCTTCCCTATCGGCAGAGTGGCTTTCACAGATTAGAAGGTGGAAAAAGAGAACACGTGATGACATGCCACCAAGATAATAAACTTCGTCAGATGTCTCAGAGGTGTTAACAGCCTAGAGAATTTGTGTCTGAAAAACTGGAGATAGACATGAAGAGCATCCCATGAGCACAAGTGTTCCATGCAGGATGAGATGTTGCGAATTATGTAGGACCAATCAAATATATTGAGGCATCTGGTTGAGTTTCAAGAAAGGCAGCTTAAGGCTTGACTCCCTCTGCAGTCCCTGCAGAACAGCTTGGAAGTTTCACCCTGTTCCCAATCCCCTTCCCTAGATATTCCAGGAGGCATGAGAGGAACATGCAGTATCCCTTCCACTCAACACCACAGGAGTGAGCTAAGAAGAAAGACAGCCAGTTAAAGACCTTTGATGGGCAAAACTTTTGTGCTTTCACGGAAGACCTGCATTTATTTCTCTTCTTCCAATTTTGTCACTTTCCCCAAGGTAAAATTTCCTTCTTTCAGATTTTGTTTGTACAATGAAAGAAAATTGTATTAAAAACCAGTACCCTAGAAGAACAGGCAATAACATGTCCAAAAAAAGTTGAGACAATTCTGTGGGCATGGTACTTCATGTAAAGTAATGTGTAAACTAACTAGAATACTAGCTCCCCAGTTGTGATCTATTAACCAATGGTGGCTCACAGAGAAACTGCTGGTGGTCAGAGAGCCAATAGGTGACCTGGTGCTGGTTCTCTCTCTTTTTTTAAGCTATTTCAAATGTCTTTGCCAAGATACCTATAAAAGCAGCTGACAAAGAGGAGGCAGTTTAAGCTTTCTTGCTTTCAGGCCATTTCTATGTAAGAGAAGGAATGGAAGCCAGGCATTCTCAGGAGCTCTTTAGCAAGAAAGGAATACCTAGGAAAGATGGAAACAGGAAGTGTGCACAAGGGAGAAACAGAACAGATGGGACATGTTGACAAAATGAAGAGCAGAGTAAGACTAATTTAAAAAAAGACAACCCTTTTATTGTAATAAGGACAGTTAAAAATATGTAGTCCTTTCCTAAAATTATTTATTCACGTAAGCAATTGCTATTTGTTGCTACATCGTCGTGTAAGCTGAGATGACCACTTAAGATGACGTCCTCCCCAGGAGAGTGTTTGGGAACCCAGGCAGGAAACTTGAGTCGTCAGATCCCTAATGTAACGCAAGAAGTGTGGAAACAAGAGTGTTTCCAAGATCCCTAAGTGAAAAGAATGGGCTTAAAATGATGTTGAAGGATGGAATTTTAAAGGGACTAAGAGGGGCAAGTCCTAAAATGAAGGCCATAAACCTGAAATTTTTCTTAATTCCTTTTATTACGCTGAATAGATTTTTAGATACACGACAAAAGACAGAAAAGGACGAGAGAAAGGGTGGGGTGTGGGGGAGACAGGAGTTATCCTATTTAAATGGAAAAAAAAAAGTAAAGGTAACATAGTTCATCCAGTACATGGGATCAAACTAAGGCCTTGCCTACACTTAAAACATACAGTGACCTAGCTACATTATTTTGGGGATGTGAAATGTCCCTATTCCTGAGTGCTGTAATTAAGTTGACATAACATAACCCATAATGCAAATAAAGCTGTTGCAGCTCAGGCAGGTAGATTAGCTTCATCAGTATAAGAAACATCTACACTTCAGCAATGTAGTTGCAATGGTACCAATACCAACATCGCTATACATAACTCTCGTCCATCTCTGTAACTTCTGTGTTGAGTCAACTAGACCTCCTGACATTTGACAGTTTGTAATAAATTCATGCCCCCCCCACTATTACTGATGCAACAGTAATAACTTCCTGTAAGATGACAAAGGTTAAAGAAATAACTTCAACAGTTACGGCCTTTAAGTAATTCAATATTCTACACAAAAAGCTTGTGCCTTCCCATCCCTCTACATTTGCCACCGATAAACTGACAGTTTGAGGTCCTTTAAGGAGAATCAGACTTCTGTAGACACAATATCAAGACCAGTACAGGACATTAATCATTCCTGTTATTTAGTGAGTTCAGAATCCTGCAAAAGATGGCTTCACTGGGCGTGCATCATATCCTTCGCGTTATGCCCATTTCTCGAGCTCAAATGCTTTGCCTATTTTCCCACCAACCACAAGGTAATCACTCATTTGTCCCCCTGCGGGGATGCATGTTGCAGACACAAGAAAACACAGGAGGCCCCCCCACCCCCCGCTGGTAATAGTCACCTTGGAGTGATAAGATTCTATGATCAATGCTGATGATCCTTGCTAACCAAACTGTTAGAAAACTGGTGAATAGATCTGGAAATTGCCATGGGTGGGGGATTACATGCTGTATTTTTTGTGGTAGGAGCCCTTTCAAATTGGTCTCATTTAGTCCTTCATTTTCAGAAGACTATCCTCTTTCCTTAAGAGGTGATACAAATGTCAATGTGAAGAAGTCATATCCAGGCCACTGCTGGAGTACCATCTGCTTTTTATAATCCTCATATCTGTAACAGTATAATCTGTCATATAAAAGATTAAGATGATGTAAGTATTTTGTGGTGAGATGCATGGTGTGTCTCCAAACCAGATTTAAAAAAAAATTGTCAATGATTTAAGACAATAAAATAAAAGAATCAAAAGTGCTTTCAGTAGACAAACATTCCAAACTATTGTTTACTAGATACTGTACTTCCTTCTAGACTCTTATCTGTAGTACCACTTTTGAGAATTTGGTGTCTAATGTTGTCATCCCTATTCTGAAAACTCACTGATAGTCACAGGATTATTTCCTATATAGAGACTTCAGGATCTGGCCCATGGAAGGATTTTGTGCACCCCTGCAACAAGCTAGTTAAACTAATGTTATGTGAATGTCACCTTTACTTAGATGTATAAGAAAAGTCGTAATGAGTTTTGAACAGTGATTTATATTTCCATCCATGAATATCTTCTCAGAAATAGGCCGGGAGGATTAATTTGCCTATACTCTTACTTTGATTTGTGTTCAAATTGTCGTTAATTTGGCCTTCTGTTATTTAATCCTTGTATGTGGTGGTACAAATGAAATATGTAAAAATTCTGTAATTTAAAACAAAGTTTCAGAATAAGGTATTCAGTTACCATAGGGTGATTGGCAAATTTAATAGCAAGAGGGGATTCTTAATGCCCAGAAAATAGTTAAGTCAAACAGTTAAATAGATTTCAAAATCAGGAAACATGAGGAGGCCTTCTACCCGTCTTCCATTCTCTCATTCACTCCTCTTAAAAGTTGTGCTAATTATTACCTTTCTGTATGACTCTGTTCAATAATCATCAGCAAGACTGCAACTTGAAGCAACAAGAGATTCAAAATGAGCATGATCTCAAGCACAGTGAGGAAACCTTTATTTCGTTTCTTTCCAGCATTTGATTTCTAGTTGGAAATGTTAGAAGAATTAGAATTTGCTTCATTTACTCTGAAATTGGAAAGATCATGACTGTTTGCTCAATGAGAAATCAGTTCCTAAATTTGAGTTGACAATCTTTTCTAATTAAAACTAGATAAAAGAAACCCAGTCCATCTTAAAAAGCTATGGCCTTAATTTAGTATATGCTTGTGAAAAAGCCGATAGTTATTTACAGTAGTAAAAAAGTGAGTTTTAAACATCGATTTGTATTTCCACTGCTGAACTATCTAAAGTAGTAGGCTGTGTGAGTGAAAAGCACCTTCAGCAAAACATGTTAGGTTAGAGACACTGATCAGTGTTTCATAAATACAATTTTTCTTCATTTTAAAACTGTAGTGAAATGTGAGGACGCTTCATCTTTAGAAATTTTGCTTTGGTTTGTATGCTAATACAGAGTTGTAAAGAACACTTTCAGTGAATAGTGCTTAGTTATGTTGTAGGTTTGAAAACCCACAGAAGCAAAAATTCATTTGTTTGCTAAATGGATTATCATAGAATAAGGTAAAAATATCGTGCCTTTGTGTAAAGCTTTTGAGAATGCTGTTTGACTTAACAGTCCAAAAGCATTGTATGGTGTAAGTTAGAGTATTTTCACCAGAACAGTCTCTTTCAAACATTTGCTTTGTAAGGTCTCATTTGGAGGTGGCATGGAAGCCTTTTTCCTTTAGTTAGCTCGTGAGCCTACCCAGTTTTATTTTGGTATTTGAACTTTTCCAGTTTCTTTCTGAGATAAAGGGTTAGTTATGCTTCTGTTTTATCAAAATTGCTTGGTAAATGCTATCATTTCTACCAGAAGGATTGTAGAGAGCATTTCTTTGTAATTGTTTTTTCCTTCTTACGGTGGAGTGAATACAGGGGATATGTCTACACTTGCAAGTTAGTTTGAATTAAGGAGGCTTAATTCAAACTTAGTCCCTGTCCCCACTAGGCCTTCATTAGTTTGAATTAAGGAACTCCTTAGTTTGAACTAATAAAAGCTTAGCTTGAATTAGTATGACCTGCCAGTTAGTTTGAACTAAGCCCTTAGTTCGATCCCTAGTTTGAACTGAGGATGGTGTAGACAAGGATTAACCCTTAGTTTGAACTTAAGTTTGAACTAAAGTGGACTAATTCGACTTAATTTTAAGTCGAATTAGTCCACTTTGTTAATTCAAACTAATAAGTTCAAGTTTAGTTTGAACTTAGTTTGAATTAACAAATTTGGACTAACTTTTCCTAGTGTAGAGATAGCCAGGAAGTGCCATATTAGATCACACCAGTTTTTTTTTGTTTTTTTTTAATCCTCAAAATAGCAAACACCTCTACTAGACAAAGAGAGCAACCTGTCCTGAAATTTCTTGCTTTCTATCATAAGTTATGTTAGCTGAAGGGATTAATTTATGTTAGCTGAAGGGTTTAGGTTTATATTACTTCTGTATATATTTTTAAAAATCCTGTAGCTATTCTCATTTTTCATATAAATATCCTTTTAAAAAGGAGCTGGAGTAACTATTAAATCTGTCTTTGCTTTCCAGATTAAAATTATTTTGATCATAGTCATAAAAGAAGATTTTGGCATAAATATAACATAGTACTGTTCCTCTGCTGAGATAGGAATCTTGATTGCTTATTCTGGTGTGTTTTAGAGACTCTGCCATGTTCATGACTAGGGTGAATAGATAGCAAGTGTGCAAAAAATTGGGACAGGGAGTGTGTGTGGAGGAGGGGAAATAGAAAGGACTGTCCCTAAATAATTGGTATAGCTGAGGGGTCAGCAACCCAAAAGAGCAGAAGAGCCATTTTTACTCTCACCACAACCACATGAGCCAGAGACTGCCCAGCAAATGCGCCACGGCCTCTAGCAGTGTTGAGGGGTATGCAGGCAGTGCACACTTCCTCTGTCCTTCCCTCTGCTGGCAGGGCAGAGCAGCAGTGCCCCGCCTACCCCCAGCCAGCTGCTCTTCCCAAGAGTGACTGGTGGAGAACAGCAGCTAGCAGAGTTGGGGCCCTGGAATGGCCCGCTCTGCAGAGTTCAGGCTGCTTTGACCTGGCCACCCCAGGGCTGAATGGGCCCAATCCAGCGCCTAGGGCTGAGGCAGTCTCTGTTCAGGTCTGGAGTGGCAGGGTCAAAGTGGCCTGAGCTCCATGGAGTGGGCCATTTCAGGACCCTGCCTCCACAAGCTACAGCTCTCTGCTGGCCCCTTTTGGGAGTGGTGGCCAGCTGGGGGTAGGCAGGGTAGCGCTGCTTCACCCCACAAGTGGAGGGAGGGACAGAGGGAGCGCATGCCACTCGTACACCCCCCTGCGAGCACTAGTGGCTGTGGTGTGGCCTCTGGGCTGCTTCTGGCTCATGCAGTAGTGGTGGGAGGGTGTGGGCAACCCCAGACCCCCCTGATTTGGCCACAATGCTGGGACTAGCTGGGAGTCCCTGGAGCACACCTGGCTCCCTGGAGATTGCCAGGGAGCCACAGGTGGCTCACTGAGCCTGCGTTGCTTATCCGCGATATAGCTGGTCATCTCGATGTGAACAGCAATAAAACATGGCATACATTGTTGAGGATTGCAAAATGACTCAAGCTCCTGGAGGGCTTTGTGCTTTGACCATTGCCGATTAAGAACACTGTGGCTTGGCCTGACCAGGTTGTATATGTCAAATAATAATTGCTTAACTTCATTGCTCACTCTTATTTTCCTTCCTACCTTTCTCCTTACAAAGTTGATGAAAGCTTGAGAGACTATAAAAGTAGAGTGTAAGGCACAAGCCCATAACTTCTTTTCTATCGGGAGGGAGGCCATGCCCATTGCTACCCCACTCCGGTGGGTATTTGGCAACTCCAGGGCAGGTAAACAGTCTCTAGCCTTCTTTCCCCTTGCATTATGTAGGCCCCCAGCGGGTCAGATACAGTCTATGGCCTTGTACAGGCTTTATAGGCGGAGATCAGGGAAGCGCTCTAGGAATGATATAGAAAACAGAGGGGAGACAGGCCAACTAGACTAAACTGTTTCCTAGCCTAAGTCCCTATCCATGGCAGAGAGGTCTACCATCGAGTCATTGGGGTCCTAGCCACATCGCGCTGACTCAATTTCCAGCTGCCAGGCTTCTGGACAGTCACTCACCTGC
The DNA here is from genome assembly GCA_007922195.1 of Podocnemis expansa. Lineage (NCBI taxonomy): Eukaryota > Metazoa > Chordata > Testudines > Podocnemididae > Podocnemis > Podocnemis expansa. Next base: position 14,304,783 of record ML681964.1, on the reverse strand, counting down.
CTTGGGCTACTTATTGCCCCCTTCCCAAGTGGTACCTGGTCAGCCATTGCCCACTCAGCCTTGTTGGGATAGTCACTAGGAGTTGATTGCAGAACCCCTTGATGTCATTGGGAGTGGTGAGGTAGGTCTGGTAGCTAATCAAGACTGTCAGCAAGCAACAGTTCCTCTAGGTCACAACCTATCTGGACCTCCCTGTTGTTAGTGGCTGGCAGCTCCTCCATGTCACTGGCCCCCCTACGGGGTCAGTGGGTCCTCAGGGGTGAGCAGCTCCAGTGGTGCCTCAGAAGCCCAGCAGTTTTTTCAGGTCCACCACAATGCATGGATCTGGCCAGTCCTGAGCCTTGTCTGAGGGCTGTCAGTGTAAGGATAAGGGTCCCAGACCACGGGCAGCTCATCCATGGTATACTGGTTCCATACCTCAGACAGCTCCTGAGACAGGGGAGGGACATCTTTCTCCTCTGGGAGCTCAGCCCAGAGTGAGCTCCCAGGCTTTCCCTTTCTACTTCCTGTCCTGCCCTCTGACTTCCAGCCTTATGGGCAGGCAGACTCTGGCTCCGCCCAGCTGGGATTAGCCCATCCCTCCTTGCCTGTCTCGGAGGGGGGCTACACCCCTTCACTACAGAGAGAGAACCACTCACATTTACTAGTAAAGCCCATTGCACTGAAGTTTTGGATAAACAATAAGCCTTTTTGTATCACGTCATAAGAAAACTGTACAACCTGATTTTTTTCCTTCCTGTTTTTCAGTATGCGATTAATTTCAGTCCATTGCTTTTGCTAATGATTTTGTTAAAGGATTTTCTTCCCACAAAACAGAATTTCTGTTATTCTAATCCATATAGCTCAGTAAATCATCTTTTTTCCTTAGTGATAAATATTGTGTGGGATATTTTTTTCTTTTAAAGAAAGTTCTGTCTTGTGATTAAAAGACAATTTAAGTGAAAATCATAAAATCATAGGAGTTGGAGATGGGGGGGGGGGGGAACTTCTTAGGTCAGATTGGTTCGTTCTTCAAGTGTGTTACTGGATCCCTCCCAACAGAGAGCAGATGAGATATTGAGCTACTTAACCATGCATATCTGAAAGTAGGAATGCTATTGAAATCAGTGGGCCAGACTTTCACTCCAGTTGTTTTCTGTTTGTTTGGAACGTACCTATGAAGAATCAGTGTTTCAGTGTCGTGTTTGGCTGTGTCTGCACTATGGAATTAAATTGATGAAAGAGATGCCAGTGATCCTAGATTGCAATAATTACATGCAGTTACATTACACTTGTGCATGTTCACGTAACACTCCTTTTGGCTGAGTGCTTCCACAGTTGGTACTCTAGCATCAACAGTGAAAGCAATGCACTGAGGGTAGCTAGCCCATTGTGCAGCTCTCCACCATCTGTAGTTAGTAGTTGTGGGGAGTCAGAATTGGTCACAGTGCATCATGGGTGTAGTCTCAACATCCCATGGTGTGTTTTTTCTGTTCCGTCATCCCATGCGTGTCTGATTATGTTTCATGCCATTTTTCAATGACCCTTTTTAGTGTGTGCTGACCATCTTTGCTTGAAAGGAGGGATCCTGCACTGCTCTTTACTGTTATGGTCAATGTTATGAACACTGTATGGCTGATTGTGCAGTATATCATGTGCTTGAAATGAGAACAGGAATCTCCAGTGCCTGCCTTGCTGTGTGCTGTGGAAAGAAAGAAAATCAGAGTACTTTTTGGCATTCATGGAGCAGCTGCACATGGTGGACTGTGGCTATTGAATGGTGGAATCACATTGCTATGCGGATCCATGTGCACAAAACTATCTTACGGGAACTGTGTGCTGAGCTCCCCCTTGCCCTGCAAGGTAATTATACCAAAATAAGAACTGCTTTCTTGGAGAAGCTGATGGCAATCACTCTGTGATAGCTGGCAACTCCAGACAGCTAGTAGTTGGTCATGAATCAGTTTGGAGTTGGAAAGTCCGCTGTTGGGGTTGCAATCATAGAAGAGTGCAAAGCTATTAATCACATTCTGCTACAAAGGGCTGTGAATCTTCAATATGTGCATGAAAGGGTGGATAGCTGTGCAGCAGTGGAATTCCCTGACTGTGATGGAGGCAGCATTAGATGGCGCATACATTCCAGTTTTGTCTTCGGGCAGTTTTGTAACAGAGTACGTCAGTAGAAGTAATTACTTTTCTACAAGTTCCAAAGGGGCAGCCTTGTTAGTCTAGTATAGTACCTACCTGGAGAAGTAACGAAACAAATTGACAGGGCCAGACAAATACCCCGCAGTCTACTACAGGAAAGGCCCAAAAAAGAAAACAATAGAATGCCACTGGTCACCACATACAACCCTCAAGTCAGACCTCTACCACAGATCATTAAGGACCTCCAGCCTATCTTAAAAGATGACCCCTCACTCTCTAGTCTTGGGAGACAGACCTCTCCTCACCTACAGACAACCCCTGAACCTTAAACAGGTACTCACCAGCAACTACAGACCTAACAACAGAAACATTAAAGCAGGCACATATCCCTGCAACAAACCATGCTGCCAACTCTGTTCACCTATATGCACAAAAGACATCATCATAGGACCTAACCAAGCCAGCTACTCCATCAAAGGGTCCTTCCCCTGCTAATCCACTAATGTGATTTATGCCATCATGTGCCAGAAATGCCTCCCACACCTTGTACATTGGACACGCAGGATAGACCTTATGGAGAAGGCTTAACGCTCATAAAACTGATATCAGAAATCATAACACACAAAATAAATCAGTTGCTGAGCACTTCCATCTTCCTAATCACTCCTTTGATGACTTGTTAACAATGGTCACCAAGAAAATCGATGGGATATCAAGACTTCAAAGAGAAACAGCTGAAATCGAATTAATATGAAAATTAAATAGTGTGAAAGCAGGGCTGAACCATGACTATGGATTCTTTTCACATTATAACAGGTAATTTGACTTCATCCTTCCTCTGTATGCTGTTTCCTAAAGTTTAAATCCTTACAAATGCTCTGCTTTTATTTTCATCCAGTTCTGTAAGTTCTCCCTCTTCAAAGCATCTGCCAAAGTGGGATATTCTCCCACGAAAGCTCGTGCAATAAATAAATCTGTCAGTCTTTAAGTGCCACAAGATTCCTTGCCTTTTTTTTTTTTCTTTTCTACAGTAGTGCAAGTGCTTGTGGATTACTAGGGTTGTTTCACTGATAGCAACATGGGGGTGGGTGGGCAAGGTGCATGACTAAAACATCTTCAGGAAAACTGCTCTGTACAAATGTGTCCCCCTTTGGTCCCTGCACCAGTGATTGCTGATTGTTGTGGGTATGTTTCCTACAATAGGGGAAGGAACAAAGCCACTCTGCGAGGAACCTTTGGCAGAGAATTGGCATGTGTCTCCAGGAGTTTCCTAGAATATCTCTGGAGAATTATTGTGAAATTTTAGTGGACATTAACACACTTTTCTGCCCCTCTAAGTAGTTGCAAAGGGGAGTGCGAAGCAGATGGAAACACAGTTAGTTTTGTACTTTTTTGTCCCTTAACCTACTTCTAGCATTTAACAAAGCAAAGGACAACTCTGCTTCATGTTATTGAGCAATATCAACTCAAGTTGATTACTTATGAAGGCTCCCCTCTCCTGCATCATGCACTCCCCAGATTGGAGTGCTGGAACTGGCTCAAACCCTCCAGGGTCGAGTAGTTTCTGCTTCCCCATAGAACTGGATGGCCCTGTCACCTGTCCTTTCTTGTTCTCCAAGTCCACTCCTCATCCACCACTTAGTCTTTGGGGTTGAGTCCGCTGACAGTTGTCTCCAGCCCCTCACCACCAAGTATCCTCAGGGTCCTTGGCTGTTGAGGCTGGTTTGTTGCCTAGCTCTTCCCTCCATTTAGTGCATGGCACTGAAGCATTTCTTGTTCATAGCTCTTATCCAACATGCCCCTTGCAATTTGAGTGTTGGTATCAGTTTGTGTGGCTGGAGTGCAGCTGTCTTCTCTTCTCACAGGCTCAGGTGATCCAGCAACCTTGGTGTGCTCTGTAGGTATTCGCCGTACCAGACCCACCAGCAGGGTGCTTTCTGTTGGTGGTACTGTGGAATGATCAAATGGTCCCCATACAGATGTCCAGTGCTCTGCCCTCTTGCCACGCCCACTCCTTTCTGAGTCCAGTCTTGGGACTGTTGCCCTCCAGCTAAGCCTGTCAGTCCACCCCTTCCAGGTATAGTTCAGCTGGCCTTGGTCCTGGCCACTAGGTAAAACAGTCAATGGCCAGTGAGCCTGTGCCATGCCTGGCACCCATGTCACTTTCAGCACATAGGGGAGCACAGAGGGGTCCAGGCCCACCCACTTCTCCGACCCTCGCCCGGGGACCCTACATGCCTCCTCTGAGGCCTCCATTTCGCTCCAGTCCTCTAGACCTTAGTCAATTCCCTTGGCCACTTTACTCTCAGTCCCAATTACGCATCATTGCTCACTGCTCTGGAGTCCAGCTGCCAGCCACTCCTTGACTCCTCACTGTTTCAGCCACTGCCATAGTGTGGCTCTGGCCTGTCACTCCAGAGTCTCAGCCACTGTCCTTCCAGGCCTCCTTTCCTCTGGACTGCTGTTCCATACCTTTGCCCCTTGTGGTTTCAGCTTCCCTGTTGCTGGTCAGCCCACAGTATGTGCTGGGAGCTGTCCAGGGTGCTGGCTCCCACAGCCAGCCAGCCACAGGGAGAACTTTCTCCCTTGAGCTTCCCATGTAAACTGACCCAGGTAGCTGTGCTGCTCATTTTTTATACAGGCAGCCTGCCCTCCAATTTGCTGCCACACATAGGCACTTTTTAACCCTATATGCACTGTAGTGGAACAACAGCACCATTACATGCTCCTAGCAGGAAAGTGTTTGCTGTGGAGTTGCCCTGGTTAGCTAGGAAAATGCAATGTGCACTCTCCATACCAAGCAAACAGGACATGGAATTTCAAAAATTCCCAGACCTTTAAAGGGCGAAGAGTAGATGCCTGCATATTTGGGTGCAGGGCAGTGGAGTTAGAAGTGCTGACCAAAGCAGTTGGGATGGGCATTGTAGGACACTCCTTGCAGGCCATTTATGGCAACATCAAAAAGAATAGTGTCAACCCTGATGCTTTGTTGGCATACCTTTGCTGCAGAAAGCTCTACACCTCTCACTGACATGGTTTTATTTTGCCAGCGAAGTAGGAATGGGAAGGGCATTGTAGTGTGCACCCCTTATCTGTTTTGTCAATAAAACTCTGTAGGAGGCAAGACCTTACCTTTAAAGTCAATAGCTGGGGAATTCTGCAGGGATTAGTAAAGGATTAGAAATTCAGAGCTTTGAGACTGCATCAGTGTGTCCCAATCTGTTTCAGCTTTTTTACTGGAGAAGATAGTATGCCTTATCTTCCAAAACCTAACTTTCCTTTTTGGTTGATAGTTTATTGGTTGCATAATGGCAGAAATATGTAGTCACTTTTGTATCCTTATCTAGGAAGTTACAAAAAAATTCTTAGTACAAACTTCTAAAGTAGCTGTATCATTTTTGTATTTACTGATGTATCTATCAATGTGTAATTTAAAGTGTAGCTGAAATTGTCTGGAGGTTAATTTATATAAAACTTTTATTACATGTGATAATAAGTTAGTGAAATCCATACTGAAACTTTGACATACTTGTTAAATATTCCTGATTTATAGACATTATTCAATTTTGCTTCAATTTAATTTTGTTCTGCATGATGAACCTCAAGTGTGTGGGTTAAAATGTGTTAAAGAACAGACCATGCTGGTTTAACTGTGTGTAAGATGTTACTTTGCCTAAGTTTTCTCTTCTGGTTGTTTTCTTTAGGTTGGTTGGAGTACTGCTCGAGACTACTATACATTTTTGTGGTCCCCGATGCCAGAAAACTATGTGGAAGGATCAACCATTAACTGTGTGCTGTCTTTTCAAGGTGAGCCAGTACATTCTTGGTAAATCAGTATTACTCTGGTTTTGATATTATACTGTCAATTTTTGTAGTTTAAAAGCACTGATTAGTTATATTAATTTAACTGTATATTTATTGAATTTTTAATGTGCTGAAAGTGTATAGTGTTTCCAGGTTTAACTTAAACTGATATGGAAAATTCCATTCTTATTTTTTGCACAGTTTACTTGTCACATTTTACCAATTTTTTAAAAGATATTTGAGTGAAGTTTCCCCTTTGCAGACTATCTTTTTTTCTACTTCAAGCTTCAGGGAAATTATGAGAGTGAATTTGTGATTTCACAAATTTTGTGTAGTAACAGACTGTTGATAAATGACCTATAAAAGTGTGGGAGTGGTACTGAAATAATTTTTTTTCAATAAAGAGTGGGAGTGTGGTGGTGGAGGGTGAGTGGATAAGGAAGGAGCCTTAGGAGCTGGAGCCCGGGTTTCCCCTTCAGGCTGGGGCCTGGAGCTTCAGCACCTTTAGCTCCTGCATTAATCTAGCTTTGCCATGGTGATAGGCACAGGAGTCCCATTTTCAGCGCCGTTGTCCTCCCTCAGCCTAATGACTGACACTTCAGACAAGAGCTGGAGGGCTTATCTGGGTCACCTAAGGATTCAAAGGCTATGGTCACAGGGAGACCTGTCCACCCACATCAGTGTGAGAGAGGTAAGAGTGGTATGACTTGCCTGTCAAGCATTCAGGGCCGATCTGGAAGGCAAAGGCGTCATGGTGAAAACAGACAACATAAGAGCAATTTTCTATATAAACAGTCAGGGTGGTGCTTGTGCCTCTTTCCTATGTCAGGAAATCCTTGGCCTCTGGAATTTTTGAATAGGTGATGTGATACACATAGAAGCTTCATACCTATGAAGGAATGTGTTCGTGGCCTGCCTCAGCTGGTCAGTGTGTACCCACGAGTGGTCTCTTTGCCTGGATGGGGTGAAGGATATCTTCCAGAGGTGGGGAATTCCATAGGCAGGTCAGAATGGACAAGTTGTCAATGGGCTTATTAGCCCCACTATGGCTGCAGCAGTGGTGGGTCACTATGCTGCTTGAGCTCTCAGTGGCTATGTCTACACTACAGGGCTCCGTCAAGTTGACTTAGTAAGGTCTACTTAAAAGCCGACATTAAGTACAGCCTATTAAGTCAACTTAGTGGGACAACATCACATCAAGCTGACTTTATAAAGTTGACTTACATGGCCCCACTGCACTAAGGCGACTTTAATGGCCACATTCTGTTAACTTGACTTAATAAAGTCAACTTAACCCTTAAATTTGACTTTGAGGGCAGGAGTTAAGTTGACTTAAGGAAGCCCTTGAGTTGACTTGGTGAACTCCAAAATGTGGCCAGGGCTTTGTTTAAGTCGACTTAAGCCCATAGTGTAGACATACCTAGTGGAGGCTCCCACCAGTCTTCCATTCATGCTAGACCTGATTATGCAGGATCACAGCAATCTTCATCACTTGAATTTGCAAATCCTATCCCTTGCAGCGTTGAAGTTTTGTGACTGAACCAGCAGGAGATGGAGTGCTTGTAGTAGGTCGGAGAGATCCTCCTGGGGAGTAGGAAACCCTCAACTAGAGCTGTCTACCTAGCAAAATGGAAGAGATTCTCCCTTTCGTCCATGAAGAAAGACACTTTTCCAGAGATGTCAAAATACCTCTCATTCTAGACTACCAATTACATTTAAAAACCAGGGGTTGCTGGTATTTTCAATTAAAGTCCACCTAGATGAAGTTTCAGCTTTCTATCCATGGTTAGCTCACTATTTTATTTTCTTGAGCCATATAGTTAAATCATTTCCTCAAAGGTCTCGACAGGTTGCTTCCTCACACTTGAGCCAGTTCCCCAGTGGGACCTTTACTTGGTGTTGTCTGCACTGATGAAACTACCATTCAAAACATGCTCTCTTGTACCTGTTGTGGAAGGTAGTCTTCCTAGTGGATGTTATGGTGGCCAGGAGAGTTTTGTAATTCAAAGCCTTTACATTGGGGCATCTTTGTACAGTCTTCTTTAAGGACAAGGTTCATCTGTGACTGTACCCAGCCTTCCTTCCAAAAGTAGTATCTGTCTTACTCCAACAAGGATATTTTTTTTTCTGATTTTTCTATCCCAGATTGCACATTAATGGTTGTGAACAGAAAAGTCATTTGCTAGGTGTTAGGAGGGCATTAGCTTTCTATATGAAAATAATGAAATCATTTAGGAAGATGCCTCAACTTTCCATAGCACTGACAGAAAGAATGAAGAGACTCCTGTCTCCTCCCAGAGTATCTCATCAAGGATCACATCATGCATCAGCATCTGTTACAACCTAGCTTATGTACCTGTGCTGGAATTGACAGCTGCTTCACAATGACCCAGGAGGCCTCAACATCCTCCTTAGCTCAAGTCTCAGTCCAGGGCATCCATAGGGCAGCAATATGGTCCTCTGTCCATATTTTCATAGAACACTATTCCAACACTCAACAGTCAGAGATGATCCAGCAGGTGGCAGAGTTGTTCTACAATCGGTATCCTATTGAACTCTGACCCTGCCTCCTAGTGGGCTGCTTGTGAGTCACTTAATTGGAATTAACATGAGCAAGCACTTTAAGAAAAGATGGTTACTAATCTTCTGTAATTGTTGTTTTTCAAGATATGTTGCTCATGTCCATTCTAAGGTTTGCCTGCCAACTCTTCTATTATAGTCTGTCTGCAAAAACAAACTGAGAAGATGGAGGGTTGGCAGAGCTCTCTATAGCAGTGGTTCCCAATCTTTTCTCTGCCGTGGCACACCTTGATACCTTCAGATTTTTTGAGGCACACCACCATAAAAAAAACCTCATAAATATTCAAATTAACTGAAATTACTTATGAATATTCATGAACCATGGCACAGTGTTTTGGAAATGCTGCTACATGAGATAGTAAGGATAGCAGAGCAGGGCTGGCAAAATGGGAGGTCAGGAGTTGTGCAGTGGCAGGAGTGAGTGTGGAGAGCAGAGCAGGGCAGGGGTGGCAAAAGAGGACAAGGGCAGCCATGTGAGGAACAGCACAAGGGTGGCAGGAGAGAAGAGAGGAAGGGAGAACAAGAGTGGCTTGCGGGGGGGGGCAGGTGGAACCTGGGGAGTGGGAGGTAAGGCAGGGGAGCATGGAACAGCATCCACTTCCCCCTTCTCCATAGTGGCTCCCTGCCACCCAGGGCAAATCCTCACCTCACTGCTGCTCCCTCCCACCCCAAAGGGCCCTGTCTTCCCCTCTTCCAGTCCCCTTCTTCCTGTGATGGACCCTGCCATCATGGCAGGGTCCAGAACTAGGCTTCCAGCCCCCAACTACAGCCACCCCACAACACCAGCTATACACCTTCTGCTACACATCTACTCCCACCCACCTCTGCTACACACACACGCACCTGCCCGACACAACCCCCAGCAGCCCTCCCCCCCCAAGCCCTTACCTGAGCTGTTTGCAGGCTGGCTGACACAAGGTGCTCCACCCTGCAGGGGGAGATTCACACACTCCTAGCCTCCTACAGCTCTCTGCTGGCTGAGCCTAAGGTGGAGTGAGGTTTAAGATGGAGCCACTGGAATGCTGTATTCGGGTGTTCCTGTTGTTTTGAGGGGGATCCCTGGAACTCCACGTTCAGGTGCCTTCCTCTATTTTTAGGGCAACCAGAATGCTACCTGCCTGAAAAAGGGGGCCCCGGAACTGTGTTCCGGTGGCTTCTGCCTTACTTTAACCTCTGCCTTTTCCCAGTCCTGCACAGCCCACATGGCTGGTTTGAGCAGGAAGGGAACTTTAACTGCAGCCCTCTGGAATGCTCGCGGCACAGTTCAGGTGTTGCTGTGGCACACCAGCGTGCCCTGGCACACTGGTTGGGAACCACTGCTTTATAGGGTGTCATGTATGCACAACTCCAGAGGCAACCCTAGTTGGGGAAAACCTTCCAGGAACTGTGCATGAGGCACACATACACCTAATTGGAATGGTCATGAGGAGCACATCTCAAAGATCAACAGTTGCAGAAGTTTAGTAGCAGTCTTTTCCTGACCTCTGCGAGTGACCAGTTAATTTGTTGAAGCACAAGATTTTAGGAACATAAACTGTGGGAATGCCATCATCCCCAAGGCTGCCAAGTCCTGTCCCCACTACATAGGTAATCCCATAATTCACTCCAACTCATAAATTTGAGCTCTCTCTGAATACTAGTGGGTTTGTTTTGTTTTGCTTTGTTCTGACAGCACCTACTGGGAAGCTGTTTCAGAACCTCACTCCTTCTTCTAATTTCCAACCTGAATTTATTCATGGGCATTTTATATCCATTTGCTCTTTTTTTAGTATTGTCTTTTATCTTAAATTGCTCTTCTCCCTCACAGTTGTTTATAAATGCCACAGAGGCATAGAGAGGCAAGAGATCCGCTTTGTTTTCTTTTTGCTAATCTAAACGAAATAAGTTAGTCTTTCCAGTCCACTAATCATTCTAGGAGCTCTTTTCTCTACCTTTGCTCAGAAGGAACTATGTGTGTATAACTTCTTCCTTCTAGAAATGATAGGCACTAATGTAATTTGTGAATGAACAGGAAGAGTTGAAAGGAAAATAAGGGGTGAGAGATTTTTAAGTTCTTTTTATGCCTGTTAAGGAGAGAAGGGTTAGAGAGGAGAGGAATAATTTGAGACACTGAGGATCATGAATCATTGGATACTGAAGAGAGGGGAGTGAGCTGTACACTGTTGTGGCTAGCTTCATTTCCTAGCTGGGTAGGACACCCTGATAATGGGATTCCATATAAAGTTTGGATAACCTATCTTATTGTTTCCTTCACTGTGACGAAGGTGAGGGTGGTTGCTTGTTTTAACCAATACATGGAAAAGCTTCAGATCAAGTCTGCAAATGAGTGATTGCTGTTTGCCAGCTCCAGTGTATGAATATACTTGACTTAACATGCCTGACATTGAAAGAAGTAGTAGGAAGCAAGTGATTACAATGAAGTAATCAAAATAGAATTCTTCTGAAGTAAAATATGAAAATTTTTATGGACTATTATTAACAAAGGAGAGAGAATTGACTCTTAGTAAGCTCAGACAAATCTGTATTGGATTTTTCAGCATCAGATGTTGATGTCTTTAGGCTAGGCTAAGCGGATGTTCCTGATTTCTGGGGACAGTCTCTGATTTAGGTACTCTGTTCCCAGAAGTGACGCTGCCCTGGCAAAAGACCCAGACCCCTACCCCCTGAGCCTGATTTGGTGCCCGGGCCCCGGGTGGGGCCTGAATTGGGCTCCTGCTGCTGCGAGCTGGCAGCCTGACCCAGGATCCTCGGCTGGGGAGGGGGCCAGGTAAAGCAGCTGCAGCTGTGGGTGGCCCAGCCCTAGATCCCCGGCTTGGGCTGGGGCCGAATTGGTCTGCTGCTGCCACGGGGCACTCAGGGCACTGGTCCTGGGACTTGGGGCACATGCCCCCTGTGTCCAACATCAGTGGCGCCTCTGTCTCCCTAGCAATATTCCTGGGTGGCTTTGTCATCAAACAGTGGTTTAAAAATAAGGTAAAATTATAATAAATAAATGTGAAACAGATAATAAAATGTAACTGCTGCACTACACTTCAGATTTTACTTGTATTCAGGGCTGTCCCTAAAGAGTGTGGGGCCTGGGGCAAATCACACTGTGTGGGCTCCCCCTTAACATTTTTATACAGGTGAAATTTGGGGCAGTCATAGTCACCAATATCTAGCTGAGCAGTGAAGTTGACAAGTAAGTCTGTGGGTAGAGCCCAGTTCCTGGCTGTGGGACTAGGTAAGTCACTCAGCTCTCCACCTTCCTTTCTGTGTCCTGGGCTTTAAACCTGGGTGGGAGACTGCCACCTGGGCAGTTTGTAGGTGGCTGCTGGACCAGGAGCTGGGCAGCTTCCACCCTCTTTGAGCGGAGGCAGAGTAGGCTGCCACACCCAGCTGGGACCTCAGGTTGCAGGCAAACCTTGGGAGGCTGCTGCCTGACTCCGAGCCAGGGCGTAGGAGGCTGTGTCCTGGCTCCTAGCTCTAAGGCAGAGTGGTGGTGGCTGCCATTCAGTTGTGAGCCCAGCTCGTGGGTTGTGGGAGGCTGCCACCGGGCTCCCAGCCAGGGTGTGGGAGGTTGCTTCCAGAGATTTGGGCACCTGTCACATGCATCCCTGATGGAAGCTGGGACCTGGTGTGTTGTGGGCGGCTGCTGCCCTGGACTGGGAAATCAGCTGTCCCCATAAATCATTCAAAAAAATCTAGTCAGTCTACTTGAGGCTTCATAAAGTTAAATCTCTTAAGACCCCGATCCAACCCTTTTTTACAGCTCCTCAACTTTATATCCAAGAACAGTCTTTGTCTTTGACACTTAAAAAAAAAAAAAAGCCAAATTCTATAGAAAATATAAAAACACTTTAGAGACAAAGATATGAAATTGGTAAAGTTCAGTCTGCATCCTAACGTTGCCTTTAATGTATTACAAAATAAGCAATTTAAATAAATGATCAAAGCTTTTCAATCTGGATATGTATCTTTAGATAGATTTAAACTAAAAATTATGTGATTGTCTCCCTCTCACCGTCTCTGTGTTAATTGACTTCATAAGTTATGAACTCTTGGACAGAGGCCATGTCTGCCAATGTGTGTGTTAAGTGCCTAGCAGACAGGAACTCTGTTAGGCCTGGCACCTGTCAGCCTTTCTGTAATACATATTTTTTTATTAATACTGTTAGAAAAATATAATAAGAAAATAGTGTGGCTTCGGGGCAGCTGCAGAAATTTGTTTATTAAAGCCACTTAGTCTTTGTAGTTCTGTGATAGTTTAAAATACAAACATCCCACCATAACATTTCTTTCTGGTTTGACAGTCTTTAATATAGCTTTATCTGAAGGGGAGCTGTGTTAGTCTGTGCACAGCAAAAACAGTGAGAGTCCTGTGGCACCTTAGAGACTAACAGATTTCTTCAGGCATAAGCTTTCATGGGTTCCAACCTACTTTGTCAGATACAACGGCCACAGGACTCATTGTTTTTAATGTAATTGTGGCCCCTCTGTGTCTAGTGTAGTCCACCAGAAAATGCCAAGATCATACATATTTAGAACTTACAATACAAAACTGATACATGCCTATAAACATGCTTATCAGCCTAAGTCAGGAGTGGCCAAACTTGTGGAACTCAAGAGCCACACAAGTCGATTATTAAACCTTCAAGAGCCACACTGAGGCATATAACCACATATTTTTACCTAGTCCAAAATTACTAAGCTGAAAATTCATTACATACTTTATCTTAAAAACAGGACAAATATTGATCCTACTAATGTCAGATTCTAATAATTACTTAAGGTTACCATGAAAACTAGTTGTAGAACACTGCAGGCCTGTGGCAAGTTTTTTAAAATCTAGGCAATAAGTTGTCAATGCAGTAGGTAAAAGCTCTCTCAGATGCTGATCTCTAAGTATTGCACAATATTTTGAATGTCAGTGTGGAATACAATGTGTCAGAGCAGTAAATTATGCCAAAAATTGAAAGTAATCTACATTCAGTTTTAAACTTTTCTCTTTTGTATTTTCATTTCTCAGTATTCCACATCATGTGTAGGACTTGTAAAATATGATTTTATTTAAACAAGTAAGCTGCATTTAGGCCCTATGAGAAAATCTAAACATGTTGGGGCTTCTCCAGCCATGCTGTGCTTCCCTTCTCCACCCCTGTTGCCACTTGCCTGCAGTCTCTTACCATACTGCTCCTTCTCTGCTCTCCCTGACCGTGCTACCCTTCCCTGGCGGCTCTGATCATGCTGCCCCTTCCCTGCAGTCCTTGACCATGCTGCCCTTCCCTGCATTCTCTGACCACGCTGCCTTTCCTTGCTGGCAGTGACCATCCCTGGCTTCTCTTCTGGCTCTCAACAAGCTGCCCCTTCCTGCATTTCTCTGCTGGCTCTTACCATGTTGCTGCCTCTCTGTGGTCCCGATCATTGCACATGTCTCACCCCTGTCTCCAACCATGCCGCCCTTCCCTGCTGTGCTCTTTGGGGAGCTGCAGTTTTTCTTGGAAGAGCTGCATGTGGCTTGTGAGCTGCAGTTTGGCCATTCCTGGTCTAAGTGAATCATGACTCTTCCATTGATACCTTGCCTGGAAGATCACATACGCTATTTATTGTGATCCTGTAATATCGGTATCAGTAATGTTATAGTCAGTCAGTCATATGCAAGACAACATTACAGTAGAATGTGTTAATCACAAGCAGTTGTCAAAAAATGAAGCTTCACAGAAACTTACAGCTAAATTTCTAGTTTTCTGTCTCTGGTCACCTTTGCAGTTTAGGAAAGAAGTGTTAGTGGTGATATTAGTGTAGTTTCATTTAAGCCAGCTCTAAATCAGCAGTACTTCTCTCTGTAGAAGTAATTATTTTATAATGAGGTTTTTTTGGCTGGGGGTTGGACTAGATGACCTCATGAGGTCCCTTCCAACCCTCCTATGATTCTGTTTTCCCCATACTACTTTGTTTTCATTGGGAAGGCATATATCAGAGGCATATATTGAATGTTTGTGTATCAAAATTAAGGTGCAGTAATACAAAAGGACAAGTTTAATAATGCATTACAAGATGTAAATTACAGTGTAAAAGTCAGAGCAAGTATTTTCAGAAACATTAGATCTTAAACCAGTAAGAGTAGTGAGGGCGAACAACCTACCTAGTTTTAAGATGGTGTTTGATAAATTTATTAATGGGATTATGATGTTATACCAAAAAGGGCACGCAGGAGAGCACCCCCTAATAAAAAAAAAAAAAAGACTAGCAGGATTTTATTCAGTGGGACAAGGCAATATGCCACATTTATTGAAAACAAGTAAGGATAGCAAAAAGCAGTCTCACGTACACACATACACAAGAAGTTCTGCAACTTGGTATGATATAATTACCAGTCCTTTCATGGGTTGCTTGAGCCAACCTAGTGGCCAACTAGGCTTGGCACAGGGAGGGAGCTAGGTCTCTGTTGGTCGCGATCCGATGCTCCAAGATGACAGCTGCAGAATGAGACCCCAAAGTTTTCATGTTCTTACCCATCTTTTATACTTGCTGGCCCTCAGGTAAGTCTATGGGATTTGCTGTGCCATGTTGCCTCAGGGTTCCTGTGAGATCATTGGTCACCAGTCACTTGCAGACCTGATTGATTTTGTTCTTTTCTTTCTGGGGTGGCTCCTTCTGTTTACTTTAATCAGAGATGTCTGCATTGTTCAGCCAGTTAGATGGTACTGTCCTGGAAAATTTGCCAATCACCGGACCTCTCAGGTCTCTTTTCCCCAGGCATCTATCAACCCGTTCCGACCAAGCTGTCAGTGTGAGGTTATAAAGGGTCAAGCTGATTTCTCATTAACCATAACACATTTATTATAGAACAAACAAACAGATTAAATCAACCATTCCCAGATTAAATCAACCAACTCCCCCCCCCCCCCCAAGTGGGTAACACACCACTATTTTCCACATTCCAAACTGTTTTTCATATGCCAGGTTCAGTCCTCACTCCTTTTCTTCACCGGAGGGCGTTGATCCGGATCCCCGGTCCTCCAGGCGTGGTACGTCGTCTTCTGGGCCTCTTCTGGCCAGTCCCAGAACAAAAGTCCTTCGCCCCTTTATCAAAGTCCTACGCCTGCTGGCAAACACTCCGGCCAGAGGCTCACTGCTTTGGGGACTTCCTTTGCTGCCGTCCTCTTCGGCCTGCTAGGAGTCCTATTCGGATCTCCGAGGCCCAAATCCCACAGAGCACACCTTCACTCACACCAGAGTCCTTTCCTCTCACTCACTCTCTCTCACGCATGCAAACCCCACCCCCCCACACACACTGAGGGGAAAAGTCTCTTATAAGTCTGTCATACTGACCAATCAGCGCACGCCCCGTTTCGCGCCAACGCTTCCCTCATAGGCAAAAGTGTGGAACTTTCTGGGCCTTGTGAGCACGGCCCTTACCTGTCTCCGCACGGCCTGCTGGATTCTGCACACAGCCCTTCAAAACAAACATGGCTGCACCCATAGTCATAGCCTGTTGCTAGGCAGACTCTGCAGCCTCTGGCTGCCTACCAACAATTGCTGCCTCTCCCTTCGCTCAGCCAAGCCAGAGTCCAGTTTTGGGGAGGAGCGCTCTTAAACATTACCCGCGCCTTGTAACAGTTATATAAATTTTACAACAATCATAACAAGATAGAATACAGTTAATATTACTAAAAATTTTCCCCAAAAGTACTTATGGTTCATCAGGGCAGGCTGGCAGTTAGTTGAGACTGGTCCCTTCACACACGCCCTTCATTCAGTCACCTTGTTCACACATTTAAATGAACATACACAGCATACGCCTAAACCAGGTTTCATCAAGTATCCAAAACGGAGTTCAGTTTTTAAGCAGGAGTTCCAAACTGACAATATGGAGTCTTGTTGGACATTGGTTATAATGTCTATTACACATGGTTACAAAATTATTTTACTTATGACACTGAAAGATGTACACACAGCATTAACTAACATTATACTTTAAAGGTAAATGTAATTCATTATTTCTGTCCCCCTACATTATCTGTCTGTGCCCCACAATGAAACTGGTTTGTCTGCAATAGTGGGGGATTGGATTTGATAATTTAGGGGTGTCTATATTCTGTGTTCATTCTTTTGCCTCCCAAAATTTGAGATGTGAGCACCACTATAGTTAAGTGTGGTATACCAAGGGCATCACTATAATAAAGGTTTCATGGCATCTGTTCAAAAGTTGACCTTTCTAAGTCCCCTGAAAGCAACATGTTTAGTTGAGTTTGTTTGAAATTTGATGTGCCTCAAGACCGGCTAGGATAGGTTTAGTTATCCAAATCTGGAAAAATTTGAGTCAGGAATTCTAGAGAGATATGAGCCCAGAAACAAATAGCTGTTTAAAAGGCAGGGAAATAATTTCTAGGTGGGTCTCCCTCCTCCAAGCCAGAAATCAAAATCTGTCAAATTTTAAGGCAGATAGAGCACAGTACTCATTAAGTCTTTGAGGGACCCAAACTGAAAACAGTATTTAAGAAAATATAATTTTTTTGCACTGTACATGTGCTAGTACAGAAAAATGACTTGAGGGTTTCTATTCCTGCCATTTTATGTGCTTTAAATCTAGATTCTTATAAGTGGTCTAAAATAGGAATGGCTTAATCCAATTGATTTGAGGTGTGATGTGCCTTGAGGGTACAGGGAGGCCTTAATAATTGAAATATGTGATCATTTGGCTGAGGTTTCCTGAGTTTCAGGCATCTTCACCAAAACAGTTTTCTTTTTTGCTATTGTGTACTGTTAAACAGAGAAACTAATGAATGGCTGATGAATTACAGACTTCACTGAGACTCATGGGCTGTATCTACACTGGTGGGCTATTTTAAGTCAACTTCATGAGGTTGACTTTGTCAACTTAAAGTCAACCTTATGAAGTTGGCTTAAGTGTACATTTACATAGTAGACGTACCACAGACTCTGGTCTTGCCCCTACCCCACCGTGGGGCACCCGATCTGGCTCCTGCTGCGGCCGGAAGGTGGTTGAGAGCTGGATCCAGTTCAGAGCCGCTTGCCACTAGTGGTAGGGGCTGGGAGCTGGCTCCTGCCACTGGCAGCAAGGAGCTGGGAGCTACCAGGGAGATTGACCAGGCTGGATCATTGGACTTTTTCACAGGCTAGTCCTGAGATCTGTGAAATTGATCAGGCTGGTGAGCCAGCTCCTGCTGGTGATGGCAAGCTGCTTGGGGCCAAATCGGGCTCCAGGTTGTTTGTGGGAAGCAACTTGGGGCTGGATTGTGCCCTGAGCCACTTGCATCAAGTGACTTGGGGTCAGATCCGGCTTTGTGCCGCTTTCTGCTGGTGGTAGGAGCCAGCTCCCAGGCCCTGCTGCTTGGGGCAATGGTATGGAAGCTGGATCCAGCTCCTAGCTGCTTGCAAATGGTGGCTGGAAGCAGATCAGGCCCCCGAGCCATGCTGAGGGCTGGGACTAGGCCCCAATCCTTCCTGCCTTCGAAAGTCAACTTAACTCCTGGCCTGTAAGTTGACTTAAGCAAGCACTTGAATCGACTTAATAAATTCTAAATATAGCTCCGGAGTTATTTAAGTCCACTTAAACAAGGTTGAATTGACTTAAGCCTCCAGAGTGGACATACCCATGGGCTGTGAGCTTACCCTGCAGTTAAGATAACATGAAGTGAATCACTAAAGCTCCCATGTGAGAAAAAAGGAGTTTTGAAGTGAGTGGCTGAGAATTGCTACAGATTTTGCGTCATTGGTACCAGTATTATTAGGCTGGGTGAGGAGGGGAAAATTAAAATATGAATGCTTCTTGGGGAAGCATTCCATTCTGGTGGAGAGCTATTAGGGGGTGGAAAATAGGGGAGACTGGTTTGGAGTTTCCTTCCCTCTTCTCACTTCAGAGAGCTGAGGGCTTAGTTGAGGGACGCATGGCATCTCTCATCTCAGCCAGTGTTACCCCCAGCTCTTCTAGCACAACCCAGTGCCATGCACCCCAACCTCTCTGTCTCCATGAGTCCATGGGAAGAAAAATACAAATGACTATTGGAGGGGGGTAATTAAGGGGTGGAGGAATAGAGGGAGAGGTGGTTGGGGACAGGGAAAATGGAGGATAGATGGGAGAGGAAGCTGCAAGTTGATTTGGCTCAGTATGCAAGTTGTAGGACATGGTCTATACAACTGCCTAAATGACTACTAACTTCTGTCAACAACTTTTGTTTTCCTCTTTAAAAGACTAGAAAATTTAATGGCAAAAAATTGTGTTAATGAAGAGTTAAGGTTGCTTATCACTCCTTGAAGACCACTGAGATGAGGAAACTGAAATTTTTGAAAACCAGTAACTGCACAGTTAGGGTTGCCTACAGTTGCATGTAACTGTAACTCTGCCTTCTTTCAGCAGTGCCCCAAATATATTGTTAATACAAACAATCTTTACTTGGCCTACTCCGCAGTTGCCGAAATGTACAAGCTTTTCACTTTTTTATGACCCACAAGATTCCATATAACGCTATTAAAGGACTAGAAGGAGAAGATAGCGAACATCATCTTCCTTCCATGCTCCTTGAGCAGTGCCTCAGTACAACTTAAAGCATGCAGTATCCCTTGACCTCACTATACAATTCAGAAGATTCCAGATCCTGGCTTAGCCAACTCCCCAGAATCAATACCATACAAGTACAATTTAAGAACCATTTTACAGCCTTTTACAGCTTTCTTACTCTTATTCACAGGATACCATCTTCATCACTAAGGCATTTGAATTCTCTCATATTGTGCTTCATTGTTGACAATATCCTTTGTAATAAAAGCTCTATATCCTACTATTGTTATAATCTACAGAATCCTGTATTGCTTTATGAAAACTTAAGGTACATGCAGCTCTTCCTTTTGCTCACATAGAAAAGAGGGTGCAAAACATGAATTTCTTCATACCATAATCATAGCTCAGTGATAGAGTTAAAAAACCCACATATAACCTCACATCACACATACACATGTACCAAGGAGGCCCAACTGTTGCCCCCACCATTTGGTGTAGGTACATCTAAGTCACTGACTGCACCTGGAATATGTGCCCAGAATTCTCATTGGCTATTGCCAGCTCCAGGAGACCAGAAAGAAAAGTGTCATGGATAACATTTATTTTCACCTTTTTGTTTTGCAGTAGTGTTAAATGGAATCTAGTGGGTTGTAAAAGTGGTGAAAAGATTGTACATTTCACAAATGTTAGGACTGGCAGAGCAAAGATGTGTTAATGAGGCGTACTGGAGCATTGCTGAAAGAGGTAGAGATAAGCCTGCATGGGGAATCTTAAGAGTGTATTTCCTGGTTTTCAGAAGTTTGTTTTGCTCTGCACAGCCATATGTAAGAAACAGGATGACAAAACCACCAAGAACCCTTAACTGCACGTTAGTGTAGTTTTTGGCCATTGAATTATACCATAATTCACATTTTGTCTTTAAAGTTTGTTGCTTAATTGAAGCTAACGTATATGAATCAGTAGTATACTGTATGCAATAGTTCTCATGAGCAATTTGTTACCATATACAATTTTTATTTTAAATGTTTATTTTCTCTCTTAGGATACTATCTACCAAATGATGATGGAGAATTTTACCAGTTCTGTTATGTAACCCATAAGGGTGAGATCCGTGGAGCAAGTACCCCTTTCCAGTTTCGAACTTCTTCCCCTGTTGAAGAATTGCTTACTATGGAGGATGAAGGAAATTCTGATATGTTGGTAGTGACCACAAAAGCTGGACTTCTTGAGGTTTGATTCAACAAACTCACCAATGTTATATATCTTTATATATATATATAATGAGAAACATGAATGAAAGTTTAGTTAAAGAATATAATTGTAAAATACACAAATTTAAGTTTGAACTTAAGTGCTCAGCATGGCAATGAGTATAGCATAAAAAGTTAAATAGCTGTATTTATAGGTGCCATCATGTCCTCCTCTTGTCTTTCAGCTGAGTAAATAATCCAAGGTATTTCTGTTTAGGTTTTTGTTTGTTTGTTTGTTTTAAATCTTTGTCCCCTCTGAAAGTTCCTTTAAAGAAGAGAAAGAAATATGTGTGCAGAGCCCTGAAAATCAAGTTGCATATAGTACCCAGAGGCCTAGGAAGTTAGAAGTTGCTTTTATTTTCTCCCAGCAATATTCTGTTATCTTTTGTCTCACCATTTGATTTATTTATTGATTGTATCACAAATGCCTACAAAAATGTGTCCAGTGATGATCACTCATTTTATTTATGGTTCCTACTTCATAGACAGAAAAGGGCAGTTTCTGTGTTAAACTTGTTTTAAGTAATGATTGGAAAAAAAAAAAACCTCTACATCTATGTTCCCTCTAAGCTGTGCGCGTGTGCGCGCACACAACAAAAGAAAGCACGCACACAAAAATTCAAGTGCTAATATTTTTATGCTACTTTAAGAAGGAGATTTCAAGTAGCATGTTTCAAGTAAAGTTTTGTAATTTATAAAATCATTTGCATCACCATATCAAAATCAAATGTAGATATTATTTGGATCATACACACTTGTTTCACTGCACTCACAAGTTTGACCACAGACACTGGGGTACACACAGATTTGGACACTGGTTCCAAAAATTCACACAAATGAAATTTTTTGTGCACACAGCCTACGAAAAATTAGAGGGAACGTTGCTCTACATCAGTGATTCCCAGGTAGTGGCCTGTGGACCGAAAGTGGCCCTCGGGATCTTTCAGAGTGGCCTGCTGCTCCCCTCCTGCTGGCTGCAGAAGCAGCCACTGCCTAATGATGCAGGCAAGAGTGCATCGCCTGGGGCTACAAGACAAGTACAGGCTCCTTGTTGCACCTAAGGGAACTGAAAATCAGTGCTCCACTGTGCCTGACCGTAGGAGGGAGCAAACTAAAGCACTCTGGTTGGGTCCATAGGTGCTGGGGTCCTTGCTGGAGCCAGAGGTAGGGGAGCACTGCCTTCCCATCCCCCTGCAGAATGGAACCACTACCTAGGAATCCAGATGGAGTGCACGGGGCTACAGGATGCATGCAGTTTCCATGCTGCTGCCAGGGGGAAGTGAGATCTGCAAGGGCTCTGTCTATCAGTGCATTGGAAGATGAGGGGTAGGGCCTTTCAGTGTTGTAAAAGTGGTATCTGTGGTTCTCAGGCCTAAAAGGTTGGGAACCGCGGCTCTACGTCTTCTCTGATGCTTCAGATTTGATTGTCGTTAACATACCTTCAAATGTTGTGTTTGTGCCACTATCTAGATTGTTGTTATGCTCCTGTGCCAGTTGGCTTGGGGACTTCAGATGTTGGGTAGCAAAAGGGCTTTACCCAGTGAAGGGTCTCCAGCTGGCGTTGTTTGCCTTCCTGCCTTGTTAGCTGTCTGGTGGAGGATTGTTATTCAGCTCAGTCTGTCCCCCATATCACCAGAATCACAGAAAAAAGAACTTTCCACTTGTAATTCGTATCTGTTATTCTGTTACATATTTCATTTGTCTTTTCCTTTACTGTGGCTATTGCTACATTCAGGATTTTGTGAAGTGTTTCCAGCATTGCTCTACCACATGTAGACACTTCCTCAGAGCTGGTCTAGATGATAGCATGGTAAAACGAAGTGCGTCTGGGTGTTAACTAGTTCTTCCACTTTTACTAGCACTGGTAGAGCAACAATAGTGCTTTATTGAAGGATCAAGAAAATTTCACTGACACCTGAATGTAGATAAAGCATAGAACAAAATTTGGGTGTCTAGTACTACTCAAAGTTAAACTACATTCTGGAATTTTACAAACTGGAGGAGAGAGAGAGGTTAAGCTTATGTAGCCAGACTGCACATGTTTGTGACTTCTGCTGGTTGCCATCCAGTACTTGACCAATGTAATAGAAGTAATACACATTAGTTTGTAATTGTCTGTCTGTCTGAGGGTGCTGGGGGAAAATCACCTGAAAAAAAAATTTGTTGTTTTCTAGTTTAAAATTGAAAAAACAATGAAAGAAAAAGAAGAGCTGCTACAATTAACTAAGGCTTTGGAAAAAGAAACTGTACAACTTAAAGATCAACTTGAAAGACTGGAAAAAGAGCTTACCTATGAAAAGCAGAGGTGTGATCAACTGCAAACAGAGGAAAAGGTTAGTTATATAGCTGATTAATGCAGACTGCATGACATCTGTAATCCACCTTTTTCAGGAACTAATTAAACTGAATGAAAACCAGCTGTCAAAAAAACCACCAGAAGTTAGATTTTTATGCTAAAGTAGGTCAGTTACTATTATTCTTCCATCTTTATTTTCTTTAACATTATCAAATGGTTTAAATACTTAAGGGTTTTGGTACCAGGCTTGATGTAAAATTAATGACCACTGTTATAAGATGCTTGGCATTTAATTGTAGAGTTCATAGTGGGAAAACTAACTGAGGTAGTTCAGTTAGCTTGTGTTACTTTAAAATAGAGGAAGTATTTTCAACTTCATTCTAAACGTGAGGTTCCATAGAACACAGCATTAAGAGAGTATTAGATTTCAAGAAAGCAAATTCTAGGGCAGTGGTTCCCAACCTGTGGTCCGTGGACACCTGGCGGGCTGCAGAGTGGCTCCAGGGGGTCTTCAGACAGGCAGGAAGCTGGGCCCGGATGCCGCCAGGGTCAGTGGAGACCCCAGCTTCTGGCCAGCAGGGAGCTTCTCCCAGGCAAGGAGTTTTAAAAACTCCTGGCTCCTGAGCATACTTAGACCATGCTCAGGAGACTAGCCTAGGGGCAGGCCAGGTGCAGCAGCTCCGGCCAGGTAAGGGGAGTGTTGGAAGAGGGCCCTGGGGAGGGGTATGGGGGAACCAAGGAGGGGATTTGGAGAATGGTGGGAGAGGTATTCAGGGGAAGGGGCAGGGACAGGGAGGCTCCTCGGAGTGGCAGGGGCCACATTATGTTGGTAGGGGCTGGATTCCCCTGGTGGAGGCTACCTGGAGCGGTGGGGGCAGCATTGTGCCAGCGGGGTCTGGATTCCCCCGGTGGAGGTTCCCATGGAGCGTTGGGTGGCACATGATGCCCAGCAGTGGCTGCACAGCTGACACAAAAATGCAGCGAGGGGGGGAGCTGCAGGTTTTTTTCATAACAAAGGGGTCCCCAGCCTGGAAAAGATTGGGAACCACTGTTCTAGGGAATTAAGGAACTTAAGTTTTAGCAAGTAGTTCTACTGATAAAGCAGATTTATGGGGAATGACAACTGACTGAGTTGGCTTCTCTAGAGGATGTTTCGAAGATCTGAGGGCTAAAAAAAAAAAGGCATTAGAAATGGGAAAAAGCATATTACTTACAGGGTATTTATAGACTCTGAATCAGTTATTAAAATATACTTTTTTTAAAGCCTATTTTTAAGAAGGAAATGATAAAGTTGAGGGATGGACATGAGGTGGTGATGTGAAGAACTTTGACGTCTTGAAGCCCATATAATGTGGCTGATGATAAAAAGCAGTTACTAGAATACTTATAAACTGTCAAAATATACAAATCAGCAATTCTGTGCGATATAGCTAGGGAGCTGTAAAGAATCTGCTGAAGAGCTTAGTGGACCTCTACAGTTTACTTTTGAACAGTCATAGTGAAATGGACAGGTGCTAGAGTGCTGGACGATGAAATTTTTAAACGATGGAAAAAGAAGCAATCCAGCTGTTACTGGCCAGTAAATCATACGGTAGTCTTTAGTAACAGAATATGAAAATATTAAGAGAAAATCTGTAAGTGCCTACGCTTGAACATAACTTTTTGCAAAGTGGGTGGGGACAAGGGAAGGGGAAAGGGCAAAATTACAAAGTAAAGCTCAATAGTCCAAGCACATACACACACATACTTAATTTCAAGCTTGTAAGAAAGGCCACTGAAAGTAGTGGGACTGCTTATAAGGACTGGAGCCTTAATGGATAAAACCATGTGTGCAATAGATACCTGTCTATAACGTGTTTATCGTTATGGTATCTAAACAGTCTTAATTAAAGCATTTGAGAGCAAAGTTGTCTGAGGACACAAAATTAATTTGGCCTAGAATATGCATGTGGACTGAAAGCTATTTGAAGGACTGTAAGTTAAGGGAAATAGACACTGTATCGATTTGGGGGAAGGGGTTTGGGAGATATATAGATTAGTATTAATTATCTTGAAAAGGAGGTGAATGCATTCAATTTTCTAGTGATGCTAAATTCAGTTAAGTTGGAACATTGAAGACAGCATGTTGATGCAAACAGATTAAAGGAAGTTCATCAGTACAAGTAGGAGAGAACATTGAGGTATGGCCTGATGTATAACAAATTCATCTAAGGGAAAATATACTGAAGGATGGAATTAATTAAAGACAGTTAGGAAGTGGTGTCATCAACAGACCACAGGTGGTGAGAGAACATTATGTATAAAATTGCAATTTGAATTGTTTTCAAATGAAGACTAACACAACGGTTTGAGAGATGCAAGTAGAAACAATGGTAATTTGAATGAAATTAAATTTCAGCAAAAAGTGGTTTTCTGGCAGTGAGATTTATGAGATTATGAAGTAGTCTCTTGAAAGAGGTGGCAAAAGCTCATTGTCTGTCCAGAGCGGTTACAGTGTACTGTGGGGAGCAGTCGTGTATTAGCACGTGAATGTGGTTATTGTTCTGAGGTGCATCAACTTGGTTCTATTTGTTTGAATGCAAATTAACCTATGGATTTAATTTGTGTGCTATGATTTCTGCACCCAAAAACTACATGTGTAAAAGAACATCGCTCAATTTGTAGAAACAGAAGTGTGTTTGCTTTAGATTCTAATTAAATTCAGTTATATAACCATTTATAATTTGCTGAATGCCACTGAAGCTGCATTTATTAATTCTTGTCTTATGTGTTGTCTACTAAACTATCATGTATGTTGGGCACTATAAAAATATGTAAAATACTTGTATGTAAAGTAAGTCTGCAGTTGAGGTAGTAAAGTACCACCTGTACTGGCCTTCCAACAAAGTTTAAAAGCCTTTCATCTAATGGGGTGATCATGAATGCTTTAGCTGGCCAAAGTAGGTGGATTAAACCAGGGGAGTTGCTGTGTAGCAAAAATATTTGGGGCACACACCTAGCCCCCCCCCCCCTTCCAGGCCCACCCACCACCGGCCTGACCTGGGGCCTGCTACTTCCCCCAACCAATCCCCAGCCACAATGCTACCCTGACCTGGGGCCTGCCACCTCCTCCTCCCCCTCACTGATCCCTGCTTGCGCCACTGGCACAGCCTGACTTGGGACCTCCGCTGATCCTCAGCCACACTATCATCCTGTCCCAAGCCCTGTCTCCCCGCCCCCCCCCCCATTTATCTTCAGCTGCGCCACTGGCTCAGACTGTCCCAGGGCCTGCCCTCCCCTGCTGTTTCTCAGACATGCTGCCGGCCCACCCATTCTGGGGCCTCCCCTCACAGCCGATCCTCAGCCATGCCACCTGCCTGACCTAGGGCCCGAGGAGATGAGCAGTTTAGTCGAAGAGCGGATTTTAAATTCTTGCTTCACTGTACTGCAGCAGTTGAGTGTCTGTGTGCATGCAGAACGCTCAGGGTTTGTGGGCTGGGCAGCAGGTTAGCTCCACCCTGACAAGCAGAGCACATGTGCTGCTGGAGGAAAATTTATTCGGGGCCTTGCCTGTGAGATTTGGAGCATGGGCCCTGTGTGCCAGGCATCAGCAACACCTGTGGGTTAAACTATAGAACTGTGTACAGACCAGTACTCAGTCTTGGGCTGAGATTGCTCTAACATTTTGATCCATTGTGTTGTGAGTGTGACAACAAACAGTTTCTCATTTATATTGTACTATGGGTGAAATCTTGGCTATATTGAAGTAAATGGCAAAATTTCCTGTGGGAATTCCTTTGATTTTTTTTCCCCTAAAATTCCCAAAATTTGTTGGTTTTTGTGGTTTTTTTTTTTTTAATGGATATTCAATATAGGGAGGTGTTCCCAACTGAGGTCAAGCTTATGTTAAGTAAGAGAGAGAAGACTAGCTCCCTTCTCCCAGAGCAAGGCTGGCGCAGTTGGATGTCTTACTAGCAGTACTATAGAACCTGTCTTTTCAGAGGTATTTTTGTACTTTTATTCTTCCCATCCTTTCAGCTCCAGTTTTTAATTCTGTTAGTACTCTATTTGTTCTATTCACTATATTTCACACCATTGCTTTCTCAGCCCACTTTCAACTTCTTTTGGCTCCCTGCAGCTGCTTTTAGCTAGAAAGACACAAATAGTATTTCAGCTTGTTTTAAGTGCTCTTTTGCACTCAAATCTAATCTTTATATTATGTTTGAAAAACAGTTATAACAATATCCAAGAACAGATATATTTGTGTGTATAAGTGGCTGGCTTTGCTGTAAGAACTCCCATTTCCTGGATTACTCTCACAAAAGCCTCTAGTACAGGGATCTTAAACTCAAATCACCATGAGGGCCAGACCACTGAAACCTTTTCATATATTGATATTGCAAATATCAGTAACAATCATCTTGTCACAGGCAGCAGGAAATAGCTTTAGGGGCTGTATGCGGCCCAAGGGCCATGTGTTTGAGACTCCTGCTCTAGTATGTAAATTACTTACAGAGGCACAGTATTGAATGCTAATAGAATTAGTATAAATTAATATTAATTAAAATACACAGCAACACCAGCTGCATCTCTAGTCCCAGACTTTCCTCCAGAATGGGGCCATAGCCAGTGTCTGGTTTTGGGCTGGGCTTCTGCAAGTGTGGGGTGGGCCTGCCGAAGGCCAGTTTCTGGTTATGTGACTGGAAGCTACCACCTCCCTCCCACGGGAGGGTGAGAATAACTGTGATCAGGCTGGCAGCAGCATGAAGTTTGCTGTCTCAGCCACAGGGCCAACCAGCAGCTGGTGGCTGTAGCTGTGAGCAGGGCAGAGGTTCCGGCGCCTCAGCTCCTCTTGCAGCTGTGGGGCCTGGCAGCCACTCACAGAGCAGAGGCGCTGGTGCCTCCGCCCCACTTGCAGCTGCTGGCTGCTAGGTAGTCCTATGGTGGCAAAGATCACACTGCTTCAGGGGACTATGGTGGGTGGGCCTCAGGACCAAGTGGGTGGGCACTTGCCCACCCTTGGGTACACCCCTACCTCAGAAATGTGCATCATGTCCTGTCCATTACACTGTTGAACACTGCAAGCTCATAGAAAGTCCATCATATCACTGAAGGAAAATGAAACGCACCAACTATGTTTTTCCTAAATGGAGTTTTCCACACACTTTAATCCAAACACACTAGTTAAAATAAAACAATAAGATAAATTTATGAATGCTAACAGATAATATAGATTTTAAGTGATTACAAGTGAGGATGGATAAAAGTCATTATTGGTTACAAAAGAATTAAAAGATAAAATGTAAGTACATGGCTAACTTAACAAACTAACAGCATTCAAAGCAAAGGTTTTCCTCACCAAATGCTGCAGTAAATTTCACAGGCTGGTTCTCCTTGCACTCCCCGTTAGTTTGATGTCCTTCAGATATTCAGTGATGTCATGAACAGAGAGATAGGAGGAGGAGGAGGAGGAGAAGTGATGTCAAGTGTTTCTCTTTCCCTCTCTCTCTAATTCAGTTTCTTGTACTGGAAACATCCTGGCTGAGTCATGGTGACATGCAGTCTGTTGTGGATGTGAGGTTTGAACCGTCTGTGTGATGAAATATAAATCTTTTATTTACACCTTCCCGTTGCTGGAGAATAGCTACATAAACAGGTGATAGCTTCTTAACACCTGGCTGGGGTGCCTGTGTGTCTTTGGTTATATCTACTCCGCAGACCTTATACTGGCACAGCTGGTGCCACTGTAAGGTTTCCTATGTATCTGCTCTATGCTGATGAGCGAGAGCTCTCCTGCCAGCATAATTAAACCACTCAGAACAAGGGGCGATAGCTATGTCAGTGGGAGAGTGTCTCCTGCTGACTTAGCACTATTCACATTGATGCTTTTGTTGGTGAAACTATTTTTTTTTTCCAAACACACTTAGCCAACGAAAGTTTTACCAATTGAAGTGCTTGTGGAGACAAAGCCATTGTCTCTGAAAAACTGGTTTGGTCCTGGCTTTTCTTAAACTTGTAGCATGTTACCGTAGTGCTATATAGTGGAGTCTTCACAATGTGGATACCCATATTTTACCAGGACAGTAATGTTCAGCTGATTTTTGTGATGTTGAAAATGATACCTTACAAGGCATACTTTGTACAAAATTTATAGTTCTGAAGAAGTGGTGAGCATAATAATATCGAGTGTCTTATTGTGCATATGTGGTTTTGTTTCTCATATGCTCAGTGATGTTAATATGTGCTAGAAACTGTAGTTTGATTTATTCTTGTTGATTTATTATTATTATTATTTATTATTATTATTATTTGTGTTGTAGTAGTGCTTAGGAATCTTCTCCCCCAGTCATGGACTGGTATCCCATTGTATAAATAGCAAACAAAAACATGGTCCTTCCTTGTCCCAGGAGTTTACAGTCTATTTAGTTTGTCATTTTTATAGCACATATAACAGTAATATCTGAGCATGTATTTGAACAGGAGTTGCTTACATAAATGGAGAATATACCTAGATGAATAATTTTATTGATTTATTAGTACTTTAACTTTGGAAATTCAGTGATACTTGGTATTTCTTCTTTGAGTACTGATACCTGTGATGGGGTATGCATGTGCTCCACGCACCTGAGACTGGTGAATTTTTGCAAGCAGCGTCTGTCCATGCTTTCCTTGTGTTCCACCCCAGCAGTATAAGGGGTTGCGTGGACTGACCCCTTCCCCAGTTTCTTCTTACTGCTGCATGACCGAAGTCAGAATTCACCAGTGTGCACAGCTTATCCTTTTTCTTCTTCCTGTAAATATCCAAAGTTATATGGTTTTCTCAGATTTTTTGTTGTTGTTTTGATAATTCCCTAGTTAGTGGGAGAATCCTTGCCTGGGGGAGCCCTCCTGGTTTCCTGGCACAGGACTTAGTCCAGGATATTGGGCTTCAAAAATAGCATCACCTGTCCCTGCTCCTTTGTGGTCAGTGACGACCACCAGTGCAGAGATGCTCTTAAGCCCACTAAGAGCAGTATCTGCTGTTGGTTTCCCTGCTAAATGCAGCAGGCACAAGAACCCCAGCTTCAGAAGCACCTTAGTGTGCAATGAACCCCTGTCAGACCCATGCCAAGGAGTTCTTGTGCACATTGGCCAGAGCCATCAAAGAGCACTTTTCTTACTTGTACCTTGTCTCACTTAAGAGTGGAAGGAAGCAGATGGAAAGACCCTTTATCTGGGACCTCTCTGGAAAATAAGGGGCCCTGTCACAAAAGCAAAAATGGATCCCTTCCTGACTCTTCTAAGAGGAGAAATCTTTCTCTTACCCTTTCCAGCTGGATGAGTCCCAAGGACATAAGCTCACCTAAATCTTGTGCATTTGATCAGAAGGTACGTGGGGCAGGGCTTGTTCGGTATCAGCTTGAGCATCAGCTTCATCACAGCCCATAGCAACCACATGGTTTTCGTAAAGGGAAATAATGCCTCACCAATCTACTATAATTTTTCGAGGGGTCATTGAGCATGTGGATAAAAGTGCTCTGGTGGCTATAGTGTATTTAGATTTTTAGACAGCCTTTGATAAGGCCTCACAGCTAAAGCTCTTAAGCAAAGTAAGCTGTCATGGGATAAGAGGGATCCTTTCCTGGATCATTAGTCGTTGGTTAAAATATAGGAGACACAGGGTAGGAGTAAATTGTCAGTTTTCAGACTGGAGAGAGGTAAATAGTGGTGTCCCTCAGGTGTGTGTACTGGAATCTGTACTGTTCAGGATATTCATGAATGATCTGGAAAAAGGGTGAGCAATCAGGTGACAAAATTTGCAGATAATGCAAAACTACTCAAGATAGTTAAGGCCAAAGTTGACTCTGAAGAGTTACAAACAGTGACTAGGTAACGAAATGGCAGGTGAAATTCAGTGTTGCTAAATGCAAAATAATGCATATTGGAAAACATAGTCCCAACTGTACATATAAAATGATGGGGTCTAAACTACCCATTACTACTTAAAAAAGAGATCTTGGAATCACTGTGGCTAGTTGTTTGAAGACATCCACTCAGTGTGCAGCAGCAGTCAGAAAAGTTAACAATGTTGAGAATAATTTGGAAAGAGATAGATGAAACAGAAAATATCATGTTGCCTTTTTAGAAATGAGGTATGATCACGTCTTGTATACTGCATGCAGATATGGCTGCCCATCTCAAAAAAAGATGTATTGGAATTGGAAAAGGTACAGAAAAAGGGAACACAAATTATAAGGGGAGAGGTTAGTAAAGCTGGAATTTGTCATACTGGAAAAGAGACAATTAAAAGGGGATATGATAAAGGTCTATAAAATCATGACTGTTGCGGAGAAAGTAAAAAAGGAAGTTTTGTTTATTCTTATCATAAGAACTATGGGTCACCAAACAAAATTAGTAAGGTAGTAGGTTTAAAATGAACAAAAGGACTGTTTCTTCACACAATGCACAATCAACCTGTGGAACGCCTTGTCTGAGGATGTTGTGAAGGCCAAGACTATAACAGGTTCAAAACAGAAAGGTCCATCAATGGTTGTTAGTCAGGATGGGCAAGGATGTAAAACCATACTCTGAAGTGTTCTTATCCCATTTGCTAGAAGCTGGGACTGTGTGATGGGATGGATCATTTGATGATTACCTGCTCTGTTCATTCCCTGTGAAGCACCTATCAATGGCCCGCTGTCAGAAGACGGGGTACTGGGCTAGATGGACCATTGATCTGACCCAGTGTGACCATTCTTGTCTTAACAAAGATGAAATACTAGGAGCTGCCGCACCTATTGACAACCACCTGGTTAGAAACTCATTCACCAATGGTACTGTCATGGCCCTATAAGTAACTGTGTCCTCCCACTATGTCAGTAGCAAGTGACAGAATACTGTCATTGAAAGGGCAGGTAATTTATGCCACTCTGGAGCAGATCTTCATTCTCCTGGATGCATAGTCTCCCTTGCTGTCATGATCAATCCTTGGTGAGGAGATTCCAACACCAGTACAAATCAAGGACTATCTCCTGTCCAATCTATTAGCTGTGGTTTCCTTTGCTTGGGACTTAGGGCACCACAAGTGGAGCTGGTTGCAACCTTTTAACCATCTGGAGAGTCAGTCATGCTGGTGGAAGCAGCTTTGCTACCTCCTAAGAAGATCAACCCAGACAGGGGATTAAGAAAAAAAACAAGGAGTCGTGTGGCACTTTAAGACCAATGATTTATTTTTTGCATGAGCTTTCGTGGGAGAAAATCCCACGT
Source organism: Podocnemis expansa (assembly GCA_007922195.1). Classification (NCBI taxonomy): domain Eukaryota; kingdom Metazoa; phylum Chordata; order Testudines; family Podocnemididae; genus Podocnemis; species Podocnemis expansa. The sequence goes on along the minus strand of ML681964.1, from coordinate 14,272,997 downwards.
CATCAGATGCTTCGAAGATGGGTGAATTTACAGAATGGAATGAAGATAAATGCTAAGGGGGTATAAAACATAGGATCGGGTCATATGGTAACAGCAAATCAGAGCAGGCTTCAGACTTCCCAGGGTTTGAACCTAACAACTGCTCTGATTTGCTGTTACTGTATGACCTGATCCTATGTTTTACACCCCCTTGCATTTAGTTTTATTCCATTCTGTAAGTTCACCCATCTTTGAAGCATCTGACGAAGTGGGATTTTTTCCCACAAAAGCTCATGCGAAAAATAAATGTTAGTCGTTAAGTGCCACACAACTGCTTGTTTTTTTGCTGGACTAGACTAACACGGCTATCCATTAGAGGATTAAGAGCCTCTTAGCAACACAAATAGGAACCTCTTTCTCAAAACTGGTTGTATCTAATGTCTTGGGAACCCACACAATCTCTCTATTTTTGAAGCCTGGTGCACATGGGACATGTAGGTATGGAATCTTTGTGATCCTTCTCCTTTAATGGATCAATGAGAGCGTCTTCCTGAGTCCATGGAGGAGGATGGCAGCAAGCAGAATCTGCCACTACCAGCAGAGGTGTTGCCATCATCAACTGATGAGGCACTTGCTCAAATATCATTTCCTCCAGATAATCATAGATAACTTTAAGAGCTGTTACAGAGAATGGTGGAAAAGCTCTGAATTTTAGAAAAAGTCCAGATCCCTCAGCACAACCTCCTGGATAGCCCACAGCCTACAGGATCCAATCAGGTTGCGCTACTGGTAAATGGTGCCATACTTTAACCGGCAAGGGCTGTATGGGCCACACCAGTTACCTGTGTCCCTACTCTGAAGAGGGTGGAAAAGCAGTACTTTATCTTGGCTAAAGGAGTGAAATGTTTATTCACCCATCCAGCCCTGAACTCCTTGGGTGTCCAAGTGGCTATGAAAAGATCCAGGTAATATAAAGAATACCCCTGCAAGTAAGGAGGCCAAGCATTTAACCGGGTGTGGAGGAGGATGTCAGTTTAGAATCGTCAACTAGGAAGTCCTCTGTGCCAAATATAATTTTCTGAATTACTCTAAGATATTGGACTTCATTTCTTCAGGAGGACAGGGTTCACTTTTAAGTCCTTATTGACAACTACAGACTCATGGCCAGAACCTCATTACAAGGTGTGCCTGATGCAGCCAGTTTGACATCAAAGTCCATGACAACTGTAATAGTGAGGCAACAGGAGTCATGGTTATACCCTTCAGCATTTTCCATGGAGGTTCAAAATATCTTTGAGGACTTGCCATTTGAAGCTAATCTTTTCAATGAGAAGACAGATGTCTTCATGCTTGTTGAAAGGACTCCTATGTATGTATACACAACCCCAAAGAAAAAATGTTATAAACAGCCCTATAAACCAAAGCTTCTCTATTATCAGTGCCTTAACAAGCCACCTCACAAATGGCAGAAACTGCAAAGCCAAGATACCCTGTGTCTTCTGTTTTAGCTGCAGCTACTCAAATGCTCATGTCCCGCAATTTTTGATGTGACACTTGAAAGATGCCAGCCAATATTGATGCCATCTCTGACAACTAGAGTTTCCATATAATTGGAGATGTGTAACTATGGATAAGTAGGTGCTGGATGTCATTCATTCTGGCTGTACCATTGAGTTTCTCTACCCAGCTCCTGCAAAAATCCTTCCCCCCTCATTATTCAGAGTCAACTCTTATGAAGGAATCTTCCTTCAAGAGGTAGAGTCACTTCATCGGTGTAGAGCTTGACACTGAACAGAACAAACACTGAGCAAGTACAGCATGAATAACACCAAGGAGACATGGCAGATGGACCCTAGATACGCATATGTCAGGCTGTTCTTTCTATCTTGCATGCCTACCTAGATGGTAATTCCTGTTCCCTGTCTTATGGTTTGGGGACTCCACATGGATGATTGTACGGTCAAGGTCCTTGGATGCCTCGCAAAAACTAGAAGGCACCTAAACCTTCTGGTGCTGAGAGCAGTCTGAGATGCTTGCAGAGTATTCCTGCCACTCTTACAATCTGAGCATGTCCTGGTCATCCTTATTCCCCCCAAATGGCCCAGACATTTATAGTTTCTAGCTATGATGCAGATGTTGTTGTCTGCTTAACAGCATTCAGACCTTCGGGATCTCTTAATCCAGGAGCATGACAGGGTTGGGCATCACAGCCTGGATGCTCTTCATCCCCGCAGCTTGATACTTGGATGGGCATCAGTCCTAGAATATTCCTGCTCCAAAGCTTTGCAAAACATAATCATAGTAGAAAGGACTCTGTGAGAAAAAGGTAGAAGAGCATCAGGGTAGTCTAAGGAACCCCAAGAGCCCTTGTAGTTACCATGTATCAGATCTCCAGGTTTTTAGATGATATATTTGCAGTGTTGTTTTGGCCTCTGGTAGTTATTGGTATATTATATCTGCCTTATGTCTTTAACTTTCCACTTTTGTTGTACTAAGCTCTGTCATGTGACATTTGGCCGAATGATATTCTTGGATTTAATATTTCTGTGGCTGTGGACAACGAACATGCTATAGTCCAAGTGTCAGCCTTAATTTCAATGGTTCTTTTGGCAGTTTGTGCCACTGCTAAAAGCTTCATAAAAACAGATTTTGTAGTTTTGGGTTGATGGTACGCAGCAAGATGCAGCAGTTCTGAATCTTATGTCATTTGTCTCCCTCTAGTGCCAGATAGTACTAGTGAACAATATTCTATAACATTGCAGTAGTGACAGCTGTTAAGTTATAATAGCTCTCTTAATGTGTAACCTTGGTGTACAGTAAATCTGTTCCTTTAACCTGCTTTTATTCTTTGATCCTGTGAACATTTGGAAAATGTTTGTGGATATACAACGCTAAGATAAACTGGAGCTCAGGCAAATTTATTGATTTATTAAATTTGTTCTTTTAACAGGTCTTCAAAATTTATTTCACTGTTTGAAGGGGTTTTTATTCCTCTAACAGGTATCAGTGTAAATCTAGATTCTACAGCAGTGATTTGCACAGTAACTTCATTAGTTTAAGAGTTGCACTCAAACATTAAGGGTTCATTTGAGTTGGTTTCCATACCTGGTTTTCTGGAAGAGCTCCTCTTATTGGAAAATGATGGGGGGCACCTTGTTACTTACGCAGTGTGTTCATTCTACATTACAAGTGCCCAGATCAGATCCCACAGGTAAAGTGGGATCTGTGTAAAGTACAAGAAAGCATTTTTAAAACACATTTTTGATAACCAGCATGTTTAAATTTGTACCTTTTGTGAAAGAAGTTTGTTTTTTTGGTTAAAAATTTTACATAAAAGGTTTTAAAAATCAAACAAATAACCCAGAGTTACTTGTTTTGGCATCAAGAATTTTCTCCTTAATTGTTATATATTTTCTTACAAGAAGAAAACCTTACTTCTCCTATAGGTGCCTGTAAATGTTTTAATTGCTCTTGCCTGACTTTTTAAAAAAACTGATCAGTTTTGACAGATTGTTGATCTAATTTGGTGGAAGCACTAATTTGCAGATATTCTTAAGCAGTACAGATAAATGAAGCTCTTACAGTTTGCTTCAGATTACATATTTATGAGCATAGCTATGAGCAAATGGCAGTTTTCTGTGGAATGACATAAAATTAATGTCATAAAGTAAACTGTAATATGTGCTAGAAAATCAAAATCAATATGGTGCTTTTTTGTGTATACAGAGACTTCTTCCTGCAAACACAGTGCATTTGAATAAACTCATTGAAGCCAATGGAACTTGTTACATGAACAATATTACTTCACATGGACATCTACAGGATTAAGCCTTAAGTCTGTTTTAAAATTTCTGAGATTGAGGCACAATATAAACATTTTAATGTTTTTGTTAAAAAAAAAATACGTACACTTTCGTCATAGTTAAATTAGATGTATTCACTTGTTTCTCACTTATCTATTTTCTTAAAAATTGGAATAGTAATTGGGGTGGTTGTTGGTACAAATAACTTTGTTTTAGCTTTTATGGTAAATCTTGGGGTTTTTGGATTTGCATGTGAAAATATCTTTTTTGAAGTAAGCTTCAGGTATGATAAGGAAATATTTTAGATGTCTTCCAAAGTTGCATCTGCTTTCGTGAATGACAAAAACACATTTCTACCACTGATAGCACCCTATAACAGAGGTCAGCAACCTAAAAGATAAAAAGACCCATTTTTTAAAATTCCTTTAATAACCAAGTGGTTTGAGAGCCACAAGGGGTGTTGCCTGCTAGTTAAGAAACTGAATAGAATAGAGATGCATATTGATTTTTAGTAACAAAAAATGTTTGCTGATGCGAACAAACAATTTACATATATATGTTAATATATGTATTTTAATGACTTCACTTTTTAAAACATACAGCTTTCAAATCTTTACTGAAAGCTAAGTGGCTGATGACACTTTGCAGAATGAATGCTTTGAAGTAAATCATCAATTAGAGGTTACTTTTGATTAACATTTAGCAATAAAAGTGAGCTCTAATTCTTGAGGGGGGTACAGGGAAGAGGGGAGAAAGAACAAGTGCTGTCAGTACTAGAAAAAACACAAAATTTCATGGTCCTACACACAAAGTACTCATTTCATTTTTGCTTTGTCAATGTAAGTCTTGCTTTAATATTCAGTGTTATATACACTGATTTTCAAAGAAACTGGAGGGTCATAGAATCATAGGGTTGGAAGGGACCCCACGAGGTCATCTAGTCCAACCCCCTGCCAAAAAAAGCAGGACCACTCCCATTAGATCATCCCAGTCAGTGTTTTGTCCAGCTGGGACTTGAACACCTCCAGAGATGGAGATTCCACCACCTCCCTAGGCAACTTATTCCAATGCTTCACCACTCGCCTAGTAAGGAAGTTTCTCCTAATATCCAGCCTGGACCGCCCCAGCTGTAACTTGAAGCCATTGCTTCTCGTTCTGCCCTCTGTTACTACCGAGAACAGTCGAGCTCCCTCCTCCTTGGAGCAACCCTTCAAGTAGTTGAAGGTTGCTATCAAATCCCCCCATAGTCTTCTCTTCTGCAGGCTAAATAAGCCTAGTTCCTTCAGTCTTTCTTCATAGGGCTTGTGCTCCAGCCCTTTGATCATTTTGGTTGCCCTCCTCTGGACTCTCTCTAATTTGTCCATGTCCTTTTTGTAGTGGGGAGCCCAAAACTGGACACAGTATTCCAGATGTGGCCTCACTAGTGCAGAATAGAGGGGAATGATCACATCCCTTGATCTGCTGGTAATACTTCTTCTGATGCAGCCCAGTATGCCATTGGCCTTTTTTGCAGCAAGAGCACACTGCTGACTCATATCCAGCTTCCCATCCACCATGACTCCCAGGTCCTTTTCTCCAGTGCTGCTATTTAGCTGATCACTCCCCAGCCTGTAGCAGTACATGGGGTTTTTTCGTCCCAAGTGCAGGATTTTACACTTATCCTTGTTGAACCTCATGAGATTCCTCTTGGCCCACTGCTCCAGTTTGTCTAGGTCTCCCTGAATCCTGTCTCTGCCCTCTAGGGTGTCTACCGTTCCCCCCAGTTTGGTATCATCTGCAAACTTACTAAGTGTGCAATCTATCCCATCATCCAGATCATTAATGAAAACATTGAACAGAACTGGCCCCAGGACCGACCCCTGGGGCACACCACTTGTTACTGCCTGCCAACTTGACATGGAGCCATTGATTCCTACACGCTGAAACCGTTGTTCTAGCCAGTTTTCTATCCACCTTACAGTCCATGCATCTAACCCATACTTCCTTAATTTGCCAATGAGAATGCTGTGGGAAACCGTATCAAAAGCCTTGCTAAAGTCAAGGTATATGACATCAACGGCTCTTCCCGCATCCACAAATCCAGTCATCTCATCATAGAAGGGGATGAGGTTGGTCAGGCATGATTTACCCTTGGTAAATCCATGCTGACTGTTCCTGATTACTCTACGTTCCTCCAAGTGTTTCAGGATGGATTCTTTGAGAAGCTGCTCCATGATTTTTCCAGGGATTGAGGTGAGGCTGACAGATCTGTAATTCCCTGGATCCTCCTTTTTGCCTTTCTTGAAGATAGGTACTATATTTGCTTTTTTCCAGTCCTCTGGCACCTCCCCTGTTCGCCACGAGTTTTCAAAGATAATGGCCAACGGTACTGCTATCTCATCAGCCAGCTCCCTCAGCACCCTCGGATGCAGTTCATCCGGCCCCATGGACTTGTGCACATCTAGTTTCTTTAAGCAGTCCCTAACCTGACCTTCTGTCACCAAGGGCCTCTCTTCTTCTCCCCAGTCCCCCGTACCTAGTGTAGTGGGCTGGGAGCTGACCTTGCTTGTGAAAACTGAACTAAAAAAAGCATTGAGCACTTCAGCTTTTTCCTCATCCTCTGTCACAAGGATGCCTGCCCCATTCAGTAAGGGACCTACACCATCCCTGATCCTCTTCTTGTTATTGATATACTTGTAGAACCCCTTATCCTTCACATCCCTTGCTAGTCGCAACTCCATTTGTCCTTTGGCCTTTCTGATTTTATCCCTGCAGTCCCGAGCAATGTCTTTATATGCCTCCTTAGTCATCTGTCCTAGCTTCCACTTCCTGTAAGCGTCCTTTTTATGCTTCAGCTCAGTGCAGAGCTCTCTGTTAAGCCACAGTGGGCGCCTTCCACATTTGCTGTGCTTTCTCCTTATCGGAATTGTATCTTCCTGTACCCTTAGCAGGGTTTCTTTAAAATGCACCCAACTCTCTTGGACACCTTTCCCCTTCAGATCAGCCTCCCAAGGGATCCTGCCCATCAGTTCCCTGAGGGAGACAAAATCTGTTTTTCTGAAGTCCAGGGTCTGTGTTTTGCTTCTTTCCTTTAATCATCAACTTGAACTCAATCATTTCATGGTCACTGCTACCCAGGCTGCCATTGACTTCTACTTCCCTGATAAATTCTTCTCTATTTGTGAGCAGCAGATCGAGAGGCGCAAGGCCCCTTGTTGGTTGCTCCAGTATTTGTACCAGGAAGTTGTCCTCAACACTCTCCAGAAACTTCCTGGATTGCCTGTGCACTGCTGTATTGGCCTTCCAGCAGATGTCAGGGTAATTGAAGTCCCCCATGAGAACCAGGGCCTGTGCTCTAGAAACTTCTGTCAGTTGTCCACAGAATGCCTCATCCACCTCCTCCTTCTGATCTGGTGGTCTGTAGCAGACACCTACCACAACATCCCCCTTGTTGCTCTCCCCTCTAAACTTAACCCACAGACTTTCAACTGGCTTGTTTCCACTTTCATAATGAAGCTCTGAGCAGTCATAGAGCTCCTTTACATATAGTGCTACTCCTCCCCCTTTCCTTCCCTGCCTGTCCTTCCTGAACAGTCTATACCCATCTATTGCAGAGCTCCAGTCATGCAAACTATTCCACCACGTCTCTGTTACCCCAATCATGTCATAGTTCTTTGTCTGCGCTAGTGCTACCAATTCCTCCTGCTTGTTTCCCAGGCTCCTTGCATTTGTGTATAGGCACCTAAGATACCCAGCTGATTGCCCTACTTTCCCATTTTGATTTTCAATTCTATTGTATCTACCTCCCTGGATTTTCTTTTGGTGTTGACCTCCCCCACCTGCCTCAGGCATTAGGGTTTCATTAGAGCATCTAAGAAAGTTATTTGATTCCCCCCGCATGTTCCAATTATCCTCTCTTCTATCCCTGTAGTTACAGTCCCGGCACCCCCCAAGATCCATCCCATCCCCCTGGTCTCCCACATAGTTACTTACCTGTGGGCTTTGGTCTCCTTCCCCCTTCAGACCTAGTTTAAAGCCCTCCTCACTAGGTCAGCCAGTCTGCGTCCAAATACGCTCTTCCCCTTCCTCGAAAGATGGAGTCCATCTCTGCCTAGCAGTCCTTCTTCCTGAAACAGCAACCCTCAAAATAATTAAAATATATTACTTATTAAATATAAAGAAGTCTTTGGGTACACAGAGAACTGAAACAAAGCATTTGGCAGTAACACCAATGTCCGGTCTCTGCCTTGGCCCAGAAGCAGATGTACAAGAGAGAGAGATCAGCAACACATCAAGGCACAGATGTGAGGTAGTCTCCTCAAACAACCTCCAGTGGGTACAAATTGGATCAATCCTTGAAGCATGGAGGTTGAATATCCACCCCCTCTTTAACAAATTCTTTTAGCATCAACTATAACCCCTTTCCATATTCTTGTTACCCATAAAAGCATCCAATTTCATTAGAATCTTGCTCAAAAAATTCTATCACTAAACTGAAATATTTGAGTCATAATTTTCACGAAGTATGTTACTTTATACAGCTTCTCTTAAAAAAACAAAAACAAAACAAAACAAAAACAAACAAACAAAAATAAAAACAAAAAAAACCAAAACAAAACCAAACACCCAACTAAACAAAACAACCAACCTATGTTCAGCCAACACTGCCTTGATTTTTCCCCTCTTAGGTCACTTACAATTTTCTCCAACATAACTCTTCTTCCCTAACATAAGCTTGAATACACCACCAGAACCATGAGGAACCTTACAGTGAAGGAACACATGGCCCCAAGAATATTTTGAAGTTCAATAATAGTACACAGATAATAGTAATTTAAGACTATGAATAAAGTTGAGCCTGAGAAATAAAATTAACAAGCTTTATTAAAAAGATATTTATCCTTTTCCACAATGGTTCTATGATGGCGTTACACAAAATTTATAGACTTCTTCAAGGCAGAGCGCTACTTTCTGTGCTTTCCAGTTCTAAAGAATTAAAGGTTTGGATTCCACAAAACCCTGGCAACCAGAATAGCATTTAAAAATCCTCCCAAAAACAAATAGGGAACTAATCTTTGCACTAATAGTGTTTTGGTTTTGTTCTGTTTTATTTTTAAATCTAAAGTTAATTTAAAAGACTAAGTGGTACAAAGTCAGGGAAAATTAACCAAAGCAGTTTAACCAACTGCTTTTCTTCATTACCAGCTGCCCTTCCCTGTCCAGGAGTCCCCCTGGCTCCCACTCTCCTACTTACCATATTACAGTGCTGAGAGAATTCCCTATCCCAGCTAGGCAGGTCAGGGAACTTGGAAGGCCTGGCTGCACCTAAGCTGGGGTGGGGGCCCCTATGTGCAGCTCGAGGGCTGGGGCAGAGGGGGTATCACAGCCCATAGTCTTGCATTCCCCAGTTCTTTCAGGACTGGAGGCAGCTTTTCAGCCTTAGCTCCTTTAGCAGGAAGCCTGGAGGGGGGCTGACTGGACTCAGCGTCAACTTGGCCTTCCCAAAGGGGAGACTGGTCACTAGAGAGGGGACAGGGAGAGTCTGGCTGCTGGGAGAAGGAGGCAGTTCTATGGGACTCTTGGTTGGTTGAAAGAGTTGGAGGAATCAGGAAGATGCTGACCTGACACTCACCAGACACATTGAGAAGCTCACAGAGTGCTCACCCCTCAGGCAGGTGATTGAGCTGCAGATCCAGGGAAGAGCCTGCAGGATGACTCTGGACGATGTAAGGGGTGGGTGGGCCTTAAAATATGGAGCTGTGCTGCTCTGTTATCTCTCTTCACAGCCAGGCAGCAGTGGACATTCCCACTGCATGCCATGCCAGAAGCAGTAGCAGGAGAGCTAAGCTAGGGCTGTGCAGGGGTTGAGAGAGCTGCCCCTTCATTGCTGCTGGAGGCAGGTTTCTCAGCCTTACTGCGTCAGCCTCTGGAGCAGGAGTTGAGGGCAGCAGCAGTTCTCACTCCAGCAGGTTACATCTATGCTAGCCCTTAGGCTGCCTGCATCTCCATGATATGCCCTAGCTGGCTCTCTCCTCTCCACCATCTTTACCTGCTAAGTGCAGAATTCTTTTGAGTATGTCTACACACACGTTTTAATTTGACTGAATAAACATTAGATCGAATTTTTAAAAAAAAGCATGTCCATACAGGATTTTGCTAATTTGACCTAAGGCTTTCCTTAGGTTGAATTGAAGAGATGATGCTTTGAAGTTATAAAACCTCGTCTCACTTCAAAGTGATTGTCAATTCAAACAGTCTGGTTTAAATTAACAGTGTGTAACTGCGTTAATTTGAATTAAGGGTTAGTTCGAATTAATATGGGTTGACTTTCCTCCCAGGGTATATGTCAAGGGGCAGTGGGGTCCCTGTCCCCTGGCTGAGTGCAAGGGTGGGGTACCCCAGCTAGCGCAGGGATCAAACCGCTTCCTGGGTGCGGGGACAGGACCCCGCACCCAGCAGGAGCCCCTCTTGCTGGGCATGGGGATGTGATCCCAGTGCTGGGCTCCAGGGAGAAGTGATCCCCATGTGCCTGAGGCACTGGGATCCCTTCTGCCTGCATGCCCAGGGAGCGTGGCTGGAGCCACATACAGGGATCACAACACTTACCTATACTTAAGCAGGGGAATTTCCAGCCATGAGCTGCCTCCTGCCCTGGCTGCTCCACACATCTGAGAGCAGGGCAGGGCTGGATATTTAAATGACCCCAGCTCTCAGCTAGGGAGCCACAAGGCAGCTGCTAAACAACTGATAATGGATCACTGAGCCCTGTGTTGCTGATGCTTGCCCTAGATAAGAACTAACAATCATGGAAGAATGAGCTGGATTCTCTTCAGCCTTAGGCACCATGAATAGCATTGATACATTATTGAGAGAGAATAAAATTGAAACCCAGTGAATAGTTTTTCTAAATAATACCTCTGATCATAGTCCCATTCTTAAAACTGAAATTGGACCTGGCGTGCATTAGAACATTAGAGTGGGAAAAACCACACGTGAGTGGTATTGTTAAGCCAATCCAACATTCCTTGCAGACAGTGCTACGTCTTGGGGACATGGATTGCCTATGCAGGAGGAAGAACATAAACACTACATATGCCAAACATTGAAGCACTACAGCATTTTAAGTGTAGAAAAGCCCTTTACTTAACTGTGATTTGTGAACTGGTGTCATTTAATGTTTTATTTTGCTAAATGGTTCAAGTGTTACTCTGGGGAAAAAAATATGTACTTCATAATACCTGTATTTCAAAACCTTTTAAATTCTGTGGTGGTATGAGCACATACAGATAAAATTTGTAATGGCAGCAGTGAGTCTATATTGTATTCACTTATCCTCTTAAGACCTCACACTAGCTACCTGCCAAATGTTATATTCTCATTGAAACTGTGGCGTCATAATAGTTCTATAGCTATTACATCTGGACTTTTCAAACTGTACACAATGCATGAAGGTGTTCCTAGTCCCTTGATAGTATATTGTGTTCAGAGGAGCCAAACACCTGAAATAGTGCTTTTTGAAGGCTTTTTTATACATTGTACTTTCCTTATATGTTTGAATTCACTCCTTACCTGCAGTTGTCCTGACTTTTTTTTAATATGCCACTCTGTTGTTATATTAAAATACAGTAGGAAAAAAATTCAAAAGTAGGTTAAAGGAAATTGAATGCCCTTGCAAAGGCACTTTTCATCCATTGACATCAAAGAGGTTTAGAAAGAGTCTGTCTACATAGGCTATCTGGCATGCTCCCAGCTATAGTGTAGACATACCATTCCTGTTTTCCATGCAGGTCTGACTCTCACTGCAAGGCTTCCAAGCAGTCCACTAATCAATTTACTCCTCTCAGGGTTCCTTCCTTTCCATGATCTTTCTCTTGTGCCCTCACATGCATCCTTTTATTTGTTTTCAACTGGAAGAGCCACTCCAGGTCTTGCCGCCTCCCAGAAAACTCATTCCTCATTGAAGGTACCCACAACTGATTTTACGGACTCACAGACTTTAAGGTCAGAAGGGACCTGTATGATCATGTAGTCCAGTGGTTTTCAAACTTAGGGTTGGGACCCAGTACTGGCTTGCAGAGTTTCAAGTACTGGGTCGCTGCACCCATGCTGCCACTGCCAAAATACTAGAATGCATTGCTCAAAGGTGTAGTTGTTGGGTCGTGGACATAAATGATTTCTTTCAACTGGGTCCCAAGAAAAAAGTTTGAAAACCACTGATCTAGTTTGACCTCCTGCAAAATGCAGGCCTTCAAACCTCATTCATCCTCTCCAGCAGTAAGCCTCTAACCTGTGACTAAGTTATTTACGTCCTTAAATCATGATTTAAGGACTTTAGGATACAGAGTTCACTGGTAGGTGAGCCATGACCTATGCTACAGAGGAAGGCAAAAAATCTCCAGAGCCCTAGCCAATCAGTCCTGGTGGGAATATTCCTTCCCAACCCCAAATGTGGTGATTAGTTAAATCCCGAGCCTGTGGCCAAGTCTTGCCAGCCAGTCACCCAAGAAAGAATTCTCTGTAATAACTCAGAACCCAACCCATATACCCCTCCTTGTCAGGCCACTTGCATATCTATCACCAGTAGCCAAAGATAAAAGATCATTCATTTTCCAAAGCAGGCCATGCCATCCCCTCCATAAACTTTTCAGTCCCTGATTTCCTTTGCTGGAGAAAAAGCATCTGTTTTTATGTTTCTGCCCTTTTCTTGCTATTAAACATACAACTCCCACACATCCTTTCAAAATAAACTTATTTGAGGCTGTGCTGGACTATACAACTCTCTTAAAAGTTTTATTTTTTGATTAGCCCTTTCCCAAATTTTCAATTTCAGCATCTTCTTTTTTTCCCCTGGTCTTAAACTCTTCCTCTTTTTATTCTCTCACTACTTCATTTCTGCTTCTCCACTTGTTTCTTTTGGGTGTTGCTCATGTTGTAGGTGCTTTTCATCCACCAGAAGTGGAGAGTTTTTAGGAGCCAGTCAATTTGAATGTCATCCCCCCAAATGCAGGGAAACTGAGAGATGAGATCTGAATATACTCTGACTTCTGTTGCATGACTAGGTTAGGTTTTTGTACATGCCTTCAGGACTAAAAGTTTTCAAAGATCTTATTTTACAGATATGAGAAAACTCTGATTCCTAATGCTGTAGTTTTCAGGGTATCTAAATAAAAAACATTAATATACTGATTTAAAAGTAGCTAGAATACTTTTTTTATTTTAAGTATGTGATGCATGTTAATTAAACACAATACTCAGATTCATATGGAAAAGCTGTGGTTAATTTTGTATATTAATGTCTGGATGACTTAGAATATATAAACATGATTTCAGTTTTTAAATAATGCAGTTAATTTATTTTAGAAATAATTTGTAACTAGATGCAATAAAGAAATATATTGAGCAATACATAAACAACGGATGTGTAGGGATTTACTGTAAAAGTATATACATGTATTTATAGATGTGTCTGTAAAGTATTCTCTGGTAATTGGGAGTTTAGTAAAATGGAATTGCTAAGATTTTCCATATAACCTAGAAATAAACAGGCCAACTTTTTTTTTTTTAAACTCTTTGATTTTAGCACATTTATTATCAATTAGGTAATACTTGACAGTGGCAAGAACAGTTAGACTGATTTACTAGCTCTCTACTAGTGCTTTCAGTTGTGAGCTGAGAAATACCTATGTTCTTGCCAACAGTTTTATTTTTATTTAAATTAATAAGAGAGGGAGGGGATATGGTGGTGTTTAAAAAAAAAAAAAAAGCTTGAGTTAACCTATCGAGATATATGCGTGCGTGCGTGTGTATCACTGATTCCTGTGATTTTATATATATAGAAAATTTTTCCTTTATTTCTGCTCAACCCTTCCCCATTTCTGTGGATTTATGTATTTGTGCTAAGTAAATACACCTGCATTTTAAATCTTCAGAACCAAATGTTTTTTTTATGTATGTTCCTATTTTAGAGCCATACGTATTCATTTTAAAATACCTAAAATGGAGCAGATGTAACATAACCAAAACCCAGTTGATTTACATCCCACGTTTCCTTAACTGAACAAATGTTTTACAGGATGAAAGTAGATGGTACATACAGTTTAGTTTGTTTTGAACTTATAATAAATTCAGTGTGTTGTTTTGTTTTAAAGTGGCAACTGTGTTTTAAAAATGCATGAATGGCTGTAATGTTTTGGGTAGAGTAAGCTTTAAAATTGTAGAAATTGGGCCTCTAAACTATTTGAAAATGTTTCTAAAGAAAAACTTTTCCTTATGAAAAACTATTTATATGCATATATTTCTATTTTAAAAGAATAATCTTCAAGCATCAGAAACTCTTAAAATTGAAAATGAAGAACTAAAGAAAAGGTATGATGAGACTACTTCAAAAGTTCTCCAACTTGAAGAAGATATCATGACTGTTACTCAGAAAGCTATTGCAAAAGAAACTGAATTAGACAGGTATTTGGCCATCTTATTACCTAACTCGTTTTGTTTTAGTGTTACTTTTGAGGTTCAAGCACTCATAAATTGAGAAGATGTGTAATATTTGAATAAATTACTTCATTAATATCTACTAATCAATCTGTTCTCTAGTCTGAAAGACAAATTGAAGAAAGTCATCATTGAGAAAGAACAACTTGAATGTCAATTGAAGACTGAAAAGGATGAGAAGGAACTTTACAAGGTAACCCATTTTTTCCAGCTGTATATCTTTAAGCTAGGTGACTTAGAATAAGACTTATGACAGAGATGTAATAGACTGCAATCTCATATAAAAATAAATGGGGAAAACATTATCAGAATTTGGCTCAAGATGTATCAGTGGAGTCTCGGTGCCCGAACTCTTGCTAGTATAAACTGTCTCCAGAACGTCTACAAGGTTTTGCCAGCGTAGCTAAACTCATAAATCTTTTCTGTTATAGAGAAGCCTCAATGGTAAAATTCCAACCCGTTCTAATCAGTCCAAGTGAGCTGCTGGAGTCATCCTGCTTCCAATGAATGTGTAGGGACTTTTTATATCATTCTGTTGTACTAGCCCAGTGGTTCTCAACCACTGTGTTGCGATGCATTACAGGGTCGCCACACATTGGTAAGTGTGTCACAGAGAGCTGGGGCAATGGATTTGGCCTGGGGTGGAGGACTGGTGCATCCTGTAGATTTGTGATATGCTGCCAAGCCTGTCGTGACCCACAAAAGGTTGAGAACCACTGTTTTAGTCTAAACAAATGAACATGGCCCTCCATTTTAGAAAGTGGAGACAGGAATCAGTGATATTTCAGAAACATCTCTACTTTCTACTACTAGAGCTTATCGGCTATCATTCTTTGCCTTCTTCTCTTAGAAGCAGTTGCTTGTCTGTTTAGAGCATTAAAATTTTGTAAGTTATTTAGATAGCTTTTATTTATGTATTTTAATTTGGGGTGCCTGAGAACAGGCTATAACTTCTCTGAAAAATGGTTGGGGCCTG
This sequence comes from Podocnemis expansa, assembly GCA_007922195.1. Taxonomy (NCBI): domain Eukaryota; kingdom Metazoa; phylum Chordata; order Testudines; family Podocnemididae; genus Podocnemis; species Podocnemis expansa. Next base: position 14,257,769 of record ML681964.1, on the reverse strand, counting down.
AGCCAGGGTCTCACCCCCTGCTGTGTTGCCCTGCCCCCTGGGCCTGATGTGGCAGCTGGATTGGGCTGTTTTTGCTGGCAACCTGGCCTGGATCCAGCCATACCTGCCAGTAGCAGCGTGGCAGGTGTTCTGGGCCCAATCTGACCCCTGCTGCTGCTGGTCAACATTAGTGTGGAGGGCAGCCCCAACCTAGACCCCGCCCCTGCTACTGCTGCTGCCAACCAGTGGCAAGCAGCCCCAGCCTGATTTGGCCCCTGTTGCTGCTGGGACATGGCTGGAAAAGGGTGGGGCTGCAGCCCCATGGTCCCAGTGGCAGCAATGCCCCTGCTTGAGAATATGTCTACATCCAAGGAGCAGTTCTTTGTATTGGAAAGGCCTACTCCCTACCTTTTCTTTACACAGCAAGACACATTCCATAAGCTCAGTATTCTCCTTGTAAGTGAGTAGGGCAAATGTGAGATTTCTAGACTGGCATTGGGCAGGTGCTTGGGATTTGTTGCATATACTTGCCGTACATTCCATGTTAGGTATGGTGGCAATCTTCACATATTACATTAGGGAAGTCTTTGTTCTTTCCAGACCCATAGTCTCTAATACTGGGCACTGCTTTTGTTAGGTACAAAGGATGTTGTTAGAAGGATAACTCCTTTTTGTAATTTCCCCTAAATCATTTTATACCTGTTCTCCTTTGAGTGATGCTCATGTCAACTTCAAATATGTGTGCATGTACCTCGTGCACGACTGTTGGCAGATTTTTTTCCCCTAGCAACCCTTGTGGTCAGACAGAGCCCCCGGAGTCACACGTGCATAGTGCTGTGTATAAGGGCTCACTGACCGCTCCCCCATCAGCTCCTTCTTACCGCTGTGGCGGCTAATTGGTTCTGCAGTCTCTCTGTCCTGGGAGACTTTCCTCTAGTTCTTCGCCCTGTGCTAAATCCTTTTTTCTTGTAGATAGTTAAATTGATTGCTGGAGTTAAGTACCCATTAAAATTTTCCCTTAAGGCATAGTTGTTTCCTTTGTTCCCCGCTCCGGGGGTATGCCTGGCTTTCCAGGCTTTAAGTCATGTGATTCTTGTAAGAGGCCAATGCTGAAGAGTGACCCACACTCTACCTGTTCAAAGTGCTTGGGCGAGGCTCACCAAAAGATCAAGTGCAAGCTCTGCAAGAGCTTTTCGCCACAGACTATGAAAGACTGTTCTCAGAAGCTGTGGATTTTCCTCATGGAAGAAACCCTGAGACCATGCTCAATGGCCTCAGACCCATCAGTGAGCGTGGCATTGATAAAAAGCGCCCTGGCACCGAGCAGAGAGGTGGCACTGGAAGGCGCTTGCGCTGTAAGCCGTTGCCCTCAAGATCGGCACTGCGGCGCCGTTCACAATCTCCGGTGCCTAGGAAGAAGCACAGGAGTGATAGAGGGCATTCTCCTCACAAGTCTAAGAGGAGTGTTGAAGGGGAGGTGAGACCCGTGTGGGGCCACCAAACTGTGTCATCGGCACCATCTCACATGGCAACCTGCCCAAGGGAGATGGTGGCACCAAGTCCGGCACCGGGACCCTTCCCTTTGGGGGACTCAGGAGACGAGGTGGAAATCATCGGGTTCCCCTCAACACTGGAAACCTTCGAGGTGGCGTGAGACCTGGTTGAGAGCACTGAGACAACTGCTGTTCCTGGCGCGGACACCCCTATACTGCCGAGATCCTTGCTATCTAAGGGGAAGCCTACCCTGCTCCCCACACTGTCCCTTGCTGGTGCTGAGATCCACAGTACCGCCTTGGTCACCGAGATCAGCACCTCCTTTGGACTCTGAGGCAGGCTTTATACGTTCAGCATGAAACTGCTCAAGGTCCACGTCTTACTATAGGGTCCATCAAGGTCCCCCATAGTTCCTGGTGCCGTGGGGTTTTCAGTGTTAAAACCCTGGTAGCTGGCCCTTTTGAACACCCTGGGCATACCACCAGGCCCAAGGTCCTCAATCGGCTCAGTCTTTCTCAGTTGCCTCGAGGAGTAGACAGACCCACACACGATTGGAGACTGCTTCCCAGCCAGTGACAGTTACTGAGCCTGCTTCCACCCCATTGCATGCCTCAGCACCAGAGACATCCATTTCAGCCACTGGCATCACGCATTTGAAGGTTTCAGAATCTACACCAACCCAGGCAGCACCGTCAGTGCCAGTGCAGGGAGACTTGGTGAAAGATTCCTCCTCCTCCTCCTCCTTGCCTGGAGAGGAAGTAATGAGCACCACTCCTACATCTCCCTTGGAGGATGGCAGAATTTATTAAGGAGTTGTGTGGCACTTTAAGACTAACAGATTTATTTTTTGCATGAGCTTTCGTGGGAGAAGATCCCACTTCCTCAGATGCTTCGAAGATGGGCGAACTTACAGAAAGGAATGAAACTAAATGCAAGGGGGTGTAAAACATAGGATCAGGTCATAAAGTAACAGCAAATCAGAGCAGTTTACAGGCTCAAACCATGGGAAGCCTGAAGTCAAATTACCCTTTGTAATGGGAAAAGAATGTTTTTTCACAGGACTAGACTAACACGGCTATCCCTTTTAAAATTGACAGAATTTATCAAGACCTCTTAAGGAGAGTGGCCGCAAACATGGGCATCCAAACTCAGGAGATCACAGAAGAGCCTGCGGAACCCATGATGGACATTTTGAGTTGCCTTGTCAATTATAAAGACCATAGATAAGACCATGAAGGATGTTTGGTGAACTCCTTCATCTGTGTTGCCCACAGCCAAAAAGGTAGAACGGAAGTATTTCGTACCATCAAAAGGTTATGAATACCTTTACACTCATTCCTCTCCCAGCTCCCTTGTGGTGATGGCTGCTTTCGAGAAAGAAAGGCAGGGGAATCCAGCTCCTACCCCAAAACTGAGAGAGACTAGAAAAAAGGACCTGTTCGTCCGGAAAGTTTATTCCACGGAGGGCTGCAGCTCAGGGTGGCAAATCAGCAAGCAATCCTGAGCTGCTATACTCATAAGACTTGGAGCTCTATAGAGAGGTTTGCGGGCTCCCTCCCAAGAGACTCTAAGAAAGAGTTTAATGCTCTTGTAGAGGAGGGCAAAACGGTGGCTAAGGCCTCCCTACAGGGAGCTCTAGATGCAGCAGATGCTGCAGGTAGGGTCATGGCTTCTGGCATCTCAGTGCATCATAGCTCTTGGCTTCAAGTTTCCAGCCTACCTTATGAAGTTCAACAAATAGTGCAAGATCTACCTTTTGAAGGACAGTCTTTATTTTCTACACAAACGGATTCAAAACTGCACAGCTTAAAGGACTCTAGGGCCACATTAAAATAATTGGGGATGCATACCCGTGCTACATAACGGAAGCACTTTAAGCCTCAGCCTCCCTCCCAGTCCTATTGTTATTATCAAAGACAAGACTCCAGTCATAAGCAGGGGAGAAGTAATGGGTCCCAGGGTATCAGTAGGCATAGACAACTTTCCTCAGGTGGGAAGTCTGGGGGCCTGTCTAAACAGTTGTAGGGCTCCAAGCAAAATATTTGAGGTCTTCCCCGAGGACAGTGTATCAATTTCCCACCCCTTTTGCAATTGTTTATCTCACTTCCTCCAGGCGTTGCACTGAATTACCTCAGACAAATGGGTCCTATGCACAGTGGAAATGGGCTATTCTATTCAACTCCATACTACCCCTCCCTCTTCAGGGACCCCTCTCATGACCAACTCCTCTTCAAGGAAGTTTGTCAGCTCTTGCTGTTGGGAGCAGTGGAGGAGGTTCCTGTCAAACTGAGGGGGAAAGGGTTTTATTGCAGATATTTCCTGATCCGGAAGTCCAAAGGATGCCTCAGACCAATTCTGTATCTCAGAGGTCTGAACAAGTTCATAAAAAAGTTGGAAGTTCCGTATGGTCTCTTTGGATTCTGTGATCTCTTCTCTAGATGCTGGAGACTGGTACATTGCCCTCGACCTTTGGGATGCATACTTCCACGTTTCTATCATCCTGAAACACAGACGTTTGCTCAGATTTGTGGTGAGGGACAGTCATTTCCAGTTTGCTGTCCTTCCCTTTGGTCTCTCAGTGGCCCCCAAGGTTTTTACAAAATGCATGGCAGTGGTAGCACTTTCCTCCACAGTCAACATTGGTTTTCTGCTCTGCTAGATCTCCTTGTGATGTCCCCCGTGTCGTTTCCGCTAATTCCAGACCTGCTGACCCAGAACCGAGGACTTCTGAGATACCCAGATCTCCGGTCACTTCACTGACCACATGGAAGCTCTATGGTTGAATGCTCGTGAGCTGCAATCCTCCCAACTGGTTAGGGAAATATTTTTGGAAAACAGAAAGCCATCTACCAGATCAACTTATTTAGCTAAATGGAAGCATTTCTCCTATTGGTGTGTCCAGAACTCCTGCTCACTAGTTTCCTGCACCATTCCAATCATTCTGGACTATCTGCTGCATTCGAAGCACCAGGGCCTATCAGTATCTTCACTCAAGGTTCATCTGACTGCGGTCTCTGCTCTTTATGAGCATGTCAAGGGACACCCAATTTTTTCTGATCCCCTTGTAAGTTGTTTTACTAAAGGTCTAATTAGGAAGTTCCAATCAGTGGTGAAACCGGTTCCTCAATGGTACCTTAATCTGGTCCTTACTGCTCTAACTCGATTTGCATTTCAGCTGCTCACTACCTGTTATGATCAGTATTTATCGTGGAAAGTGGCCTTCTTAGTTGCTATTACCTCTGCGAGAAGGGTCTCTGAACTGCGTGCTCTCGCTATAGACCCATCTTATTTGGAGTTCTTCAGGGACAAGATACATCTCCGGCCACACCCGGCCTTCTTGCCAAAGGTGGTTTCACACTTTCATGTGAACCAAGATATGTTTCTTCCTGTTTTCTACCCCAAGCCTCACTCGAGGGCCCTGGCTTTCTACTTAGAAAAGACCAAACCTTTCAGGAAATCCCAGCAGCTGTTTCTTGCAGTAGCAAACAGGATTAGAGGTCAACCTGTCTTCTCGCAGACAATTACCTTGTGGATTACTTCGTGTCTCAAGAGTTGCTACTGTCTTGCCCATAGGCCTCCTCCAGTTGTTCTGGCTCACTCTACAAGGGTGTATGCTGTGTCTGTGGCTTTTAATGCTGGAGTTCCCCTTGCAGATATCTGTAAGGCGACGATGTGATCCTCCATCCATGCTTTCATGGCCCATTATCCAGTCACTCAACAGGCAGTACTAGATGCCTCTGTGGGCAGAGCGGTGCTAGATACAGCTTCATTGTCGTGTCCAACCCCACCATCGGTAAGTGCTTGGGAATCACCTTTTTGGAGTTGACGTGAGCATCACTCGAAGGAGAAGGATGGTTACCTACCTTATCTGTAACTGTTCTTCTTTGAGATGTGTGTTCACATCTACTCCAAAACTTGCCCACCTCCCATCTGTCGGTTCGTTAAGAAGGAATTGATGGGGGAGCGGTCGACGAGCCCTTATATGTTAGCAAAACTGATGGATAGTAGGAGGGAAGACACACCTCTAACTGCTAGCAGGAATCTCAGAAGGCAGGCTCCCCCTGCTCAGGCATCTATCAATCTGTGCACCTATCTCCCATGAAGAGGACGCACAGGACACTGAGGCTTCAGAAAACACACAACGCTTTATTGGCCTACACGCAGTTACAATACCCCAGAGACTCTAAAAGGGAAGAGGGCAGTCCCCAACCTGACCCTACACGCTACAGAAAGAAGAAACCCGAACACACTAGTAAAGGAAACCACAGTGTGACCCTCCCTAACACAGACAGCTGGTGCCCTGAACCTAATAGCCCTCTGAGTCTGGACAGGTGGTCCCTTGCCACTGATGAAGTGCCCGCATTGATCTGAAGCCCAAACGCCCGCACCTCTGTCCCTCCCAGAACCCGAGGGTCCCCGTATATCTACGTGTCCCGACGAGGTCCCACAAAGGATGAGGCTCCTGGCTCTTCCCCCTTGGACAAGTCCAGAGTCTAAAGGTGGTGATCTTTGGGCTCTTCCGATGTCCTAGTCCATGGGTCCTCTTCAGAGCTCAAGGCTCAGACCGAGTCTGCTACCACCAGTGGCCCTCTCTCCAGGCCCTTGCCGAACTCTCTGTCGTCCTCTTCTGGATCCCGGTCGACAATCCTCCCACCTTGGAGCACCCATGTCTACTTCCGGCCCCACCAGGCTGTGGTGCTCCCATGAAGGCAGTCCAGTATACAGAGAGTATCAGGAAGCTTTAAACACGGCTGAGCTGGCACACTGTCAGACAGCAGGCACCTGACTGCTCTGCTTCAGGCCTGTCAGCCTTCCTGAAGTTCAGGAGTCCCAGTAGGTCCCTTGCTGTAATCCTCTCACATGTGTGACCAGCTCCACTGAACCAAGATCAATGGCCAGCTACTTACTCCACTGAACCAAGATCAATGGCCAATCATTGTACGGTATTTCCGCGCCAGAAAGGAAGAGGCTAGAAGGCCCATAAGAGTCCATGTGGCACCTTCCTGCTGCACACAGGGCTCTCTGTTGGCAGGCAGAACAAGAGCACTTGGCTGCCTGCCAGCAGTGCTCTCAGTTACACTATGGTGATTGTGCAGTTCTTGTTAAGTAACTCCCCCTATTGTGCAATCCCACTCCACAATGGCAGTTGCTGCTGGGAAGGAGCAGTTCCAAACATTCACATACCATTGTTACAAGGCCACATTAACATAACATGCAAATACATCAAAAAATTCCTACATATACACAGTGCTATGCATGCACGATTCCAGGGGGCTCTGTCAGACTGCATGGCTTGCTAGGGGAAAACTGCTGACAGTCATGCGCGAGGCGTGTGCATACCTATTTGTAGTAGATGTGAGCATGCATCTCGAAGAATGACAGTTACAGATAAGGTAGGTAACCATCTTTCAGACAACCCATCCCAGTGAGGAGGGTTAGAGTTTTCAGAATTTTTATACTTGCTCTAGTCTTAAAACAAGGCCTAGTTTTCTATTAGTACAGTAAAGCTGATGTTAGATGGTACAGCTGGAAAGTAGAAGCCATAAAGCTTCTAATATAAGGATAGTGACATCATCAAATGTCTGATTAGTATTGCTATCTTCTATAGCCTGATAGTCAGGGCAGGAGGACTTAGAAGTTATTTAAATCAACAGATAAGTTATTCTTTGATTTGAGACAAACAGTAGTTTTTATAATATGACTGATTCCTGTGATTTTATTAGAAAAGATGTTTGACACTTTTGAACATCATGACAGATACACTTGAAAAATACAGGAATAGAAAACTCCAAGCTAGCAAAAGAGGTCCACACATTAAAGAATTTGGATGCAAACAAAGAAAACATGATATCCTATTATAAAGAAGAGATTGTCAAGTTACAGTTATGTATAGCTGAAAAGGAAAACTTGAAGAAAGCTTTCTTGCTTTCCCCCTCAAACAAGGTAAGTGTTACTGATATAATTGTCCAATTTAAAAATACACTTCACAGGGTAAAATTATTTTAAATTTAAGGTTGCATGTGTTTGGCAAAGGAGTAGGCAGAGTTGAAAGTGACTTCTTGGATATATGCCAGAATGTCAGGGAGGATGGTGAGGTTTTCAATAAAGACAATGAATTGAGACAGTGGGAGAGAGTGTAGGAAGAAAATGAGTTCAGTTTTAGTTGTGCAAAGTTGGAATTGATGTAAAGATATCTAGGGAGGAGACTCTCGAAACAGACTGACAAAACGGAAAAGTTGGAAGGGTACAGACATGGAGAGTTAATTTGTAAGTTATCAGAACAGAGAGGTAGTTATCCTGTCAATAGATAAGAATTCCAGAAAAAAACGGAGACAAGGCTGTAGCCCTTTTGGGACTCATTTTGAAGTTGGAAGGGTTGGAGGGGGGCCAGAGGGGAATTGGGAAGAAGATTCACTGAAGGAGATGTTGAAGGAATGATTAGTAAAATACATTAGCAAGATTAAACAGGGGCATGAAAGCCAAGGGAGGACAAAGTATCAAACAAGAAAAAAAAAAAGATGAGCAAAAACTTCAAGGAGAATGAGGGAGATTTGGCTCCAAGCAACTTCTTCAGGATGAGTTAACTTTGAGAGCAGTGTAGAAAAATTGTGAACCAGAATAGACAGGATTTAGAGTGGTGCATGACAAGGAACTCAAATCAGCTGGTCTTTTTAATCTTCTCATTTTTGAAGAAGTCAAGATCTTGAGACAAAAGAAGCTTGCAATCTAGTAAGAAAGATTGTGTGGATGATATTCTATGGAAGTGAAAAAGTAGTTCTATGGATAAGGAAAATAGCAAAGAAGGAAAGAAGAGAGCATGTTGTCTTCAGTTGAGACTAGATATGATATGTATAACTTCCTTCTTCTGACTGCTTTATGGCTGAATATATTGACAAACAGCTACTGCGTTTTACCTCAGAAATGTGTGTTTTCTGGGTATAAATGAAATATATCTATATTTTATTTATTAAACTTGCTGAGACACTGCCATTTTTTGAGGGATCTGTAACATTTCTTTATGTGTTGTGTTACTAAATTCTACGGATTTGCAGGGATGTTATTGATTAATGTGACCTGGTACCTCAGGAGTAAAGGAGCTGTGATGCAGTTGCAGAATATCTAGTACAGTGTTTCCGTACTCTTGGTTGGAGCATTTAGGCAAAGAAATAAGTAAAAAATATTATTTATGGACATAAATATTATTTATGAACATTTTAATGAGAGATGATTCACACAATTTTGAATCAATAAAATCAGGGGGGAAAAGGAAGAACATTTTGTACAACTCAGTTACTCACTATACTTTATTTATACTGTTTTTGCTAGCAGTATCAGGGAAAATTGCTTTCTGTTTGTAATGCTTAGATCTCAGGAGTCTTTTCAAAGTTTAAACAAGTTAAAAAAAATATTTTTCTCCAGGAGGATGCAGATATTTTAAAGGAACGACTTCGGAAAGCTGAAGATCAGATTCAAGCTAGCAAGCAGGAAGCTGTCTTACTGTCAAAAGAGCTGAGTGATGCAGTAAATGTGCGAGATAAGACAATGGCAGATCTTCATAGTGCTCGACTGGAAAATGAGAAGTTGAAGAAGCAGCTTGCTGACTCTGTAGCTGAACTTAAAAAAGTCACTCTTGTGAAGAATGAACAGGTAGAACGTTATTTTTTTTTCCAGAGATTTAGAATATTTAGAAAGCCCAATGATGTGAGATTATTTTGTTGCAGCAATTTTCAGTTTTGATAAACACTTGAAAAGAAAACTTGTTTCTGGATAATTAATATAATCTCTATCTCACTATTGACAATATTATTTGTAATTTCTTTAAAAATGTACGAGTAGTTTTTAAACTACAATGTGTTTTAACTGTGTATATTTCTTACTAAGAAGATCTGATTTTGGGGGAGGGGAATTTTATGTTGCATCTAAATTGATCAGGTGGTTTGGTCAGAAAGAACATTGTATAGTATTTATGGGAATATTTGAGAATATTTTTTTCAGACATTCTTACAGGCTAGTACGCTAATATTGTATTTGGGTCACTTTTTTTTCCGTTTTTACCTCTTCTGAATATATATGGGTTAGGATGTTCTAAAATCAGTGAGAATGACAAAGAATTACTGGATAGGATTCCTCTCATTAAAGTTTCTCTCCTTGTTAAGAAGAAAACAATACATCTTTTTTCTCAGATTCATAATTTGTGGATCACAATGGATGCTTTGCTAAACTTTTGTAATAAGTAGTAATACATGACTTGACAAAATTGTTGCCCAGGTTCAAACTAAAGCTCACAGCAGCAATGTCCTCTGCTGCTGAAAAACCGCCGCTGTCATAAGGCACCCTGCTGCTGAGTCTGCCGAGTGCCACTGCAGGGACCGGCAGCTCTATTTTGAGGCACCAGGGACTGCTCCGCCACTGCAGTTCTGTGGTAAAGCGAAGTACCACACAACAAACCCAAGGCACCATGGCAACGTGGTACCCAGGGCACGTGGAACCCTGCATTAATATTCTTAAGACTCTAATGAAAATGAGTTTATTATTCATTGGAAGTCTAATCCAAAGCCCACTGAAATCAGATGGAAAGACTTGCACTAACTTCAGTGGTTTGTGACTATTATGGTTAGGAATATTAAAATAGTGTGCCAGCCTGAAAAGTCTTGGAATGTACACCTTCATTTTCAAAATGTAGTAAAAGGCACTATGCTGTATTCTTATATTTACAAATATCCCAGACTTCTTTAGGATGAAGGTAGAGTTGAAAAAGTATTTATTACTTTACTATCTATCTTTGCAAAACATTCTCAAAGAAGGCCAGATTATCTTGGTTTGTTGCAGGCAGCAGAAAGGAGCTAAAATGTGGCCAAAGCTGAATAGGTGAGAGTTACCCTTCTGATTAAAGCTCACTTACTTGGTTCCTGCAACATCGTATATTTCCACTTCACTTCTCCCACTGGCATAGGGCATAGCAGAACATAGTTGTGCTCTGCCAATTCTGAGTTGCACAGAGTTCCTTCAGAACCATAGTCAGTTGGCACAAATTAGAATAGACCCATGAACACTCTAATGTTGTGATGGATGCATATTAGGTCAAAGAACAAAAGACTGTCATATCTGTCTTTGATGATTGCCCTCTCACTCTATCACCTTCTCCTGAACAAAGCTGATCTCATTGTAGAAACTTGTGTTCTTGCCACCAAGAAAAAGAACTATTTCTCAGAATCAAATCTTTGTCTGATTGCCACTGCCTGAAAAAAATTCTGTAGTATTGATTTGAACAGAAGAATATATTTTTCTGATATGTATTTTAAAAAAATATTTTTTAAAGGAAATTCCGAACACAGTAGAGCAGGAACTGCGCAGAGAGGTTGAGGATCTGAAGCTCCGTCTGCAGATGGCTGCAGACCATTACAAGGAAAAGTTCAAGGAGTGCCAAAAGCTCCAAAAACAAGTGAATAAACTTGTAGATCAGACAGTAAGTAGCACTGGAGGATCCATTAGCCCTCTGCCTTTTCAGTGTTTAATTTGTTGTTCCAAAGAAAAGTGCATTTAACCATAAAGAGGAGTCAGAGCACTATGTGAGCATTGGTTAATGAATTTAATACTTTCTGTAATAATGTACTTTCTATAATGTTTGATAAGCTGTCAAAACCAAACATAGGATCCTAGTGTTTGTTACATTTAGAAAGCTTACTGAGTTTATGTAATTTTGTAAACTGGGTTATCTTCAAGGCAGAGCTATGGAATAGAGGAAACTTTGGCACTGCATTTTCATTTCTTCACTCATCTCCCATGCAGAGAAGGTGGCAGAACTTAAGAAAAAGACTTAAAACAGAGATGGGAAGAAGGGTTTCATACAGCAAGAGAGCTGTGTATCTGCAACTCTCGTGCATACATGCTTGCTTGATTATTTTATCTTTTTATTTGGAGTGTTGAAACAACCTGATTCATACCTGTAATTTTCCGTTGATTTGACCTTATCATCCAGAAGGTCAGTGGCGTAATCCCATAATGTCTTTTGGCAGCATCTAGTCTCCTGTCTGCACCTTGCAGTATGTATGGTATATGGTTCTTGTATGCAGTGTGTATCTGACATCTAACTTCCAGCTCAAGTCTTAGCTTAAAATAAAAAACAAGAACTATAGTATTTATCATCAGTCATTTATTAATCATTATCATTCCTAATTCTTATAATTTAAAGTGGAACATTAAAACTCAATTTTTAAAGCTTACCAAATCTTCTGCAAAGGCAATCTCTCCTTAGTTTGTTTTGTGAAATAATTTTTATAATTACTGGTTTTGAAAGAAAATTATTTTAAATTATTTTAAAATGTGGCAGTCATCTGGTCTTATTTCAGGGCTGGTAGCAAAAAAATGCAGTGGAGATTGTATAAACTCTATTATTTTTCCTTCCCCTCTACCTTGACTACAAGTAACTTTAGTGAGTCCGTTGCCGATAGAAGATGTTAAGTCAGAAAAGTAAATTGTTTTGCTTTTGTGTTTTCTTCAGCTTTTAAACAAAGTGGTGGATGGTAAAAAGAAGTGAACTAATTTAATAATATATTTGTGTTTTCAACTGTTACACAAGCAATTACCTAATAGTTCCTAATCCAAGTTTCCTTTGAATAAAATACCAAACTATTTTTTCGTAAAGAGAACTGCAGGGAATGAACAGAAAGTGACAGATGCCTCAAACATTGAGACAGCTACTGCAGTTGTTAAGGATAAAAAGCTGACCACATCTCCAGGTATCACCAATGTAAAGTCTTTTTGTAACCTTTTCTATTTGTTAGCTTCAAATAGAATATCTATTTGTGAAGCAGTTTGCAAGAGAAGTACTTTTTATATGATCTACAAACTCTTGGTGTTTGGAGAATCCAGTGGAAACAATTGTGAACACTGATTTGAGAGCCTGTCTCTGCAAACAATTTTACCCATAAATATTCCCAATGGGTCTGCTCACATGAGTGAGGGTTATTATGTAAATGTTGGCAGGATTGACTCCCTAATTGGAGTTTAATCAAATTAAATTATTTCTTTAGATAAAAAAAACAATTACAGTAAAAAGAAATCTCAGAATGTGTACAGCAGCATGACAGCTCTTCAGCCATGCCATATTTTTAGTTTAATGCATTAATTGCAGAATCAATGATGGTAAAGTGTTCCGTGATCTGCAGAAAAGGATAGAATAGGTATCTTATACCTATAAATGATAATGATTTTCTAGAAAACACTTGACAGCCTTGTAACTTTCATGAGCTATTAAGCTTCCAATAAAGCTAGTCTTCTAAGTATGAGGTAACATGTAATAGGTCATAACGTATATTAGAGAGAAACTGAATAATTGCAATTTTGTGACATTTAGAGCATTAAACAGTTTTTCAAAAGGTTAAAATAGATGTATCAGTAACATTGTAGTCTGAGAATTAAGTTTGTAAGTAGCTTAATTTATTAGAGGGGTGTTCAGCCCTCCAAACACACTTTATTTGCTGCAGAATGTTTCTGTTCAGCATGTGTATCCAGTCTTGCTCAACTGAGGGCCTTTATTGGAAAGAGCCTGATCACATACTCAAAATATATATATAAAAAAGGAGCAAAAACTAGGTGTCTTCATTTTAGATTCCGAAGGGGCAGCTGTGTTAGTCTAGTAAAGCGCAAAAAAAAAAAAAAAAAAAGGCAAGGAGTCTTGTGGCACTTAAAGACTAACAGGATTGTCTCCCATGAAAGCTCATGCGATAAATAAATCTGTTAGTCTTTAAGTGCCACAAGACTCCTTGCTTTTTTCTTTTTAAATATGGTTGTGGCTGACAGATTGTATTATGTGCATTAGGGATATAGAAATTAGTTTGTTTAAAAAATCCTTTAAACATTCTAATGATAGACTGGTTAACTATTTAAATGGGAGTGGGGTGGGGGGAGGAAATATGCTGTACTGGGTTCCTCAGTGCCAAATGAGTTTTCTAGCTGTGGTGTTGTGCCTGCATAGCTGTAGTTTGGCAAATCACTCAGCAGAGCTGAGCCCAACTGCAGTTCCTTTTGTCCCTTCCCCCACTCTGGTCTGGGCTCCATGCCTCCCACAAGCAAGAGCTGCTCTCCTTGCCTTGTGGGAGCCAAACCTAGTTGCCACACCCTTCCTCCCAGTTTAAAGTAAGCAGCTGTTTGAAATGTTTAACCAGCTGATTATCCTTTAAACTGTTAAGCTTTTACATCCCTAAGGTGCATGTTGTCACCAGGATGCATGTTAATATGTAACTATTGGCAGCATTTAAACTGTTTTCCATCCCTGTTTTACTGCATTGTATTATTACAAAAACAAGACTCAATATTCTTTTTCCTCCCCCCCCCCCCTCAATATTTGCAGTTAGCCCCAATTCACCTGATATAGTTTCAGAGTTCATGGTAAAGGAGCAAGCACGTGAAATGAACAAAGAAATTGCTGAGAAAACAGAGAAATATAAGAAATGCAAGCAAATGTTATCAGTAAGTAAAGGGCTGCTTTGGAAAGTTGAACAGAAAATAGGTACAAGGAATAAATTTCAAAAACTTTGAAATAGCCTTCTCAGTTACTGAGCTGTTTCTTCCCTTAATGCTCATTCCTAAAACACACAGGTGATCGTAGTAGAAACTTTAACATAAGCAGGTATCTCTATAGTAGAATATTTTAAGACCTCATTGACCAGCCTGAATCAGTGGAATGGAAATCTCTGCAAAGAGATCTTGAGAGGCAACTATTTAAACAAAGTGCATTCACTTTCTCCCATTAAGCTTATCACTCCATATTTCTTTCTTTCTTTTTTTTTTTGACAAGTATATTATGCTAATATGTTCATTTACCATGGTGTGACTTATGCAAGGCAATTTTATCTATTACTTGTTGGGGGTGGGGTAGGTGGGTTACATTCATGCTAGTTCGTCACCGACTTGTGTTGGTCATTCGAGTTGCATGCAATGCTTTAAAGCAAGCTTTTGCTTTGGCCTTCTGGATGACAGGTGCTTTGGATATTTGCAAAGCTTCCTGGAATAGTTTTTTTTAATTGAAGTTACTATAAGACACCTTATAGAATGGCAGTATGTTTTGAAGAGCAAAAGTAATACTGCTAGAGAGGTTAGAACAGATAAGGGGATAGAAGAATAGCAGCTTTGTTGAAGGCTCATGGGGGAAAAATATATTGGTCCTCATTATTGTAGTCCCCAGTGCCCTCGTCATCTTCAAAGCCTCACCACGTAGATGACAGTTTGCTCGGTTGTAATTCATCTGGCAATTGCCTAATTCTGGGAAGCCCTCAGTTGCATGGTCAGATGATTTTAAAGAAACTAAAATTCCATAGATATGTAATATTTTAAATGATTTCTCATGACTTCTGTTATATTGCTTTAGGATGAGAAGATGAAATGCAGTGTTTATGCTGATGAATTGGCCAAATTGGAGCTGAAATGGAAAGAACAAGTAAAAATCAGTGAGCGTGCAAAACTTCAGCTGGCGGCAATGGAGGATCAATATAAAGTAAGTTTACTCGCTCTTGTTTATTAATGTGATGAATGGGGCTCTAGCAGTCTGGTTATTTAGAATAATTCTAATAACAAGATAATGTTAATAGAGGCAAGCATAGAAATGGAAAATATATTTTGGACCTGAGTAAGAGACTCATTTAATATTTAAGTATTTATACACATGAGAAGATGAAACAGATCTTGTAAATGTGTTATTGAAAGAGAGCTACTTATGAAAGTGGATTTAGATGGACATTAAAACTATTAATCTTGTTTGTACTATAAAATAAGTGGTAATCCATTCTAACAGCCATACGGTTCATAGTAGTATTAGCAGACATGGAATATGTGTTTAAAATTTACATATAGCTTTGCATTGCTGTTTTTAGCATGAAGTGATTCATGACCATCTTATTTGTTCTGTTAAATTTTAAGGCTGGCTCAAGCTGACTTATTTGTTTGAAATGGTTCTTGGGTCGTCAATGAATTTACTTAATTTAGGGGATCTCCAGTGAAACCTTAATAGATATCTATCTCTCCAGAACATACATTCAGCAGACAGGGAGGCACAACTGGTAGTCTTTGCTCTTTGGAAGTCTCATAGCTTATAGGTGGCATTGCACATCATGTATTAGCAATATTTCATTCTGGACCAACTGTTAGGATAAACAGATGGAAAGAGGCAGAAGTAAAATATTTCCAAGAAGCAAGTTGTCAGGCATGTTCTCAGCTGGATGTACTTAATTAGTATAATTTGGCCTACAGGCAGGAAAGCACAAGGACACCCTTCTTGGTGCCATTTCTTCTAAATATGGGTTAAATCTAATTAGGACTGAATTGATCACTTCATAAGAGCAAGCTCTCCTAGGGACATCAACAGTTATTCAGAAACTTTTTTATCTTTTCCACAAAATGTGGAACAGTGCTAAAATAAGTTGGCAAATAGTGCATGAATTGCATGGTCAGTGCTTGATAATTCCTTACCTTTCACTATTGTAAGGGCTATTATTCCCCTAACAGAAAATGTATTGAGGCCTTATGTCTTGGTAATTGATAGTGAAAATTACAGAAGGTCAATTAATGTCTGTCTTAATTTATTTTTAATTTATAAACGACATCATCTTTCACATGTTTAGGGATCACTTACCATACGTTATCTAATAGAAACACATAATTTTTGCCCCAGACAACAAAAATAAAAGATAATTGCCAGAAAAAAAGGAAGTAATCCCCATATAAAATTCTGTTTTTCTTCAAGAAAATGTTTTTGGTAAAAATGGGCCTTGCATCATGTTTTGAAAGTCAGCAGTTCTCCCTCTGTTGGACCAACTGGTGGAATGAATTCCAGAACTGAGGGCTCTTCCCTGACCATACTTGGTCATTGGCAAATATTTAACTGATAGGTTGTTTGCTCAAGTGTCCCCTTGATACGAGTAGTGCTTAGATGACCCCAAGTGACAGTGGTGTGTGGGGGCACTCAACCCTACAGGTATCCAGGATCCAAATCATATATATGCCAGGTGTGGCCAGACGGTGGCTCAGGAGCCGCATGTGGCTCTTGAATGAAAAATTGTGGCTCATGGAAGGATGTCAGCGAATCAGTTTAGTAGATAAAATTATATGGCTATATGTCTCAGCGCAGCTCTTGAAGGTTTAATAGTCAACTTGTGTGGCTCTTGAGTTCCATAAGTTTGGCCACCCCTGATATATGCCATTAAAGGTCTGATCTACTGCAATTTTTAAAATTTCACATTGAAGCAAGTAAGAAACCAGTGCAGTTTCTGGAAGAAATATGTTGTTCCCCGTAAGTGTTTCCCCAAACGGGTTGACAGCCACCTTTTCCAGTACAGTACAGCTTTTGAAGGGTCTTCAGGGGTAATACTATGTATAGATTATTGCATCAAAGCAGTCTAAAAGACTTTAATGAAGTCTACTGTAATGAAGTCAGCATTGGCAAAAAGACAAACAACCAAAAAGAGCCCCCAAACCCAAACACCTAAACAGACACAGATGGAATTCCTGGAACATTTGGGATGCCTAGAGTGCTCCTATGATGTGAATTGAGCTAAAGAATGTGAAAACCTTTTTGATAACAGGTGTCTGAGGACCACCTCTGATATACCTTAAACACAGTATTTTCCACCAACTAGTATCACCTTAGCCTTACCTGGATGGAGTCCCAAACATCTGGCTTCCATTCACTTCCAATCTCAGCCAGACCCTGGAAAAACAGAGACATGGTGTCATGTATGTCATATAAAAGTGTGACAGAGTTTCATGTTGTCCTCATATTTATGTCATAGGGCCCAAATGCCATTTCTAGCTCCCTTTCCTCCCTTTGACAGTGTCAACACATTGAATAGGAAGAGTCATGAAGTAGAGTGTTGTGAAACCACACACAAATGTAGTGAGTATTCTTTGAGAGGAGAACAACCCAGAGTTCTTCTGTTGATGCTTATATGGGATTTTTGAACAGGCATCTGGAAAGGCCTGAGAACAACATCTGTTAAGTAGTTGGTCCCTCATCCAAAATAATACAGATCTATTGGCAAGACTCATCAGGATCAATGTTCAGGACAAGACCTTCCACTTCTAAACTTCTCTTTGGGAGAAGTGTACCCATCATCACTACTCTTACTCTTGCTTTTTCTTATTGTTCCCAAGCTTTGTTTCTGAATAAAGAAGAACAGCTGGTCTAAGGTCCTGCTCCTGTTAGGCTCCATGATACCAACTAAACACGGTGTTATAAAATAAATACAGTAAATGAACCAAAGAAAATAGAGGAAAATATTTTTTGCTAACATAGAGCAGTGGTAGTAAGAATTGTTGCAGATAGCTGTAGTAAGTAAAATATTTTCAGGCAGAAACGTGATTTTAAATTGCTTAGTGTTTTATGTACTTACAGCATGAGAAAGGGGGAAATG
The DNA here is from genome assembly GCA_007922195.1 of Podocnemis expansa. Taxonomy (NCBI): domain Eukaryota; kingdom Metazoa; phylum Chordata; order Testudines; family Podocnemididae; genus Podocnemis; species Podocnemis expansa. Next base: position 14,239,890 of record ML681964.1, on the reverse strand, counting down.
ATACAAATTCCCTAATCTAAGTAATGCAGACTACTTTTCATGTAGGTTCAGCTGGCAGAAAAAGAGAGAGAAATAGAAGAGCTGATGTCACATTTGGAGGTCTTCACCAATGAGAAGGTACTGTAAGCATCTTATGTTTAGTGGGCTCTAATGCTTCATAGATACCAAAGCTAGAAAGGGCCATTCTTACCCTCTAGTTTAGTCTGATCTACCGTAATAACACAACCAGTAAACTTCCCCAAAATAATTCATTGGGTGTATCTTTTAGAAATATATTCAGTCTTGATTTAAAAATTGCCAGCGATGAAGTATGACGTATCAACCATGATGCTCGGATAATTATTCCAATGGCTAATTGACACCCCTGTTAACAATTTTTTGCTTTATTTTCAGTCTGAATGTGTCTCACTTCAGCTTCTGTTCTTTGGTTCATATAATTCCTTGGTCCACTAGACTGAAAAGACCAATATTAAATATTTTGTTCCCCAAGTAGATAACTATAGACTGTAATCATTCATAATTTTCAGTTTGTTAAACTAAAATAAATTAAGCACCCGAAATCCATGGCTATCAGGCACTTTTTCTAATCCTTTCATAATTCTCATGACTTTTCTCTAAATCCTCTCCAGTTTAGTAGTAGGAATTCTTGAAATTTAGGCACTAGAACTGGACACACAATTTCTGCAGTGATCATACCAGTGCCATAGATGGAGGTAAAATAACCTCTCTACTTCTACTCAAGATTTTCCTGGCTATGCATCCCGGGATTGTATTAGCTCTTTTGGCCAGGATGTCACATTGGGACTCGTATTCAGTTAATTATCCACCATGACCCCTAAATCTTTTTCAGAACCACTAATTGCCAGAATAAAATCCCCCATTCTGTAAATATGACGTATGTTCTTTGTTCTTATATATGTGTCTTTAGCTATATTAAAATGCATGTTTTTAATCCATTTAACTAGTGCTATGTTAATTTTGTATTGTTCTAGTTTTTTAATCAGAATATTAAATGCCTTAAAAAATTCTAAGTATATTTCATCAACAACATCATGTGTATCAGCCAAACTTGTCATTTCTTCAAAAACAGATACTAAATTAAATTGACTTGGTATATTTTCCATAAACACATGTTGATTTTTGTTAATTAAATTATCCTCCTCTAATGCTTTATTATTTGAGTCCTATATCAGTTTTTCTCTTATGTTGTCTGGGAATGATGTTACGTTGACAGGCCTATAATTAACAGTTTACCTTTCTAAAATTGGCACAATATTAATCTTGCTTCCAGTCTTCTGGAATTTCCTTAGTGCTCCAAGACTTATTGTAAATCAGCTTTAATGGTTCAGCTAGATTCTCTTTTCAAATACTGGATATAAAGTATCTAGACCTGTTGATTTAAAAAATGTCTAGCTTTTGTAGCATCTTTTTAATATCCTTGAGAGATACTAGTGGGATAGAAAGTCATCTATTTTCTCCCCAAATATGGAACAGAAATGTTAATTGTGCATTTTTGCCTTTGCAACATTATTATTGTTAATTGTACCATTTCCATCTATTAATGGAAAGTATTGTTGTCAGGATTCTTTTACCTCATTGTATATTTAAAGAATTGCCATTTGTCTTAACTATTCTGGCCATAGATTTCCTTTGTGTCTGAGGGGTTCCCTTACCAATTTTTTTTTTTTTTTTTTTACAATTCCTAACTTCTTATTTGTATTCATTATTATCAGCTTACTTTTCTCCCTTTAGCTGTATTTTATTGATTGAGTGAGTGATTGACTGACTGACTGCTGTATTTACTTCCTTTCTAAACCAGGTTGCTTTTCCCCCCCCAGCAGCACAGCCTTCTTCCTCAGCTGTGGGGTTGTGCCATTTGGGGATGTAGTAAGGTGTTCTTAAGTGAGTCCGAAATTATCATTAACATTTTTCTGATTGATTCCTCCAAGCTGGTTTGGTTTATAGTTGTTTTTAGTGTTGTTAAATTGTCCCTGTTAAAAGTGTGTGTGTGTGTGTGTGTGTGTGTGTGTGTGTTACTGGTCTGAACTTTATTCTGCTTTTAAATTATAAATATGATCAAGTCATAATAACTTGTACCTAAATGACCATTAATTTTTAGTACTGGATCATTTCCTCTTTATACTTTAGGACCAAGTCTGATGAAGAACTCTCTTGTGCTGGCTGCATCACTTTTTGAGTTAGGAAGCCGTCATCTATAATGTGTAGAAGTCCAAATGTTTTATAGTAGTGGGAGCATGAGACAGGTAGCATATGTCACTCAAACTGAAATCTCCCAGGACCACATTTTTCCCATGTAGATTATAGATGGGTGTGGTCATCCTGTTGTAATTTGGTGATCTGTGGCAGATGTCAATTAATGCACTCCTTCTTGTGTTTTAACTGTTAGGATATTGAACCATAAGCTTTTAAGGTCATTTTCTTCTTTGTGATTTCACTGTCTCAGAAACAGATGCCTCCTGACATAGAATGCCACTCCCTTTCTGTTTTCACCAACTTGATCCTTCTGAAAATCAGTGGCTATAACCTATTTAAGATTACATCATTAAATCATCCCACTAGCTTTCAGTAATACCAACTACATCAAATTTATGTTCATAAATGAACAATTCCAGTTCCTCTTTTTTTGTTATCCAGGTTCCTCGCATTTGTGTATAGGTAATTCAAGAATTCTTCATGTCCTTTTGATTTCGTTCTCATCATCTCAATTTTTTCCTTTTTTCCCCGTCCATGTTTATTATTCCCTGTCTGTGCTTATTATTAGTTTTAACTTCCTTTTGCCTCCCTTGCACCTTCCCTTCCTCCAGCCTTGATTAATTTGTTTTAAAGAGATAGTGGGGATCTGTATATAAAGCAGTCCACTCATAAAACATGAAAAGATGAAGTTTGAAAGGAAGTGAAACTGAATTAACTGATTTTTAAATAATAAGAATTAAGTTGATAGTGAGATTTCTATAAATAACTTTCAGATTTATTTTAAAAAAACCCCACAAACCAAACAAAAATAGTGAAACATCAAAACCTCTTACTTGATGTTTAGAAATAAGTTTATTATGCTATAATAGTATTCCAGAAAAAAAAAGGGGGGGCATATTATTAATCTGGTAAAATTTGTAAAGCAGAGTGTTTTTCTATACTGGTTATTTTTAGAATTAACTGCCATCCATAACAGAATTCTTTCTCTTTCCCTTAGAAATTTGGGTAATTCTGCATGTCAGAATCTAGTCTGATATCTCAAAAGAATAGCTCATATTCAGATATAGTTTGATAAATTATTATTTCTGCTACTTGGTATGAATTGTTTCTGTAATAACCAGACACCTGCATACTCCACCAAAAATCCTCATCATTACTGCACTGGAGCTTATTCCCACAAGCAGCTAGTGAGAAACAGATTGACAGATGTTATATTGGTGATCTTGCTAACGATCTCTTCAGAGCTGTAGTTTATGCAACAGGACATTTGTATATCTTCCAATCCCATTCCAGATTTTTAAGTAAGTGTTCAAAAGTGAACTACCACTTTAAAAAACTGGCTTTCTAATCAAATTCAGCACTAATATGATTTGAAACTCAAGAAATCTATTCTGAAATCTTAAGATTATGATCTAACACTGAAAGTATTGTTATTGGTTTGCATTGCCATTGTTAATGAGTTTTTATTCTGTTTCCCAGTGCAATGTCTTAATCGCAATATGATAGTTTTTGCAAAGTATTGGTAATCGAGAGAGAGAGAGAGGATATATGTGAGCAGTATTTAGCAGCGCTTTTATTTCATAATCAATGATTTTGTATAATTGTAGCATAAATTAAACTAGATGGAAAATAAGAATATTTAACATTTTTTGATCTCAAAAGCAACCTAAAAATTCTGCTGAGACTTTTTGATACAAATGTATAGCCAAATATATGACCGTTTTTTTTTTTTTTGTTAAATGCATTGGCACCATATTCTAATTCATAGAAAAAAAAAGTAAAAGTCAGGCATTTGATACCAACTATTTATCTGGAGGGAATCATTTTTAGCTGGAGAGAATCATTTTAAACAACACACATTAGGAGGCTTGCAACTGTAAAAATATTGTATGAAGCTTATAAAAGCTTGTAATGTAAATATCTATAAATTTGCTAGAACAATTCCAAGAAAGAATCAAAGTGCTCTGCTAGAGTGGAATCATGATTTAAAAGGTTAAGCATAGTACAGTAAACAGCTCTTCAATTTATACTCCATTATCAGTGTTTGTTTATAAATGTCACTAAACATAGCATTCTAAAAATGTTCATTTGTAGTCTCTTCAGACCTATAAAATTACTTAGTTTCTGTTTTATTTACATACTTCTATAGCCTTTGATTTTTAATCAGTCTCTACCCTAACAGTCCAGCTTATGGCTAAGTCTATTTTATAGCACCTTTTACAAGCACTTTGATGTACATTCTATTTTAATCTTAGGTGATGCTGGAATTACAGTATTAAATGCCATCGTGTTTTTAGGAAAAATGTTTCCATATTGCAGAAGAAAGCTATAAGCATATGGGACATTTCTACTTTGAGAATGTGTCCCAGACTTTTAGAAAGTAGACACCGCACTTTGAACTTCTTTTGATTATATCTTGTGAGTTTATAAACAGAAAACGTCTTCACTTTTTCTGATGTTTTCTTAGTATTGTTTAGTTTCCATTCTTTTGCTTGAAATGGGTGGAATAAAGGCATGTCACTTTTAACGTTTTTCTCTTACTGAAAGCAAGAAACCGTAAACCAGTGAGATAGAAACTCCGTATTTGTCAGGGTAGCTCCATTTAAGTCAAGTTATCCAGTGTATCCAACCTAATGTATTTAATAGCCTTTACAAAAAAAAGTATCATTTGATGGATAAAAAGGTGTTCCGTCAAGACTGTACCTGCTTTCTGTATGTGTTATAAGGATATTCTTATATGATGATGTTTTTGAGATAAAACAGGAATTTTATTTTTGACTTGTTCACAATATGCTCCATATCATTTCTGTTGTAAGGCAAGAACAGGTAGAAATAACAGATCATCTACATGTTCTGTAACTGATTGTTTTGTATTTGCTTTGCAAAAGTGGGTATTTGTTAAAACAGTACTAGTGATTTGGACTGTTTGAGTTTGAATTGATGATGGAAATTCAAAATAGACATTCCTATAAATAATTTATATTTTTTTAAAATGTAGCAAAAATCTGGAGCAAGGGTGTCAAACTTACAGCCCTTGGGACCAAAACGGCCCACAAAGGACACTGATTGAGCCTGTGGGAGCTACTGCTGGGACTGTGCCTTGGAACTCCCTGCAGCAGCAGCAAACAGCAAAGACAGGCTGCCACCAGCAGAGCAGGGCTAAGGGCTTCTGAGTCACTCACAGGATCTGAGGCAGAGCACGGGAGCAAAGGAAAGTGCTCCAGCCAATTCTGGCTCAGTTCTGCCAACCAATCAGAGTCTCAGAGCAGTCTGGGTTGGGCTCCAGAGAGCTCCTGCACAGCCTCCCTCCCCTCCAGTGTGGCCCCCCACACTAAATGAGTTTGATGCCACTGGTCTGGGGTTATTAAATAAGTCAGCTATGTCAAGTGATGAAAGGTGGATCTGAAAATTGGCAGATGAATAGTTGAAGAATTCTTTTTTAAATGGAAGGTTTTAAGTAAACTAAGTATTTCATCAGAATCAAATATTTGATAACTTGACTCTATATGTTAATTTTTTAAATTTTCTGTTAATTAGGATCTTGGCAGGAGTCAAGAAAATCAAGCTTCAAGAATAACTAAAGGGCAGATTTCTCAGCAGGATTTACATTTTCTCAATCCATACACAGAGGAAAGTGAATTAGTTCCTGTAGTTCCAAGTAGAGTACCAGTATTGCAGTTTGGAAACCCTTATGCAACCCAAGAAACAAGAGGTTGGTAAAATTTATTTTCCTCAGCTTATATAAGGACAAGACTGGACTGTTGATATCTTGGTATACAATATGTTTGTTCAAAATGCTGAATTCATTAACAAGTTTGTCAGCCCTCATCACTAAGAGGAAAGCTTTCAAGAGGGGACAAGAACAGTGGTGTATTTGTATCAGCTTTTGTTATGGATTCCATTTACCAGATTTTGGGTTTTGGTGGAGAGCTCGTTTTATAAAATCTAAATTGAAAACATTTGAAGTCAGGATTTAATTACTACTATTTTGACAACAGCCATACTAATTAGAATAGAATAGAATCTAATCAAATCATAGGGCTGGAAGGGACCTCGTGAGATCAAGTCCAACCCCCTGGGGCTTGAGCCCAGGACCTTCTGAATTATATTGAACAGAACATTTATACAATAAATAAGAGGGCCTGTTCTTCTTTGTTTTTATTTCAGATGGAGCGGATGGTGCTTTTTATCCTGAGGAGATCCAAAGACTACCTGTAAGGACCTCCTCATGGGAACTAGAAGGCAATGTAGTATGCAGTCAGCCTGCTCGCAACCTTAGTCGGCCTGATGGTCTGGAAGACCCTGATGATAATAACGTAAGTTAGCTTCATTGTTCTTATTTTCTCACTTCATTTATTAAGGAGCATCCATAAACTAACAATTGTTTAGATATAGTGAGCATTTAAACCTGCTAATGCACTTAAGCATTCTTTAAATGTGAAACTGAGATATCTTGATCACTAATTAAGGTGAAACATTTGTGCACGAATTGTTGAAAATTTAGTTAAGTCTCTTGAATTCTAATTCTAGTTTATTTTCCTTTTGGAGTCATAACCTCTGATTACAGCTAATATTTAAAAAGAAAATAAATTGTTTAATTTCATCATACTGCTGTTTATTTATATAGTCGTACTCCTCTTCTTTAAGGTTACATAGACAGCCTTCCTTGAACACAGATGTTTTTAATTCTCTCACCAGTGTGTTAAAACTCAGTTGACACTGAAGACAAAACAACAGCTGAAGGATTGTGTTATCAGTGTTTATGAATTTAATGTTTGGCATATAGTTCAGTGTGTAAATTTATGAAGACAGATTTGAAAAAGATACAGAACAAAAGAAATATTTAAACAGAATGAAAATATTAAACATTGAGACGGTTTCGATTTTGGCTATTTTTACCCATTAAAGTTTAAGTGGTGGAAACTTTTGTCTGTTGTCTAAAACAAGTTAAAGTGGTATTGTTTGCTAATATCCTTTCCAGGGTTTTATAATGTCATGATTTCTTAGCAGAGGTGATACGTTAGTATATGATAGCATATATCACAATTGTAGATGAGCAGGTGAATGAGCCCCTTTCGAGTGACTGAGAATCTTCGTTTGTTTTTTATTTTATATGGTTAGTGCAGATAATCTTTTTTAAAAACAAAAGAATGGTTTTAATGAATTAGTTTATGAAGTAAACCATGCCCTATCTGCTTTGATTTGAACAGTCCTTTTACTGTATTTCAGTTTTTAGGTGCTCTTGCTGCTTTAAGAAATATTTTGGGAATACTTTTCTACAAAGTGTGGTGTTCTTTGCAAGTATGGTGGTATCATGACCTGTTTCTCATTTAGTCTAGTTTGCCACATTTAATTGCTATTAACCTTTGCAGAAACTGATCAGTGTTCAGACAGGCATGATTTTAGCCTTGGTGCTCAGCACCTATAATGGAGAAAAATGTATTTCTTCCTCCTGCCTTTTGAACTCTATGTCCATTATTGTGAATAATTAGGGAAACTGTCAGAACTTTTGCAGCCTATTTAAGGTCTAGAATATCATCTTTGTGCTGTTGCCCACCTTTTCTTCACATTTTGCATATTTAATTTGATCATTCTTGGCGCAGACATTATATATGACAAGCCCTTCTCTTCTTTAGTCATCTGCTGCTGTTTAATTAGCAGAATGTTCTTCCTGATCTATGTGTTTTGCCCTTTTGCAAACCCCAGAGAAACAGTGCTAGAGTCTTGTGCTCATTTGCTGACACAGCTTAGATTTTGTAATGAGACGGAAGGAACCTAATATGCTCAGATAGGAACCAACTTCAGGTAAGTGTGTCAAGAAGATGCTATTTGATGCAAGGAAAGTAGTAATTTATACCATAGGAATTGATTTTCTTCCATTTTTCTGGCTGTCAGATGAAAATGGATTAAGAATGGCAAAACATATTAGTTTCCAAATAAAAGAGAGAGGGGATACATGTGAATATGTCAAAATTCTCCTTCTTTGAAAATAAATAGTTGCAAAACTCTTTTTAGAGAGACTCACTGATTAACTAAAGCAAGAAGAGGGATTTTAAATGAGACTTTAAGAGATCAAATGACTCATGATTTCCATGAGATGGGGTAGCTCCAATGAAAGAAAGTCATTGTGCTATAGGTCTTTGTAAACATTGGAAGTGGGGAGAAGCCAATAACAGTTGTGTGCACCTATGAAATTAAAAGGCGTTGATGTCTGGGAAACAGTGTAAACTTAGAGGCAAATGGAGACAGAAACCAGATAATGACACTAATCTTAAAATGCACGTTAGGGAATGATCCCTAACTTGTGTGAATCCTTGATAAGGGTACAAGGTCTGACTAAATGCTCTAGTCTAGTTCACTCTGCAGCAACTGGGTTACCCTCTCAGATTGAGAATACCTTGAAATAAGAATATCAGCAAAAAGACAAGTTACAAAATGCTTTGTTAAGATAAAACCTAAAGATACCGATGAAAGAAGCCTTTCAGCAAAAATTTATCTTGTCTAATTTTTATTTGTAAATTACAGAACTTCTGTGCAGATAGATATTTCTGAAATGTGACAGGAGTCCTGTGGCACTTAAAGACTAAAAAATGTATTTATTGCATGAGCTTTCATGGGAGAAAATCCCACTTCGTCAGATGCTTTGAAGATGGGGGAACTTAGAGAATGGGAGGAAAATAAATGCAAGGGAGTGTAAGTCATAGGGTCAGGTCACACTGTAACAGCAAGTCAAAGCAGTTGTTAAGCATCTTCAAAGCATCTGACGAGTGGCATTTTCTCTTATGAAAGCTCATGCGATAAATAAATGTGTTCAGTCTTTAAGTGCCACAGGACTCCTTGCTTGTTTTGCAGAACTAGATTAACATGGCTACCCCTTTGGAATTCTGAAACATAGTAATTTAATAACCAATTGGATAGTTTGGTTAATGGGTATAATATACACATAAAGAAACATTAACTTGAGAAGATAGAGCAGTAAGTACTACACAAAATATTCCACAGACTCTTTCAGAAATGATATTTTTCTGGTAGAAGAGACCTTGAGATAGAATTTGCTTGGATACAAATGTCTTATCATAAGAATGCTAAATACAGTATTTTGGGTGTGCTGCTACTCTCCAACTTTTTGTAGATGGCAAAATTAGCGATATCAGAAAAGTAGTAATTTTTTTTGAGTAATGGATAATTTCAGTTTAACATCATACAATCACCATACATAATGTTGTGTTCTAGAAATCAGTTTACCGAGGTTAAAATCTTCATTTTATAAAAATCTTATAGTGGTGGAAAACAAAGATTTGAGTATTTGAATTTTTCGTGGTGGCTTGAGGAAAAATGAATTGATGCAGAGAAAATAACACTTAAAAATCAGTCCCTTTGATTTTGGGAGGGACAGTGACTTGATTTTCTTTTTCATGGGAACCCTCTCATTGGGGGGTGGGGGGGTGGGATGGGACCATTTTGAAAGAAATCTAAAACATTTGGAGTCCTGTTATTTGTCCTCTTGTTCAGATTCCTCAGATATCAGGTATACATAGACAGTGTTTGACTATAGAGCACTTTGTGGTATTTTAGCTATAATGGAGAATATTTACACCAAATCAAACCCTTTGATTTCAATGACAAATTCCACAGTCAGTGAATGGTGTGAATAATGTCAGACACTTTGGGGGTGGGAAAGACAGAGAGAGAACTTTCCTCCTTCTCAAATGTCTCTCTAGCCTAGTGGAGATTACCTTAAAAAGGAAGAGGAGACCAAGAGTTAAAATCTCACCTTTTCTAATTGCAGTTTAAATTTTCATACTGTTCATTTCTCTTAGTGTAGGCTAAGGCTATGAACCTAGTCTAGAAGACAGTTGGGGAAGAGTTGTTAACACAAACCCCATCTCTGTTTTCAAGTAAGGTAGCAGAGAGCTTATGCAAGCTGTGACCCGGGCCTCCTGGGATAACCACCTGAATATGCAAAGATCAGGGCAAGCTGCAAAAAGGAGAGCAGATTCTCCCAGCACTGGTGGGTTACCTAGAGATAAACTCCCCCAACCAGTCACAAACAATGCTTCTGATCCCCCACAATGGATATCAAGAAGCCACCATATAGTATAGCCAGCTCCCTTTACTGCATTCCAGTCACCGGTCCCCAGTACAGCCACTAGGTCTGTTAAAGAAATAGGTTCTTCGGACCCCAAGGGGTCAGCCACATTACACAGAACAATACAGGCTTGAATCTTACCCAGAGTAACACGCTGCCAGCCAATCCTTTAGTAACTACTACTAAAGGTTTAATATAAAAAGAAAAGAAACAAAACGAGAGATGTTATAGGGTCATAGTGAATCACATACATACAAGTGATTTAGAGTCCAATGAAGATAAGTCCTTGTTTCACAGCTTCAGTTGTTAGTAATCCAGTTTATAGGAATAGAGACCAAATAATCCAAGTGTAGAGTTTGTTCTAACTCTCCCCATGAGAATTAGCAGGGCAGTTTCCAGGCCAGTGTTGGCTGGGATCTCAATCCTGCAGCCCGAACTTTCCCTGAGAAGCTTGGATAGATGTGAGACCAAGGAGTTTGGTTCCCAATGTCCTTTTATAGTTAAAGCTAGCAAGGTTGGCATTTGCAGGTCAATTCTTCACGTGGGCTTTGATGACAGTTTCCAGCTCACTCTTAAGTGGAGCATAGCAATACATATTGTCCTTTGAAGGAAAACCTGCACCTCCTGGGTACCCCAGGTAATTAACTGCATTAGCGCCATTAACAGACAGTTTAAATTGGTACATCAAAGGTCCCTTTAGATGTTAATGTTCCCTCTTGACCCCTTCCAATAGAACAATGGTAACAGATAGAGAAGCACTTCATTCACCTTGCTAACCTCTAACAGGATTAGTATTGTTTAATTTACCGTTACATATTAATGATCTCTAAAGCTGTTTGGGGCAGTGACCACCAAGCCTTTACATGTGTATGCACCGCATCAAACACAACGAGGCCCCAAACCTATTTTGAACCTCTTAGCATTATTACAGTATAAACATTTAATAGTAGTAGTAATATGGTGAAATTCTACTTATGACACAACCGGTTAAATTTGCTAAAATTAGGGGAGTGAATCATACTTTTTTGACTTTTTAGATTTAGCTTTTTTCCTTCCTGTGTAGTCCTTAGCAGGTCATACAAAACCCATAAACCCACTCATTGACTTGTACCATGTCCCATTGTAGTAGCGATTATAATAAAAATAATGATGATGATAATTATAATAAAACCCCAATGCAGATAAAAGATACCATGTAAAACAAAATTAGAGAAATAATATATGCACATTGTAACTGTGAAACTCATTGTAGCAAGATAACGTGGAGGATAAATAGTTCATTTATGTTATAAATGCCGAAGAGTGTGAGAGTTACTAGTCAGTACAGTGAGGGAGTGTCCTTCAATAACTACTATCTGGCTCTCTGTACTGTAAATTGAATTGTATTCCACTCACTTGTGGTTTTAGTCTCTGCTTGCCTTTAGTGCAACGATTGTTTATTGATAGTACAGCGATCAGTCGTAAAGTGTTATGCATTTGTTACAACTCAGTATAAATTATTGTAATGTTTATGGCTAAAAGAGGCATCTTCAGTTACAGACTGTGAGAAAGTGGAAGCTATAGTACTGTGAACTTTCCATTTCTATGTGTATTCCATAGTTCAGTCTGTGCATTGTGAGTTTTTGGCATACTCCTGGCAGAGTTAGGCAACTGCTGGAACCGGGATAACAGATTAGATATGGCATCTCATACATTTTCTCATGATTATAAATTGCTCCAGGGGTACACACAGGGACGTTGCTGCCGCTGGATCTGTGGGACCGCAGTCCTTCTCATCTCTGGCCCTGCTGTGGCAGGGTCCAGACTGGGCCCGGGCCAGCAGCGGCAAAGTCCGGATTGGGCCAGGTTGCCAGCTGCTGTCGTGCAGCAGCTGGGGCTGGATCTGAGCTAGGGCCACCTGCTGTGCTACCACTGGTTGGCTGGGGCCAGATCTGTATCTGGGCCAGGTTGCCAGTGGAAGGAGCCCAGTCCAGCTACTAGACTGGGCCTAGACCCTAACCCTTTTTTTTTTTTTTTTTCCCTCAGGGCAGTGGTGGCCCTGGGTCTCCAGATAACACTACAGAATGTGTTGATCCTCTTTGTAGTATGTTTTGATTAATAGTCAATTCTGTACACGGCAACATTCAGGACAGTTTGTTTTGGTAGTAATTTGAAATGAAGATGATTACAGAAGTGTCCTCAGCAGGGTCGTCCCTGGCGGGGGTGTGGGGCCTTGGGCGAATCGCCCTCTGAGGGGTGCCCACTCACTTCCTCCCAGGCACTGGGGGTGGGGCCGGCCAGCCAGTCCAGGGGAGAGGCAGGCCCCTGTGCCAGCTGTCCCATGCCATGGACCAGGTGAGCTGGCCAAAAGCGGCAAAACAAGAGTCCAGAGTCTGGTTTCTCTGCTGCCCTTAAGCCAGTGGTTGTGAAATGTTTTTCCTTGGGACTTAGCTCCAGAACCCTCTGCCATGCGGCTACCCCCCATTGAAAAAAAGCAGCCGCTACCAGAAAACTGAACAGTGACCATGGCTGGGGGTGGGGCAGTTGGGGGGACGTGGCAGTCCCTCATGGCTTTCATCTTTTCTCTTGAGGCTTCTCTTGCATCTGTGAAATCTACAGATCTAATTTGAGATCACCTACCTGGAACATGCAGAGGGTGATGCCACATACCATACTCCTGTCTCAAGACAGGTAGTATGTAAAGTCTCTAAAATTGCATGTAGTAGCCGGAGTGTGTGTATGGGAGCTCCTTGCAAATGGAGGTGAGGGTGACTCGATGGAGAAATGAGATGGAAGAGCTGAGACAGTGGAAGGAGAAGAGAGCTAATGCCAGGCTGGAAAGAAAGTCCCTGGAAGATCCTGTCTGCTGCCGAGCATGTCCAGGTCCCTCCAAGTCCTGCTCCCTTCTCCACTGCCAAATCCCAGGAACTGAAGCAGCCCTCTGGGTTTCACTTTCACTTCTGCACTTCATCTGCTCCCTGAGTCTGCATGAGTTTCCATGAACACACAATTGTCCACAATATTGTGGTTGAAAGGGTGCTAACCTTCTCTGCTTGGTCTGGTGACCCCTGACAGTGTGCATAAGGCAGTAACGCAATGGGGCTATCCACTCCCCCCCTTCAGATTAGGATCTTGTTATAACTTCTCCTTCCAGCAGATCCATTTCTGGGTTGGATTTTATTTTGTTTCATAGGCTTTCTAATTGTAGAAAAAATACCGTACTTTGTAACACAGGCTCCTACTAGAACAGTTTGCTTTTCTCTTCTCTTTTTAATTATCGGTCAAAAAATCTCTGGAGTTTTTTATTAAGATTTACAAGGTATAACTTTTGTTGTAAGCAAGGGAATTTTCAACCCACTGAAAAAAGAGGCAAGTCCTAATTTGCAAAAATAACTTCAATCCCCATATCCCAGAATTGGTGGAATAAGGGGTGTTCACAGTTTTTTTTCTTTTCTTCATTGGGTCTATTGACAAAAAAACACAAAGGTTGCTTGCCAGTGACCTCAGTCCTTTTCGCATGAATGAGAGAAGCCCAAAGAGATACTGACTCAGAGAGGAAGCCTCGAGGTTGTTTGAACAACAGTTAGCACCTCTTTGTTAGTCCTAATGACTCACCTTTGTGGCAATGCTGATCTACTGCCTTAAGCAACTTTCACCCCAAGCCACTCCTCTGGCCTCACAGTAGTGTTGGCCCTGTGAACTGGGCTGCCACTTTTGCCTGGGTCGCTCAGTCCCTGGCATGGGGGGGGGGCAATGGTGCGGCCCCCACAGGGCCCCCAAAAGCACGGGGCCCTGGGTGGCTGCGTCTCTTGTCCTGCCCTAGTGACGGCCCTGGTCCTCAGATCATAAGGCAAAATCATCCAGCAGAGAATCTTAATTCTTCCTCTTCAAGTAGTGTTTCTGTGAGTACTCCACTTCAGGTGTGCATATACCTCTGCGTGTTGGATTGGAGGTTTTTGGTAGCAGCGTCCATTCGGCCCATGCATATGCCCTACACAGCCTCATGCCTCATACTGAGGATGAGCAGGGATGAATCATCCTCAGTTCCTTCCCATTTGCCTTTAGACTGTGGTGAACCATCAGGCTTTCTAACTTCTACTGAGTGCCTTAATGTTGTTACATAGCATACAGTTGTAGATCATTCCTTTTGGTGGTGGTGTCTTTTCCCTTTTACTTGTGTTTCCCTTTTGTGGTGTCATTTTGGACTTTTATTTATGGGTATTTTGAATTTCCTAGACTTGAATGTTATCTTACCTGCCAGAAAGCTATTCTTTGTAGTGACAGATGCTTTCAGAGTTGAGCATTTGGGGAATATCCATATTCCCTCAAAATATAAGACCTACACTTCATTTAAAAGCAGACTGCATAAGAAGAATGACATAAAATTCAGGCTTCTCATGATGGAACAAGTCTTAAAACTGTTTTCACACCAGAACTTTGAAAGACCCCTCTGCACATACTCTGGATCTAGGCCGGTGAGAGCTTCAAGGGGTAAGATTTCTGATATTTTATCTACATTAACATCTCAGATACTGAAAGCTGCAAGGGAAAGGATAGCTGCTACTTTGTCCACCTCAAGATCTTGGTCACTGAAAGCCTCCACGTTGAGGCACCTGTACCTAGCCTAGCAATACTAAAAGCTTTCACTGCAAGCTAAAGGGTACTAACAAGAGGAGCAGGAATGTTGAATCTTCATGGCTGCCCAGGTCACTGGAGATCACAAGCCCCAAGAAGATTATTGCTAAGGCTCCAAGTGCTTCTGAGATCATGAAGACATCTAGGGCTACTTGTAACAGTCATGCCTTTACCATGAAGGTCCTGGTGTTAGACCACCTTTGCTTCTGATGGTTACCTCCATCTAATCAGATCAGCACAATCAAACTCTTCAGTACCCTCACCATGTACTTTGATGCCCCAGATTGTTACATCTGAGTCTGTGCCTGAGAATGCTCACTCTTTGACAGAGTAGCCAGTTATCTGCCTCCATACCAATGCTGACCTTAAATGACCTTTTTGTCTTCAGTGAACTGGCATCACTACTGCTTACCAGTACTGCACATATCTTGGTACCAAGGTCTTCAGGGCCAGCAAGTGCTCCATTAAGATCCTCTGCTTCTCCGAGTTCCACCCTTCGGGGAAAATAGTAATCACCTCTATTAGAATATGTGGAAAGGGGCTGTGATTTGGACTCAGAATTCTCTGTCTAAGGATCTCCTTTTTATTTGAGGAGACATTATTCTCTGCACACAGAGAGAAAGGAGGATAGATGATCTCTACCTCTTTTACCAGCTGGGGTGCCCAAAAGTAGGTACCATCTCCTATGTAGTGTGGGCCTGCTCAGTAGTCTTACTGGAATCCAGTGACCTTATATGGCCAACAATTTTTAAGGGCTGTGAGTCCCTCTCAGCAGAAGCACATAAATAGTCTCATTCTCCCATGCCCTCATTTCTCCATCACAAACCAGAACTGACAGAGGAGATCTTTGAAGAAGAGCAGGAAGCAGTGGCTGATAAGAAGGTAACATTTCCTACAATTTTTCCTCATCATCACCCTATGAAACTATATTGCCTCAATCACTCCCTGTGATGATACAGTAATCTGACAAAATGAGTCATAGGTATACCTCAGATTTCTCTTGATGAACTCCAGAACTGCCATCATAAACTCCTGTATATTTAACATGCCTTGGATTTGACACATGGTACTTCAGATTAATAAAGCCCTTCTAGAGCCAGCTAATGTGACATATTCCGCCTGCAGCACCACCCACATCCAAATGTGTTGACAAAAAGGGTTGCAGCCAAGGATTTGGAATTTTTATTCTCACTAAGTTGATTGTGGATTGTGTTAATGGACATAGGAGGAAGTACAATATCAAGACTAACGCACATAGTAAGTAGAGGTCTACTTAAATCTTGGAGAAAACATTTTTCATCAGAAAATCCCCCTGCACTGGTATCTGTTGGGTAGCTCACATGCCCTCTTCAGCTGTGTACCACCTGAGGCTCCTCAACTCTTTCTTACTGCTCATTATTGTCACTGAAGTTACCAGAAGGGCATTAGCTTTTTATCTGGTTAGAAACACACATGCACAGCTTAGAGGGAACATAGTTGGAGCCCCCAAAGCTTATGCAGAAAGATATTTGTTAGTCTTTAACGCAGTGGTTCCCTACCTCTTCTCTGCTCTGGCACACATTGATACTTTTAATTATTTTGAGGCACACCACCATATAGTCTCTGAATGAATTTATGGCTATTCATGAGCCAGTCCCGAACTCAAGTAGTTTTTTCAAAAATTCCATGGCACACCGGTTGGGAAACTGCTTTAAGGTACCACAGGACTCTTGTTGTTCTAAAGCTTCCCCCTTCCTATGGGTATAGCTTGGATATCACCTGAAGTGGGGCACCTATATAGGGATGCTGCTTGAAAAGGAGACTACTATGCGCGGTAACTGGAGTTCTTTGAGATGTGTCCCCCGTGGTTGTTCCAGTACCTGTCTTCCTTCCCTTCGGCATCAGAGTTTCCTGTGTCAGGACTTTGTCTTAGAAAAGGAACTAAGTGTGCAGCCCTGTTTATCCCTGGTACAGGCTGCAGGGATGTGTAGGGTGCACGCATGAGCTGAATGAGCACTGCTGCAGACAGGGCTGGCCCAAGGGTTTTTGGTACCCTCGGCCAACTATGACTTTGGCACCCCCCCCTCGCCATATTTTATAAGAGAAAACAATATATTTTTTCAAATAGATTTAAAAAAATTTAATTCTGTCTGATTTGGTACCTCTCAAAGCCTGGTGCCTGTGGTGGCTACTTAGTTCACCTATAAAGTTGGGCTGGCCCTCGCTGCAAAAGAATTTGGATCAAAAGGTACAGGGCAGCATGTACAACTTAAATGGTTCACATATAGGGATGTCTGTCTCAGACTCCAGTTTCTGCACTCTTTGGTTGAGGAAAGTTGTGTTTTTAATCTCCTTTTGTCCCCAGATCCTCAGAGAGTCCAACATTCTGTTGAGTTTGCACCTAACCTTATCCTCTGGATCAGGCTTGTCCAAAATGCGGTTCAGAGGCCGGAATCTGGCCTGCCAAGGGCTTTTATCCAGCCCACTGAGTGCTGCCACAAGAGCCTGGGAGCTGGAGCTGGCCAGGGCTATCTGGAATACTCCATATTGTGACAGCAAGTGTGCATGCGGACATAGACAATTCGTGCAAGCAAAAGCAATGCCAAGTATCACACTAATCATTGTTATTAAAGTTCATTAATAAAGATCAGTTTGTATGTCTTATCTATCAAAAATTTTCTCCCCCCCCACCACTGAGAAAAGAATTGCAGTGGAGCCCCTCACCCAAAAAGGTTGGACATTCCTGCTCTGGATAAATCTTTTATACAACTGACCATCATTATTTGTTTCAAAGAACCATCATCTGCTTCTGTATGGATAAGAATTATTTGACTAGGTAACTATACTATTAGTGTATAGCAGTCTTTATACCTAGCTGTCTAAATTAGGGTTTCCAGGAGCACAGTATCCTCTCCACAGATGTGGTCCCTGTTCCTCCTTGTATGGATAAATACAAAAATATTAAAGTGGATCTTGAAAGAGCTATAGTAACTCTGCATAAAGGATTCAATGTAATCAGGAAGGAGCGGAGAGTTTACCTCTCAGGTTAATAATGAAAGTATCCAGAAATTATTTAATTTCATTATCTAAGCCAGTGCTATCAGTGCATACTCTTTCTGTCATTCTTACGGTACCCCCTGAATTGCGCTGACGTTTACTACTCTTGGCAAGTACAATAGGATTTTGTCACTGATAGATCTCAGCCACTGAAAATTTTGATGAACATTTCATTGACTGGCTCTAAGGGTAGCTAAAATTTATTTGGATTGTTTTGTATAACTGACTCAACAATTAAGGGCAAAAAAATAGAGAGTGATTGAAAACACTTTAATGTACTGTTCAGGTGTATATTCTCAGTGCAATACAGTTTTGGGCTATTACGAAGTACTCTAAATAGACCAAATTATTAGCTTTATTCTTACATTAGAAAGAAAATCTTGTTTACTTAAACTGCTGAGGGTGTTCAAGCTCAACTGTGATGCTGTCACCAAATCTAGCTTCACTATAAAAATGGATATTGTTAGAATATGAGATCTCTAATAAGCACAATGCAAGGATGATGTGCATATGAAGTGATAAACACTAAAATTTTTAGCTAATAAAAGAGACTTTTACAAAAAGATTTTAAAAAGGTGTATGTAGCTTATAGGAGATTGCAAGAGAGGGAGTCTAAACAATAAACAGAGCCCACATTTTGGGTTATTGTATCATTACTAATACAGACATAGCGAAACAAAGTACATGGAAATATAGAGAACAGGTTAACAAGAGTAATTAACAATGACCTATAAAATGGAGAAGTCAAGCCAAATTCATAATTACTAACAGAAATGCAAAACGAATGCTAAGATCTCTCTCATGGCAAAATATCATACATTCTGTAAAGTAAATGTTGCTGTTTTCTCAGAATTCTTTAAAACTGATGAACTCTCAATATCAAGATTACAATTTTTATTTCTGATAAAATCTAAAGTTTCTTAGGGACTGCTAATGGGGTAGAAATGTGCATGCAGTGAAGCTGAACTTAAGGCACAATCCACTATTTGCTGATACAGCTTACAGAAGTGAACAGGAGGTGTTCACTAGCATTGCTTAATGAATAATTAAACACACAATGCAAAGTATTGAATATGCACCATTCTATATATTTTATGTTTGCTGGAAATATATTAAGTATAATGATATAATATAAAAACATTAGTAAACTATTATGCTGCACTAAGCTTTGTGTAGAATAATAAATTCTCTCAGCAATTATATTTATTTATAGACAATTATGTTTTAATATTAAGAGACAATAATGGGTCTATACAAGTGCTGCTTCTGAAGTAAACAACATTATCCAGAATTTGTATAACTGGAATGATGAAAGTAATCATACTCATCATTAACTCCTTTATTTGCACAATCTTGTTAAGGACATTTTGAATTTAATACTCCAAAAATTCTAATATTCTGAATGAATAAATCCTGGTTGCTGACCCTAAGAAGTTATAGATTAACAGTACAGCTATGATTAATAGTTTCTGAGAATGTTTTCTAACTTGGCACTAAATTAAGGATGTATCGAAGCATGGAAGGAGTGCAGGCACAGAGCTGATCAGAAGACTGATTTTCTATCCTGTGAAAAAAATTTAAGATTTTGAAAAACACTTAATGCCAAATCAGGCTAAAAAGTGAAAAATTTCCATTTTTCACAAAAATAGAAATTCTGAAAACAAACCGTTTTCAGTCACTTGAAAACATTTTGTTTATTTTCAGCAAGTTATTTACTTATTTATTTTGTGTGTATGAAAAGAGAGGTTGAAAATTAAATTGAATCAATAATCAAATTAAATTCAACAAGTGAAACTAAGAATCAAAGCCTTTACTTCCAAAACAGGGTAATTGAACATTTTCTCAGTTTTTAAAAGAATTGTGTCCAAAGTATATACTTAGGCAAAAAGCTTTAGTTTTGTCAAGACAGCATTTTCTGATGGAAAAGTATAGGAAATGGTTTTTGATTAGGTCTGCTGATGAATCAGAGAGCCCTGTTCCTAGGGGGAAAGTGCCATCTGCTTCCTACTGTTAATACACCCATTGAAATAGTGCAAGGAGTCAAAGAAATGGTCTTCTAGCTATACAAATGAAAGTAGTATAAAGGAAGTCATTTTTAAGGGATTTAAGATAAAGTAGGTATGAATTTTCTGTTTGGAGAAATTGTGTGTTTTCATTTTCTAATGGTAAATATTTAAATCAATAATGTTTAATAGTTACTGATCTTTTCAGAACGCAAAATCCCCTCATTTCTTAAGTTGTCAGGGTTTTCAGCTATAACAACTTTTATTATGCGATGTTGAAGCATTTTAGATCTTAACCAGTAGTTTTTCTTTATTAACTATTAGACTCTTCTCATTGGTGACAAAAGGAACAAATAGTATTTTTACAATCCATATTCCCCCTCTGTTGCAGGTGCTAGGCAAGAATATTAGATAGGAAAACATGTCAGTCTCTAGCATCTGCTGCAGCAAGCCCCACTAGCTGCTTAATGAAAGTGCTAAATGGTTGAAATTAAGCAGCTGTTGTTCACAGAATGAGGAGGAGAAAACTATTAAAGGGATCTCCAAATCTGTCTAGTTTCCATTAACTTTCCTGAGAACACTGTCTAGTAATTAAAGTAATAAGACTAGACAAAAAGAACCCAATGCCATTTGATGATAGATGAGTTGCCTGTGCAAAATAAACGTGTAGTTGTACACATCTTTTGTACACATTTTTAAAAAATCAGGCTCCCAATGCCATTGTTCACACACTTGTGTTGTGAACTAAGAAAAAAATGATCTAGGAGATGGGAGCCCAGAATGATTCAGAGATTTTGCTGAAGGCTTTTAAAGATAAGCAGAGTTTACTTAGAAAAAGCTTCTTGGTTTCCATATTCATTTGTAGGATGGAATTGAGAGATGTAGAAAACAGGTTATTTATTTGTTATTAGTAGGCTTGTACTTCATACAGTATCAAAAATGGCACAACCCTAGTTTTTCTTTTCTTCTCCCTTAGGTCTTTTCAAGTCTTGTTTCCCTCATATGTGTTATACAAGAGTGGTGATGGGCACAAATCCTAAATCTGTGATATCATTATGCTTAATTAAAAACAAAACACAGCACTGCACTGGTTTCTTTCCAAAAGAAACCATCTGAACTAAATTGAAGTACTAGGATAGGCTATTCTGGAGCGTATTCAATTTCAGAATATCATATCATAGACAGATTTTTTTAGGATGCGTTCTCCAGTGACAGCCCTGACTGGGGCTGACTCTTGATAGCAGCTCTGAGGCAAACGTGATTGTCTATCAGCACAGTGAGCCTCATCAAAGCCTGCTGCAGCTGTTTATGTGCTGTTAGTGTTCATGAAATGAGGACATGACTGACAGAGCTGATGAGAGGAAGCAACCAAACAGGGCAATTTAGCTGATGTGCCTGACTGCAGTGTGAAATGTGTGACATGGCTGGCTGGCGATGTAGTGTGTACAGATCACTCAAAACTAGATTGTTGGGAAGCAAGCATGTGAATCTAAATCAATGGATTTCTCTCCCCCCGTCCCCCTTTGAAATTCAGATTGACAGGTTTTAAGAGTTGACCTGACATCATCTTATTTAGAATTTTTATTTCTGAATTTTAGTCCTTCATGAAATGTTATAGTGCCTTGTAATCTGGTGTCCTGCATTTAGTTTAACATACCTTTTTTTGTTCTGATACAGTCCCTAGGCATTCTCCATGAGCTAACCTATATGTTACCTTAGTAAATGAGATGTGTCCTAGCATCACTGGCACAGTTATACTGCAGGTGCATGGTCACAATACAGTTTGTTTAGCTTTTATGTTCATTAACAAACATATTTTGTTTTTTAGATTACAGTAAAAATAGCATTTCAGATTCCACAGTAAAAGATGAAAATTTAGTCCCCACATTTTCTCTAGTTAGCAAAAGCTGTGTTTAAAAAAAAAAAAGAACACATTTTCTTGTGGATACTCTTGATAACCCTGAATATTTTTTCATAGGATGATGATGAGACTATACCTTCTGCTCCTGATCCACCAAGTCATCTCTTACATGAGCGTGGAACAGGTTTTTGTTTTGATTCCAGGTAAATTTGCTATATCTTTCAGTGCTGTCAGGCACTGCTGTCAACTTGGGGGTGAGGGGGGGCATTTAGAATTTCCTAGTAGTGTTTATTGATACTATTAATTACCAGAAGACTGTTGGCATTATGTATTTCAGAGGACTGTTGGCACTATGCCTCATTTCACAGAACATGAATGAAATTTTTCTTTCTTGTCAACCTAATTGTGAGCCAAGTTAAGAACTTTTATAAAGTGCTTCATTTGCTAAGCATAGAGTAAACACTTATGAGCAGAGAGAATGGTTTCCCAAGAGACTGCTTGGCCATTAAGACATTCTGGAGATTTTTAATCATTGGTAGCTGAAATTAAGTCAGAATTATGTAACACGTTTGTTACTGTGTTGTTTTGGAATTTCACTGCAAAACTATTTTCACTATGTTGAACCTTTCAGCTAATGTCAGATGTAATTAACTGTAAACCATAGGCCTGGATACTTACTGAGGGCTCAATCTGCTGCCATTTACATCAATGACTTCAGTAGCTGCAGGATCAGACCTTTATTTCACAGCTTTGCTCAATGATACATTTTCTCCGTGGCTCATTTTATTTTTTGTCTCTCCAAAGTTTTGATGTGCACAAGAAGTGTCCCCTTTGTGAAGTGATGTTTCCTCCTAACTACGACCAAGGCAAGTTTGAAGAGCATGTTGAAAGTCACTGGAAGGTGTGCCCCATGTGTGGTGAGCAGTTCCCTCCTGACTATGACCAGCAAGGCTTCGAAAAGCATGTCCAGACACACTTTGATCACAATGTGTTAAATTTTGACTAAACAAATCATTTTTGTTTTGGTTTTTTTGCAGTCAAGCTTAAAAAAAAAAAATTTCAAAAGGCAGTCACCTATAGAGATAAAATGCAGCTTTCATATAACTTTCTGTAGTTATCTAAATGTTACTTTCAATATACAATGCTCTACTGTGTAATTGGAGTTAAAGTAAATCTTTGGCCTATTAGCCATTATCAGGGTAGCCTCTCTTAACCTAATATTCTGTAAGGCAAAAAAAACCTGGTGTATGTGTCTGTGTTTATTCCCATTTAGTGAAACTTGTAAGAACACAGGGAGAACTTGGATCAAATTAGCCTCAGAAACATTAAGTCCAATTTCTTGGTGCTGTTCAGGTATACAGAATGACTGGCCATGATAATTGGAGCATGATTAAATATTAAAATTTACAGTATGTAATAAAAGGATGTTCCTCACAATAATATTGTGAAGTATTTTTTTGGAGAACTGTTGATTCAGATTATGATATAACTTATCCTATGAAGATGTAGTTTTCTAATTCACTTCAGAAATGTTAAGTTGCATGTATTGCAAGATTACATGCTTGCAACAAAAATAATTTATGGCAAATGCTTTACTTTTACTTATATACTGTTTGCCTTGGGGATAATTTTAAATAAAGTACATTATGCTTTAAGGCAGTATTTTTATGAATTGGAAGACATAGCAATGCTTAGGATGACTAGGAGATAATTATTTTGAAATTACTACCATTCAGTTGCTTTTGTATTTAATAGAAAATATTATTGGAAGAAACTCACCATATCCCTACAGATATTTCATGCTGAATCAAATAGTGAGTTGTGTTCTTTATGGACTAGGGGTTTTAAAGTCTTCTGCCTCTTAATTTTGCACATTCTTTCCGCAATGTACCTACCGATATGTGTATCTAAAACATTTTATATTTAAAGAATTACTTCAAAATATATATTAAGTAAACCTAGAAAGTAATTTGTTCCTTTGGACAAAATAATTTGCTTTTCATCTGTTGTACTGTAGTTACATTAAAGGCAAAATTGTTCATGGAGTCTGTGATGTTCCCCCCGTGTTTCTTTAATCAGTTAAAAAAGTAAATTGTGCATTCTACTTTGCTTAGCAGGAGGAGGAGATGACTCATTCTCAACTCACATTTATTTGCTTATTTCCTCTCTTTTGGAAGGGAAGACCTAAACAATTGTGTTGCCTGTAGTTGTGTTGTTTCTTTTTCACTGACAAGGCTAATATTTAATGAGAGATTGGATTTTCCCCACTTAAAGCTGGTCATTGTGGACAAATTACATCTGTGTACACAGCCTCTCTAATGTCAGTTCTGCATGTGTCCTCTTACGTCTAGAAATTCTGTCGTCATAAGGTTAGGATTAAAATTGATGAAAACAAGCACTTTTGAAGGGCCTTAGAAAATGTAACACTAAATTCAGTGCTCAGTATTTTGTCACAGTATTTATGATGAATTATTTACTAGTATATAAAATATATGAACAGCTCATTTTAAAAGTAAATTGATAAGTAAAGGCATAACAAGTCTTGTTGTGGCAGTGTGAGTCACTAAGTTGTTTGAGTGTTTGCTCATGTTGATTCTGTGCGGCTATGCACATACTGCGTACAGTGTGTTGGAAGGTTTTTCCTAATGGTATCCGTAGGGCTGCCTCTAGTGTCCCCTGGAGGCATGTCTTCATGGCATCTATGTACAGCTGTGCTAACTCTCCACCCCTTCAGTTCCTTCTTGCTGCCTGTGATGGTCTCTGTAAACATTTCTTTTCTTGCTTACTTAGCAGTTACTGTAGTTTAGATTAAATAGTAGTTTACTTCCACTTCTTATCAGGTTAGTTTCCCTCCCCACCCCAGGAATAAGGCATGTCTGCTTCAAGTCCTGCAGGTCTGCAAGAGGTCTATACTCAAGGACAACCCATACTCTCTTGCTTTAAGTGCCTAGGATGGTGACATCAGTGGGGTCATTGTAAAATCTGCAGAAGCTTGTGTCCCACCCAGAAGAAAGAAGCCAGAAGCTAAAATTCCTACTGCCCTTGAACCTATGGAGCATAGCCCAGCAGAGCAGAGACAATGTTCCCTCCTCAGCCTCAGTGTGGAATGCACTGTGTCAGTGAGAGAGGGGGCAGCAGAAAGGACTCCACACTTGGAGAGTGCTGGCACTGACGCTTTCCTGGTGCCAAAGGACATAGCTCATGGTGAACAGTGGCACTGCTCCCACTCTCTGCTGCTATATAAGAGACTGAAGAAGATTGGCAGGGGGTGCTCCCTGACAACTAAGTCGTCAGCGCAAAAGGGTGTGAGCAAAGTATAACTTGCACCAGGCCACTAGAGATCTGAACCTGTAGACATGCACCAGTGACTCCAGCCCAGAGGAACAGTTCATGAACTCTGCGCAGTTGGACTCCCTGCAGAGGGAGAGGCATGAGAAAGATGTGCAGCTCACATCTGTGCCAGAAATAATTGAAGTGGTGAGGGAACTTATTGAGGACATGGTCCCTTTGCTGCCCCTGCCTTGGCAAACTGGGAATTGGCACAGAAAAGAGTCGTGGTGCTGCCCAAGAGCAAGCTTGCCAAAACGTCAAGGTTGCACTCCCCATGACATCACTCTCCAGTACCACACCTCCATGGTCTCCAAAGAACTGGAGATTCCCCTGTGACTCAGGAGAGGACTCGTGCTTCACTGCTAGCACTGCAGTAGGTACCAAAGGGTAGAGACAGCACACCCCCTTATGATGCCATGGTGCTGTCAATGGTAGAGGCTGGCACACTGGCCATTTTGGACCCCAGGGGCCCATCATCACGTGCAGGGGTCTGACTTGGAGAGATTGCAGTTGCTCGTCTTGAACCTCAGACCCCATCCATCCCACGGTAACAGATGTTTTCCTCATGGCATCGGAGAGGGCTCCAGCTCTGGTACATGGCATGACAAAGCCCTTGACTCCAGGACTGAGGGCCAGGCAATATCAGTGCCAGTCAGAGCATCATCAAAATGCATGGCAGGGCTCGCTCCATTTCTGAGAAAGAGGAGAGTATAGGTGTATCCTTACCCTGATGACTAGTTGGTTCAGGGATGCAGGTGGAAGCAGACATGAATCTGATCAGTTGTACTATCAACAAGTAGGGTCTTACGATCAACTCCTTTCATTCTGAATTGCTGTTCCACACTGTTTGAATCTAAACAACTGGTTTGATTTGCTGAAACAGTCTGACCTGATCCTTTGACTTACACTGCCCCACATTTATTTTTCTCCCATTCTGTAAGTTCTCTATCTTCAAACATCTGACAAAGTGGGATTTTCACCCACAAAAGCTCATGTGATAAATTTGTTAGTCCTTAAAAGTGCCACAGGACTCCTTGTTAGTTATACAAAAATTGACGCTCACACTCTTCAGAAGATAAAATTGATTGGAGCAGTGCTGCACTCTGGTCAAGCCAGGGTGTCCCTTCCAAGGGCTTATTTTCTAACCAGTAGGGCATCATAGATGTCTTGAAATGTTATTCCCATACTTTGGCTCTGAACTGTCTAAAGCTACTGGAGCACATTGTGGCATATCCATGTGTCTTACAACATGCAAGGTTGCACCTCAGGCTTCTACAGGCATGGGTAGCCTTGGTTTACCACCCAGCTGAGGGCAACATAGACCAGTGGTTCCCACCCTTTCCTGACAGCGCGGTACACTTCCAGGAGACTAATAATTCCATGGCACACCCACTTTGTGCCTGGCAGCCAATCTGGATCCTGCTGCCACCAGCAGTCACGGCATCCCCGGGATTGTGGCCAAGGCCAGATCCTCATACCGCTGCCAGCACGCTTAAGGAGTTGCCATGGCATGCTGGCTGGGAACCACTGACATAGACAAAGTAGTTTCATTCCCCTCTTCGGTGCCAGACACACTAGGCTGATTGTGCTATTCTCATATCACATGAGCAGGAGTCCCCTTTCTGCACCCTGGCCATCACTGTGTCTGGTGATAGATGCTTCTGTGATGGGTTGGGGCTCCTGTAAGGTTGCTCAGAACCAAAAGTCTTTAGTCCCATACAGAACTCTCATTCTCCATCAACCCGAGGGAGCTGAGAGCAGAACATCTGGTGAGCCAAGTCTTCTAAGGTCACCTGAAGAGCAAGGTAGTTTCAGTCCTAACAAACACTATGACAGTGATATTTCATATAAATAGGGCTGAGCTCAGTTCCCTTCCCTGTGCCAGGAGGTCCTCAGACTTTGGGATGTGGGCAGTGTTTGATTGATACACCTGGAAATATTGTACATGCCCGGAGCTTAGAATGCACTAGCCAACAGCTTCAGGAGGTCTTTCTTCAGTCACGAGTGGTCAGTTCTCCCAGATGTGTTAAAAGCATCTTCCAACAATGGGGTATTCCCTCATAGGCTTATTCGCCACATGACATGACTCAGCGAAAAGTGCTTATGGTTCTGATGCTTTCAGAATCATAGCCCCAGGTCCATTGTGGACACCTTTCTAATCCTCTGAATGTGGCAGCTGTTCTATGCATTCCCACCTACCCTGCTCATCCACAGGGTCCTGTGGAAGGTCAAACAGGAGAAGTCTACCCTGATTCTGATAGCTTCTGCCTGGCCTCATCAGCGCTGGTACTCCATGCACCTCTGTCTCGCAAAGGAAGACCCCAATCACCCTTTCTCTATGTCAGATTTGATCACTCAGGACCACAGCAACTTCCCACATTCCAATTTGGAGTTGCCACACTTCTCTGTAGAGGTTCCATGGTTAAACCCCATAATGTTAGCATGCTCAGAATCAGCTGGCGAGGTTCTCCTTTGAAGCAGGAAACCCTCCTCAAGGGCCACCTACCTAGCTAAGTTGAAGAATTTTCAGTTAGGGCCACCCAAAAGAATGTCCAGTCCACATCTGCCTAATCCTAACAATTCTGAACTATTTGTTACATCTGAAGCAGTGTAATTTGTCCGGATCATCAATTAGAGTTCACTTGGCAGCCATTTCAGTGTTCCATCCCTGGGAAGCAGGCCATAAAGTTTTTGCTATCCCTTGTGGGATGTTTTCTGAAAGGACTGGACAAACTATATTCTCCTATGTGGCATCCAGTACACCATGGAACCTCAGCTTCATTGTGTCAAGGCTGGTAGAATCGCCATTCGATCCCCTGGCAACATTCTCGCTTGTCTACCTGTTGTGGAAGAGAGCCTTCCTAGTGGTCATTACTTTGGACAGAAGGGTTTCCAAGCTTACGGTACTCGCATCAGACCCTGTATAAACCTTTCTTTAAGGGCAAGGTGCAGCTTTGTCCACACCGAGCTTTTCTTCCAAAGATGGTTTTCCAGTTCTATGCAAACCAGGATATCCTCCTCCCAGTCTTCTACCAGAAGCCATGTCAGACAAGGTATGCCTTCTATCTTAAGAGAATAAAACCATTCAGGAAAACAACACAGCTCTTTATAGCAGGGGCAGATAGAATGAAGGGGCTGCCTGTCACTTCTCAGTGGATCTCTTTGAGGATCACTTCCTGCATCAAGATTTGTTATGACTTGGCAAATGTGCCAGCCCTGAAGTTAATAGCCCATGCCACTAGTGCAGTGGTTCCCAACCATTTATGGGTCACAACATGCTTGATGGCATGTGCGACCCTACAAGTCACACTAGCAAGCACACCCCCAGTGTTTGAATCTTTACAACTAGTTTGATTTGCTCTTAGTGTGACCTGTTCCTGTGACTTACACTCCCTTGCATTTATTTCCTACCATTCTGTAAGTTCCCCCATCTTCAAAGTGTCTGAGGAAGTGGGATTTTCTCTCACGAAAGCTCATGCAAAAAATAAATTTGTCTTCACGTGCCACAGGACTCCTTGTTTGGTTGTTTTACTGAACTAGATTAACACAACCACCCCTTTGGATCTCTCCATCTGTGACACTCGTACCTCTGTGTGGAGACACAGTAATGCAGTGGTTCTCAAGCTTTTCAGCCGCTGGGCCACGGATATCATTTTTACAATGCTAAAGAGCCACCAGCCTCTGCCAGCAGCCTTCCCTCCATGCTGCAGCCAGACAGAAGGAGTTCAGTGAGGAGGCTGCCTCCTTGCTGATCTCCCATCTTCCTGGCTGCAGCAGAGAATTTCAAAAGGGATAGCCGTGTTAGTCTAGTCCAGTAAAAAAACAACAAGCAGTTGTGTGGCACTTTAAGACTAACAGATTTATTTTTTGCATGAGCTTTCATGGGAGAAGATCTCACTTCCTCAGATGCTTCGAAGATGGGTGAACTTACAGAAAGGAATGAAACTAAATGCAAGGGGGTGTAAAACATAGGATCAGGTCATAAAGTAAGAGCAAATCCTTGCTTATAGGCAGCCCCCTAATCTTAAACGGATACTCACCAGCAACTACAGATCTAACAACAAGAGTATTGAAGCAGCCACACCCCCCTGCAAAAAACCACGCTGCCAAGTCTGCCCACATATCTACACAACAGACACCATCATAGGTCCTAATCAAGCCTGCTACTCCATCAAAGGCTCATTTACCTGCTCATCTACTAATGTGGTCTATGCCATCATGTGCAAGAAATGCCCCAACACCTTATATATTGGACAAACAGGACGATCGCTCCGTAAGAGACTGAATGAGCACAGAGCTGATATCAGAAATCAAAGAACAAAGAAACCAGTTGCTGAGCACTTCCATCTTCCTAATCACTCGATGATGGATTTGTTAACAACTGTTGTTCGAGATGTACCTGGGACATCAAGACGTCAAAGAGAAACAGCTGAACTCAAATTAATATGCAAGCTAAATTCTGTGAAAGCAGGACTCAATCGAGACTATGGGTTCTTTTCCCACTACAAAGGGTAATTTGACTTCAGGCTTCCCATGGTTTGAGCCTGTAAACTGCTCTGATTTGCTGTTACTTTATGACCTGATCCTATGTTTTACACCCCCTTGCATTTAGTTTCATTCCTTTCTGTAAGTTCACCCATCTTCGAAGCATCTGAGGAAGTGGGATCTTCTCCCACGAAAGCTCATGCAAAAAATAAATCTGTTAGTCTTAAAGTGCCACACAACTGCTTGGTTGTGTTTTGTTTTGTTTTTTTTTTTTTGCAGCAGAGAAACCACATGAATTCTGTAGCCCTGCACACTCCACCTGGGTCCCTACGCAGTGGCTCTTTTCTGCAGTCGGGGATGGAAGAAGTACTCTCCTTTTTCTTACTTCAGCAAGGATCCCAGCACCTATGGCCCCCAAGGAGAGTGTTTTGCTATGCTCCCTGCTACAGCCAGGGGGAGGGGAACATTGACTTTCTATCCTCTTAGCTGCAGCAAGGAGCCAGCAGCAGTCTTTTAGCCCCATGGAAACGCATTCTGCTTGGGTCCTTAGGCAGTAATTCCTTTTTACAGCTAGCAGAAGAGGAGCTATGGGCCATTTTGAAAGCCCCCACCAGCCACTTTTGGGCCCCCACGTCACAGGTTGGGATCCACTGTAGCAATGTGTCCTGACACAGTGGTTGAGAAGTGCTGAACTAGGGTGCAAGCATCCTCAGCAGCTTTCATGGCCCAAATACTGATCCAGGACATCTGTACTGGCAATATGGTCATCTGGCTACACCTTCACTTCTATTCACTGTACTGTTGCCCAGCATGCCAACGATGATGCCACTTTTGGCAAAGCAGTGCTTCAGTCTGTGGGACTTCGAGCTCCAACCCTGCCTCCTGCCATCTGGCTTGGGAGTCACCTGTTTGGAACGGACACAAGAAGCACTCAAAAGAAGAAACTTCTGTAACTGATGTGTTGCTCAAGTCCATTCCAAGATCCCACCTACCTCTCTGTCAAAGCTAACTGGCAAGAAGGAATTGTCAGGAACACCTGCCTTCATTTTCTACCTCGTAATCAGGGGCACATCAATCGAAGTCATGATGGACAATGTATCCTGCAGCATCTGGATCAACAAGCTGGGAGTCACAAGATCACCTTCCTCTGTGCCAAAACTGTGAAATTGATGCATAGCTCATCAGGTTTCAGGAGTCTCTCTCTCTCTCTCAGGTATTTAGACCATCACAGACAATTTCCTCAGCAGATACTTTTCACAGGATTACAAATGGGAGCTAAACACCCAAGTCCTCTGTATTATATTCCTAAAAGGGGGACTGCAAGAGATGGATCCCTTCACCATCCTTAAAAGCAGGAAGTGTTCTCTCTCCTTCTCAAGAGGGGATCTGGGCCACCACTTCTTGGGAGATGCCTTTGTTCTGTCTTGGAAGAAGGGTTTGTTCAGTGTGTTTCCTTCAACACCACTGGTACTAAGGGTGATGAACAAGTTCAGACAGGACAGAACTAGAGTTCCCTTTATAGTGAGGAGCTGACTGAGACAAGGTTGGTGCCCTTACCTGTTTCACCTGTTTTCAACTGTCATTCAAGCTCCCAATTATTCCTCGTCTTTTGTCAGAGGATGTGGGTTGTGTGCTTCACTGCAGCCTCGTAATTTTCTGCATCTGGGTTTGGCTCCTCAGTGGTTCATGGGGTTAGAATCCTGTTCTATAGAAGAACAACAGATTTTACTGAGTAGTAGAAAGATCACCCAGCTCTGCTTACTTGCCTCCTGCCTGATTCGTTGTCATTTTAAATCATCCTGAATCTTTGTTGGATCTAAAGAGAGCCTGATTATCAGTTCCACTAAGGTCCTTTTGGCACAATACCAGCCTTTCATATTCTGGTAGGATTCTTAGTGTGTGTTCTTCTGGTATCATCTAGGTTTATTAAGGGGTTGTAGCATCTTTTCTATAGGTTAGAAACCTTTCCTTGAGCTGGGAGCTCCACCTCGTGGTACCGTGTTTGAACCAAGCAACCAACCTGTTCTCTCTTGCTTTTATCTATGAATAGTAGCCATCTTGTTGACCCATAGAGTTGAGGTGATTGAAGCCATGTTAGCAGATTTCCTCTTTACAGTGTTCTTAAGGACAAGGTCTCTCTATGTCCACACCCAAAATTCTGTCCTAAGGTACTATCAGGGATCTACCTTAATCATTCCATTTATCTGCCAGTGTTTTACCCAAAGCTACAGAATCTTGTTTACATACCCTGGATGTTTGATGGTCCTAGCTAGAAGGCTAATGACCAAGTAATTTAAGAAATCACCTAGGCTTTTTCATTTCTTTTTGCAAATACATCCACATGGTCTTCAGTCTCTACTCAAGAGACTAGTGAGATTTCAATAGTGATGTGTTATCACTTGTTACAATACTGCAGGGGATCATTTCTGTGCCCCCCACCCAGTGATAACAAGAAACACCTACAGCATTACTGAGGAATGCACCTGTCTCTGAAATAGGTGGGGCTTCTATATGGACGTTTTCAAAACATTACACACTGATCTGTGCTCTCAGGTCTGATGTGGCTGTTGGTTCTGCAGTACTGTCTTCAGTTCTGGACTCTTATTCCAAAGCTCCTTCCTCCAGCTAGAGGTACTGCTTGCAAGTCACCTGAAGTTCAGCACCCATAGGGATGCCTCTTAAAGAGGAGGAGGTTACCCATGGTGTGCAGTAACAGTGGTTCTTTGAGATGTATCCTCCTGTGGGTGTTCTGCTACCTGCCTTCATCAGTCTCTGCTTTGGACTGTTCTTTAGGGGACATTTGGTGAAGAAAGAACCAGGGGTGGTTTATCAATGCACCCTGTATAGCTTTGGCATCCACGAAGAGGAGGCCTAGGGCACAGGCATGGGCAGACAGAGGTTGCTAATTGAAAATGTCTGATCAAGGGCTCGAGGGGTGTATGCGCAGCCGAAGTGGAGTATCCAGAGGGGGACACATACTGAAGAACAAGTTACTGCGCAAAGTGAGCCACCATTTTTTCCCTCCAACTGGTATGTACAACAGGAAAATTTTCGTAATTATTCCCTTGGGGTTTCAGTGGCTGACCTGTATTTATATTGATTAAGAACCTACCCAGTGCTCTCTCACTGTTTTATAAGAAGGGTCATAGTTAGGTATCAAACCGCAGAGCACGTTTCTTTTGCTACAACTAAAAGCCAGCACGTTTTGATCAACTTGATTTAGGTTTTTATAAGGACAGTTTGTAGCGTTCCACAGAATGTCACAACAGTATTTTTTTATGCATCATTTGGCAACCTACTATCAGTCTATGCACCCCACACTAATTACCCTTAAAGATAATGAAAAGTAATAATGAAGCATTCATGTTTGGTTTGGGTCAGAGGCAGTTTATTTTAAATGTGATTTGATTTACATTTATAAGCAGCTTTCTTGACAGGAATTTTGATTCATTAAGTTGCCTTCAGTTCTAAAACAAACCTCTGTCACTTTCAAACTTAATGTACTTTGTCCCCAACACAACATATGAAAATATAATTTAAAGCACACTTTTCACAGACACAGTACAATACATTCACTATACACAGTATAACAAAATAGTCCCATCTTTACCTGTTTAATAATACTGTCACAATGAATAGGTAAATAGAAACTGGAAATTTCATTTTTATATTTGAAAGGAATTTACATGCAATGACTTTTTATGACTGTTTAGCTGTTCACCAAACTTAACCGCCTATGGTTTCTTTCTTGCACTCAAGCAGAGAGCCAAGTGATACTTGCTATCCAGACCTGCTGCCAGAACTGTGCAGAAGGTAGGAAATAACCAAATGAGACTTTTTTTAATACACCAACAAATTGATTCTCATGGTTGGATCATTTAAACTGAATGGACAACACTCTTACACAACCACTGTCTGCTCTTCAGGAATTTGAGGCAATGATGATTTGTTTAAATGGGATTTTTGCAAATACTTCTTTAGAAGCTCACTCGGTGGGATTCAATAGTTGGTTAACGGAAACTAGACATTGTTTCAGTTTATTTTTATTATTTTTAAATAAATGGAGAGGTCTATGTCTCATTTGTCTGAACTTCCATGCAAAATACAAGGGAGAGGTAAATTACTTATTTCAAAACACTGTTGTCATGGGAAACAGATCTGAATTTTTATAGCCACCCCCAAAATCAAAGAATAGCACTTGTGAGAAGACTGCTCAAGGCATGATGCTACTGTAAGCAATGCATGGTCCAGACAAGTTAATTTGGAGTGGCTGTTGGTTTAAGTCAGTCTTTGACCACCAGTTGCAAGAAGACTCATCTTCAGTAAGGCTCACGTCAGATTTAAGCAAAGTGATTCGTAAAGCTAAACAGACATTTCCAATTGGAATGCAGCGATCTAAAATAAGAGTCAAAAATATACAAAGAAAATCTCAAAATATAATGAACATGAAGGAGGGTCACTAGAAGCTTCCATAACACAAATACCATACCTCCTCAAACTATGCTTAGAATTTTTAATTTTTATTTGCAACCACAGACAGACGCTAGAACGGTAGTTGCAAGAATTGGCAACGCATAAAACATTAAATCTGTTGGCAACAGAGAACTACAAAGTGCTTTAAAACTTCATCTGTGATGAAGGTAGAATTGTTTCTCTCTCACACACAAATTTGCACTTAAGTATTTCCAAGTGTTCTTCTAACAGTAGATTTCAGGAGAAAATACATAGTCAGACTGGGATCTTGGTCCTCAAAAGTTTGATGGGCATGAACTTAATACAACATCTTGTAGAAAAACAAAGTAGTAATCCTAATACTAACATGATTGTTTACTAGTTCAAATGGCAAGATTTTCAGCATTTGAAAAGGGAAAAAAGAATTTGCAAGATAATATAAAATACAGCAAGCACACCTTTAAGTATGTTATTTAAGTATGAAAATATTTTTAGCATATTATTGTTAAACATTCTTTCTTATTTATATTTCCGATACCTAAAGACTTGCTACACCACTGATAACTCCATTACATAAGGCATGTTAACCAGTTTGACAATGGTGGTATTGTTTTGGTTTTACACACACATGAACTGATGTGTTGAAAATCTTCAACCACATTACAATCTTGAAATGATGTCAGTGCTGAGCTTTCCTCCCCACACCCTTATTTAACACTGCAGTACAGCTAAATATGCAACACCCCCTAAGTTTTGTTTTGGGGAAAGTGTTCAGAAGAACCTATAGCTTTTTTTAGCACCTTATATCAAAGTAATGAAAATGGGTATGATGATTACAAGTGCAAATGTACAAAATCATTAACTCTACAAAGATACATCATTCCAAAATTACAGAAAAATTTAAAGCATGCATTTAACTCTTTTAAAGGGTTGCTGAATGCTTCCCCTGTAAAAGGTGGCTGTTTTCAAAATCAGCAACTGCTGGTGAGGATTTCTTGGCACATTTGTGACCAGCATGTTATTGCTGCATCTTCCTGATAATCTCAGCAGACACTGGGGGATGGAAATTGATTGTGTGGTGCCGCAAGCCCTGAGCTGTCTTGTAACTCTTTCCACAACGACATTTGAATGGTTTGCGTACACGGATCTGTGTTCTGTGGCCATTCTTGGCATGGTACTTTATACCGTTCACATTCTGTGGGTGAAAGAATGAAATGCTGGTTATCATAAGTGGTCTAACAGACTTGTTCAGCTTCCTGATGTAAAAACTGGACTTGACTACTAACCTTTCATGGGACAAAACTGCATAATAATTAGAAACCATGTGTAAATGTTTGCTGCAGTACAAATACACCTTCTCCTTTAATGCATTCAAGACATCCCTAATGGTGTGGGCCCCAGGAAGGCATAATGTTTGCAGTTTAGGGCATACATTGTTAATGAGTCAAACTTAGCTTAGTAACCTATTGCTAAGTGGTTAATCTTTTGAAAATTAATAGATGGTTTGACAAGTAATAGATGCTCTTTACTCCCTGACCCTTTCAGTAAGGATTTTGCCAGTGCTTCTGTCAATTCTTTTAGAAAAATATCTTGTATGCTTGTAGAATATGAAAGTTGAGCCAAGAACTGAAATCTCAGAGGCAGGAAATAAAACAAAAGCATCAGAAAACCAAGAAATGCAGGTCAGGCAGTACCACTGCCAGCACATGTCCTCCTTATGTCTGATTCCAAACAATCAATGATGTATCTATTCTGGGCTGGGGTGGGCTTTATTCTGTATGCCTGAGCCACAGATCTTTATTCCCATCCTGTTCCCATCTTCCCTGACACAATTTCAAACAATTCTTGTCAGAAGAAATATTACACAACTTTCAACCATACTAGAGAATCAGGGATCAGTACAGCCTGTGGTGAGGAAGAAAAGGGGTGGGGGAGTGGTTAGACGAATGGGCAGTAGAGGAGACTGCATTACAATACCCCATCTCACCTTACACCATGTGGAAAGTTTCTCCTGAGCCACTTCAGTCAAAACTGTGCCTGCTTCAGCTACAATTTTTGTTTGTGCGTTAAAACAACTGTCTTGAAGTCAGTGTGAAAAATGAAGCTTATCAATTATTTGTGTCCTGAAAATGTGTGGAGCTGTAGAAGCCTTAGAACAGAATCTTGAGGATGAAATACTAACTTTTGGCTTCAATGATCAGAGAGAGCGAGAGAGAGAGAGTGTGTGTGTGTGTATGTGTAAGGCCAGATAACACCCCCCCCCCACACGCATATAGCCCTATCTATCTCTAGAAACTCGTATCTGCCCAGAGTGGTATGCAAGAAGCTGTCCCTTTATTGTTACTTCAGATCAACGGATTCTCATTTGACAATTATACTAGTAGTAAAACCTACAGTTAATAGTGGCAACAGTGCAGTAAAAGGTACCAATCATAAATATTTTTTAGGAAATAGCACAATCATTTATGCCAGATATTTCACTTTGGGTTTACTTGAAACTTTGTCATTGGATTTTTTTTAATTGGCTATTTTGAAACCTCGTGCTCAAACCATATCTGCACACTTTTGATAGATGAAAAAGACAGTGCCATCTTTTTCTAGGCAGAGCATAACTGGAAATTCCATCTTGGCTTGTGTTTTTAAGATTAACTAAATTAGAGAAGGGTTTGAAAAACTAGCAAGATGTTCGTGTTATGAGAAACCAAAGCATCATGAAACCTGATCTACATTTCTGCATAAAAGCACTGAAAGAAGACTGTTGCAGGAGCTACTAATCAAATCTTTCAAAGTTTTCCACTGCTCTAATATAAACTTTGTTGTGTGTCTGGGTTGCATTTGTTGAGGTACAGAGAATGCCGCCAAACCCATCAGTCACTTTCATTACTTGAGATACATAGAGTAGGGCCGAGACACACACATCGTCGAGGAACAAGACTGCAGCATAGGAAGCCATTCAAAAATCTTAAACTAGGCTGAGAACACAAGGCGATAGGATGCCTGTCACAAGGAGTTCTAGTAACGGTGTTGCTGGCTTTGTGTGGCTACGGTGTCACTGGTGGGGCAGGACTGTCTATAATGTCACCACTGTCTAAGGCATTTAAGTTTGGGATCACATAGAGTGATCGTACAAATGTGCAAGGATGCCACAGAGGGACATTAATGGAGCTGTTCTTGTGTTTCATTTTCTGTTTAGTGCGTGGACAGTCACTTCAATTTTTGCATAGTTTGACACATTTATCTTACAGTCAGTGATGTTCTTAACGCTGGTGGTGCTTGCCCCTGCCCAGACAAACTTAGCTGCTTTCAGGTGCCATCTTTAGTGGAGAAGGGCAAGAAAACTAAAAAGATCGCCAAGCACACAAGGCTTACTTCTGATGTATAATCTTGAGCTGCTCCAGCTCACTTCTCCCAAGCTCTATGAACAACAGGCTTGCTTCCTCCTCTTTCTCCTCCATCCACAACATTAGACCTGTTCCACATTTGTGCTTCACCCTCTCCCACTCACTGCTAATTACCTCAGGCCCAACCAGTCTCTTCCCATGCTCCTTTGCCTACACCCTTGTCTGGGCTTCTCCCAGCCTCACCCTTAGGAAGCGTCAGGCAGTGAGGAGAGAGGAGGCAGGGAATCGCATCTAGTTGTTGGGATTATCCTTGGGCAGCAGCAAAGATGCCACCGCCTCCAGGAGCCTGCACGACAGTGTGCTCGACAGCAGTGGCTGTCAGGAGCCGTGGTCTGACTGGAAATAGAAGTAGCTGCCCAAAGTGGAGCTGGATGGGCTCTGTTCTCCACTGTCTGCACCCCCCCAAGGGTCCCCTGCTCCTAACACCTGCCCAGGGCTGCACATGTGAGGTGCCAGGCTCCCCACCAGCACCCAGCCCTGCTCTGAGTCCGGTGGCCCTCACGCAGCAGGGAGAGAGGCTTCCTAAATTTGGGGTATCATTGCTACCCCCAGCACCCCCCCCAAATGATCCATCTTGTGGCCCTGCAAGGTCCCCCCTCCCCAGTTCGAGAACTATTGCCTTAGAAGGATCGCCACATGAGCACAGGAAGCCCAGTGGGTGTGGCACAGAAATTCTGCCCACAATGGGAAGGATTTATTAGTTGGGGAAGATCCAAAACAAATTAATTATGGCTTCTGTCAGCATGAAGCACGTCCTGCCTACTACAGCGTGGTCTGGTCTGTTCCAGGCTCCCAGCTCTCCATGGACCCTCACTACCGTAACTCCATGCTGCCCCTGCAAACTCCAGTGCCACCTCTTCAACACAGACCCTATCCTACCCCGCCCCCTGCTACTTCAACCTCCCTGCACTAGTGACTGCCCATTTGCTGCTCTCCAGTTTTCCCCACCTAACAATCTCCACGTCACCCCCTAACTCAGTGGTTTCCAACCTGTGGCCTGGGGGCCAAAACTGATCCACTAGGGCATTTCTGCTGGCTGCAGAAGGCAGCTACTGCCTAAAGACCCACATGGAGCCTGTTTCTGCAGTGCTAAAAAATTTGTGCTGACTCCTTGTTGCAGCCAAGGGTACTGGAGATCAGCAGTCCCCTGATTCCCAGCTGTAGCAGGGAGCACACCCACAGCAAACGCTCCACACAGGTCCGCACGCGCTGGGGTCCTTGTGGAGCTGGGGGGGGGGGGGGGGAAGAGCAGTGAGCTTCACCCCCCTCTCCCCGGGCCACCTTGGGAGCCAGGTGAAGTGCAGAGCTCCAGGGCTCATGAGTTTCCTTGCAGCAGCCAGGGAGACAGGAGATCAGCGAGGAGACGGACTGCTTTTCAGGGAGCATCTGCTGGGAGAAGCTGGTGGCCCTTCAGAGCTGTAGCCCTTGAGCCAAAAACACTGGGACCCACTACTATGACTACATCCCTATATACACAGCTATCCCTGTCTGAAATTTGTGTTGCCTATGACAAACAGTACATCTCCCTTAATACCCTACACATTCTGCTAGCCACTGCTTCTCGGCCTTTCCAAGCCCCCATTCACAACCAACAATCCTCATTAGTCTTATCTTCCCATCATTATAGCTACCACTACATGTTCCCTTGCCTACTGATCTCAGCAGTCCTCTGCCTCCCCATGTGTCCAATCATTCCCTGAATTTTTCCAACTTTTAGAACACCAGGCAACCCACGTCCAACAAATGTAGATGAAACTGCTTTAAACCAAAGATCTCAAAGTGAAATCACCACGAGGGCTGCACGAGGACTAGTACGTTATCCCGAGGGCCACACTACTGAAATCTTTTCATGCAACAATGCAAAGTACAGTCAAAATGAAGAGTTTATATATATATATATCTATCTATAATATGCCAAGCGTAAGTAAATAAGAATTACTTCTTTTCAAGATGGTGGTATGATCAGGAAGACAAAGAGTATGTAAGTAAACAAACACATTAAATTTTGCATTATCAATTATTTGAGAAATTCTAAGTGTCGTTGTGGGCCACCGGAAGTAACTTCAGGGGCTACATGTGGCCCATGGGCCACGAATTTGAGACCCCTGCTTTAAACCAACCTCAATTCATGCACTTTCCATGCATGTATCACAATACCGCAGATGCACTCAGATGTAACCTCTACATCCAATTTCCTTTCTGGAATGATAATCTCTAGACATACATGCATTACATTAAATAATGTGCTATTTGAACATGAAAAACAGCTCAAAGTTGTACTGCATCTTGTGCAGATGTAGTGGATATTTGTACTGTGGGTAGTTACATGGTAGAAGTAAAAGAGAATTTGTTGTGTCAGTGAGAATTCTGAGTGTATCTGCTCTTTAGATTTGAATGATAAGACATACGAATTAAGGTTGGTCTGAATGCATATGACACACTAACTGCTGACTTCCTGGCTTTGTTGCAATTGTGGCGTGGGCTACACTGCTGTATGTAAAGTAACTTGTGTATCTCATGTTGACATGTCTCCACAGCATGGCATCTTCACAACACTACATTAACAGGAGAGTGTCTCATGTTGATACTGCCTTCTGGGAAGTTGTAATAATTCAGCTGACAGGAGAGCACTCTCTCTTTCTGTATCGTAGACTGAATATGAAACTTTTAATTTGATCATTAGCAGTTGTCTAAATAGGTTCTTCTGCATCAACAATACATCAGATACGTTTCAGCTTTGCTTTTCCGAAGCTAGCCACCACATTATTGACACTGGCCAACATTATCAAAATAAGAGCCTGATGTTATGCTCTTAAATCCATATTTTGGACCCTCAAAGGTGGGATTTTCAGAAGTAGCTCAGAAACACAAATCCCACTGACTTCAATATATACCTACCTATGGATGTAGGAGTCTAATATTTAGCTGTTCAGCTATTAAGAAACAAAGCACAAACTTATTCCAAGTATCTCGGATTCAAGAAAACCCAAGTAGATAACTACTAAAGAGCAAATTAAAAGTTTCAAATATGTGTAATATAAACAATACAGAAAAAGTTATAAAGAAATATTCTAGAGCATCTAGAAGTCAATGAATTATCCAAATGCTTTTCTCTCTCACCAATGGGATTTGGCCTGATGAAAGATACACCTCACCCAACTCCACCTTGTCTCTCTAAAGAGTTATCAAATACAGACTTAAAATACCACCAAACAGAGACTTAGAATTTTCTTCTATTAAATTATCATGTTTTTCCAAAATATGAGTCTAAGCTTCCTTAAAAGATTCTAGGACAGCTTAAAGTAAACAGGATCTATAGTAACAATATTATTACAATTTATTGGTAGACAATTTTACGTCTGCAAAAAGCTTCAAGACAGCAATTAAGTGTTTATGACTCACTTCTACTGCGATGCCTATGGGAAACTGCCATCAGATAACAGCTAGGCAGATGGCCAACAGGAACTTCTAATATTTATCTGGCCTATGTAAAAATATATTCTTAGTACAGTTTCCATTACCCTCCCTCCCCCATTCCTTCAGAATACTTTTACAGTCACTTCTAAATCCTGTTGTAATTACACTGCTTAATTACTGTTTGGTGCAAAGCCAGTCTTCTATCAAGTCCTGATACTGATTGGGGCCTCCATGCACTCCCATAATACAAATAATAATAAATCATAATGTCATCGTGACAATATAAAAACACAGATCATCCAAATGATGGACAACAGATGTTGATTCTTCCCCTCTCCTCAGAAGTTTTTTTCAGATATGAGGTGGCTCTGATAATCACTATGGGCACGTCTACACAGCACTTTTATTTCGAAATAACACTCGTTATTTCGAAATAAAAGAAATTAGGTCTACATGACGTTTTCTTATTTCAAAAGGACGGACCTCGTCCTTTCAAAATAAGAATCGTCATTTCGAAAAAGTAAAACCTGCCCCCCCCTCGAAATGGCTGTTATTTCGGAAGGGATATTTCAAAATAAAGCTGTTCTTTCGAAACAACACTGTGTAGACCTGTTGTTTCGAAAGAGCTGTTTTGAAAGAACAGGTCCAAATGGCTTTATTTCGAAATATCCCTTCCGAAATAACAGCTGTTTGGATTGCAGGCTTTCCCTTAATTCGAATTAACTTATTTCGAAACAACTCATTTCGAAATCCTTTTTTTGAAATAACAGTGCATGTGTAGACATAGCCTATATGTGGGCATCAATGTTCCTGTTTGTAGTTATGTTCCAGTTCACAAGCACCAGTGGTATTACCCAGCACCTAGCAGGACGTTTCAGTGTATGGTCCTTTGATATCAGAACTCCTACCCAGACTTAGCAAATATTTCTTCTGAGTGGGAGGTAAACAAAGGGAACATCAAGAGGAAGCATGGCATCCACTTGACACAAAGCAAAAGGAAGAGGAAATAAGGATAAAACACAGAAAATAAAAGTAGACTGAGAAGAGAAATGAGGAAACAGAAGCAACTAACTGGCAGCAAGACAGAAATAAAAGAAATGTCCTTACTCATCTAGATTAAATAGTGATAGGTATTATTTCCCAGAAACTACAGTACTTTTTATTTGCTTCTTTCTCTCTTTGTCAGCTTCTCTGTGGGTCGCTAATTTGTTACCTCTTCTAACTGTTCTAACATTAATGGGGTTCAAGACATCCCTTAGACAGTCCTCATGCATTTGAGATGCAGGCAATGAGATAGGAGAAGCAGGCGGGAACAGCTTATTTGGCAATAGAAGACAGGGGAGCTGGCAGTCAAACAGAGAACAGACAGGAGATAGTAAATTACAGGGTTCTCCTCCTAGTTTTTTCCACTAAATAAATGTTTTCCCCTCTGGGGGAAAGTAACTACTAAGAATTGCTACGGCTTGTTTGATTCCTGAGCTAAACAGTTACCTTTCATTCTCTACCCTTCCACTTACACATCTTCTACCATAAAGAAAATGTGTTAATCTTGCATAATGTGATCACAGCTCCACACGTCCCCAAAATCTCCCCCCTCCCCCACCTTAAGAGGTTCTGCTAAGCTCTTCCTGTAACTGAATATGATAATGATGATGTAATTCACCATTCAAGCTACTCTGCAGACACAGGACTAACACACCGCTACAGAAAGTGTGCACCCTACTTTGCTGCCCAGAGCATGGCCACTCATGAGTGATCTCCATGATCTACACGCACATCTTGTAACAAACATTACTGAGTTAAAGGAGCTGTAAGAAGTTCAGAGTAGCTCCAGAATCAGTAAAAAGCACACATTTTTAAGCACTGTACATATGATGCACAGCACATTTGATAGGGTCAGGATTCATTCACCTTCAAACATCACTAGTTTCCCTGCATATTCCAGGTTTGTATTCTCTTCTTGTAAGACCTTATACTGCAGCTGTTTAAACAAAACAAAAAGGGAAACACCAAACAAAAAAACCCACCAACCTTACCTTCAGTGGCAATCTTGCTGATGTATATGTGGATTAGTTCCAAAGGGGTAGCCATGTTAGTTCAGCAAAATAAACGACGACTCCTGAGGTATGTCTAAAGGCTAACAAATTTGTTTATCACATGAGCTTTCCTGGGAGAAAATCTGAGGCTTGAAGATAAATTTCCCATCTTCAAGCATTTGATGATGTGGAATTTTTCTCCCAGGAAAGCTCATGTGATAAATAAATTTGTCGGTCTTTAAAAGTG
This sequence comes from Podocnemis expansa, assembly GCA_007922195.1. Classification (NCBI taxonomy): domain Eukaryota; kingdom Metazoa; phylum Chordata; order Testudines; family Podocnemididae; genus Podocnemis; species Podocnemis expansa. Next base: position 14,196,705 of record ML681964.1, on the reverse strand, counting down.
CCACAGAACTCCTTGTTTATTATACTGTAGATTGGGATCCTTTGGGCATGCTGGATTTTGAAACCTCCTTAATGTTTCCTGGAGAACTCAGAAAAATATTTAATTTAGAAAGACTCCTAATCCATAATCCTGCATTTTTATTGCTTAGAAACTTTGGCATAAAAAAAATGAATCTGTTCTATAAACTGCTCCAATTCACATGAAATATTCCTTTGCCCATGACAGCAGAGAAATGGCTGCACTAGAAAACTGTGATGTCCCAAGAACATTTGGACATCAAGGTGGGTGTAAGCAGAAGTTGATGAAGAGACTTTTATACAAAGGTCTCTCATTTAAAAAAAGGATGACAAAAAGGTTTACCAGAATATCTGTTCTGCTAACAGACGCCTCTAATCCTGCAATCAGACTGACTGCCATGCCCATGAGAAGTCAGTGAGGTTCTGCAACGGTACAAGATTCTGCCATGCATATGTATTATGAAAATCAGGCTCAGAATTTACCCTATACAAGTTTCCTATGAAGTTACAACTCAGTCCTCTCTGAGACGGCCTTTGGATTTTTAAAATCAAATGGTATTTTTTGCACATCACTTGCACCAGCAGAGGCATGGTCTCAGTGCAGTATCACACAAAACCTGTAAAGATTTTATACAGAGGACCCATTCTAACATATAAAACATATCCAAGCCAATGCAACATGTGATTCCATTGTGCAGGTGAGCGTTGGCATTATCTTCCCAATTCAGCAAGTAATTTCTGGAACAAGGATTGCTAATTATATCATGTGACCCAATTGCTTTAATGATCCCTGTTAGCCATCTCTCTTAATCAGTCAATAGAGATGCAAAATATTATGCTGTAGATGACTTGCATGGGTTTGAGAGGGAAATCCATTCAAAAAGAACATCACGAGAATCTCTTGAAGCCTTGTAAAAAAGGAAGCGAAGGTATAATAAAGCAGAAAGATGTGAACTGCTTTCACAGATGCTCTCTCCTACTGCAATGCAGCAGAAATAAACCAAGGCTCTGCTACAGCTCACCTTGTATCTTTTTTTACATCCAGGAACAGGACAGGCAAAAGGCTTCTCATCCCCTCCATTCATACACATTGAACTGAGAATAGCTTCAGAGCTGATGGCGCTTTCTGTGGTCCAGGACTCATCACTGTCTGATTCTTCATAGTCTACTTCTTCCTCATCATATTCGCTACCTAAGAAATCAGGTTATTTCATGAGACTCACATGATATCACTGAAACACAATTCATATTTAATTATACTTAGTGCCTCCTAAGTCACCTCCTCCCTTTGCATTTACAATGCAGGAAGACAGAATTACTTAAAATGTCCTGGTTATAGTTATTACTTCATAACACTCACAGCTCCTTTCTTAAGTAGCTATGAGACAGCCGATATTAATACATTTTCATGAACAGCAGTGGCATTAAAGGTTCAACAAAGTGTTGATTTAAAAGTCAACTTCATGACCATTCAAATAAAGGTGCCTCTATCTTCCAAACCCAATTTAGAAAACAAAATTATTTTTTCCCAACTCAAGCTGATTTTTTAGGGCTTTTCATTTACTCAGCACAATACTGAAGGACATAATTTTACAGAACATAAACAGTGTGAAATAATATGTTGACAAATCATAATGCATATGCTAGTCCTTTGGAATTAAATGACATTATAGCACAACATTAATAAGAATTATACTGCAGCAATGACAGTTGTAAAATTAATTCCCTCAGGTGTAGGGATAAAGTTGCTGTGAACCCATTCTGTTTCAGATATGCTATCTTTGAGTATCTGGTACCGAGTTTTTTAGTTTGTTGTTTTTTTTTAATTGCAATAACTCAATACAGTTACATGAAGAAGATAAATACACAGAAAAGGGCACTGCAAATATAGAATTTCAATGACAACAAGTACAATAAAAAAGGAGAGCCCCAGCCAATAAAAGTAGCAAATATATACAGAGAGAAGGAGGGAACTTTCTCTGGAGAGACTTGTGGGAAGCACTGTGTAAATGGCAGTTGCCCCCATGCTGCTTTTGCCTCCACCCTTGATTTTTGTCCAATCCCTGTGACAGGAGATGATTTAGCTCCAAGTGCTGGAATCACTGCAGCAGAGCAAGGCACAGCCTTATGAGTTTTATACCACTGTACGGGTTGATTCTCTCATTATGCTCTTTTCGTACATATCTGTAAGCAGCTGGTTATTCTCAGGCAAAAACACAGGTGGACGCCTGATCAATCAAATGCTGAAGAAGTTGTAAAGAAATGAAAAAATTTCACAAAGAAAACCTACATTTCAGCATGTAACTGAGTCATATTTTATTTCCTCTGAAATTAGCTATGCCTGATATTCTATTAAATTATCTATCCCTTCTTGAGCTCTAACTTTCCCTGCCTTCACTCTCTCATAATCAGCTCCTCTTTACTCATGAGTAAAAACGTATATCAGCTGGTAGTTTTAAAGTACTTATGATACTGAGCAAGAATCTGATATTTTACATTACGTCACATATGTCAGGCTGGTCTAATTTTTTTCCCTGTGGTTTGCATTCTTAAAAGGTGGAATGCAACTGCGGGAGGATGGATTGTTTCCCACCATTCTCTCTCTCTCTTACACACACACACAGAAACAGTCTGACACTCTCCCCCCCCCCCGCTATGCATAACTGTAACAATCTTTATTTTAGGTTAAGTGTTCCTAGGGTTCAAAAATACTTTAAGACATTACTAATGCTCGCTTTGGCTTTCAATCAATCTGGCTATGTCTACACTGCAAAAGTTAGTTCAAATTAACAAAGTTGAACTAATAAGCAAGACCTTATTTCTAATTAAACCTAACCTTAGTGAATTGAAGTAACAAAGTGTACTAATTCAACTTAAATATTAAGTCGAATCAGTGCACTTTGTTAATTTGAACTAACTGCCCTAAATCAAAGTTATTTAGGTTGAGTTAAGGCTTAATCCTGGTCTACACTGCCCTTAGTTTGAACTCAGAATCACACTAAGTGCTTAGTTTGAACTAAATGCAGATGTTACTAATTCAAACTAAGCTTTCATTAGCTCAAATTAAGAAATTTGAACTCTTGAAAGTCTATGGTGGACAGGGACTAAGTTAGTTGGAATTAAGGCTCCTTCATTCGAACTAACTTGCCAGTGTAGACACACCTACCGTGTGGGATAAATTTCACTTAATAATTGTTTAGCCAGATGTTATGAGGTTTGGGTGGAGCAGGTGGCCATGTTCCTGCAAGATCAGGTCTGGGAGCATTGGCAGCCAGATGGTTCAATCCTCTGGCAGGTGCAGCAGAGTCAAGAACCAATTCTACTGTGGCCATGCTGAGGGTATAAGAACGATTCTCACTTTGTTCCTCCTGACCTTGACCAACACCATGTGGATCAGAGCCATAGACAGGAAGGCATAAATCAAGGAAAGAGAGAGGCCCCCAAGAAGGATCCCAGGCTGTGCCTCACATCTGAGCAGAAAAGGAGATGTTTTCTTTTGAGTTTGGCCATGGACAAGTCCACTTGGGGAATTTCCCACTTAAAATGGCATTTAGGACATCTGGGCTGATAGGCCACTCATGATGGCTGATGAAGAATCTGCTATCTGGTCAGCCAGCTGGTTCTGCACACCTGTCAGTTAAGACACCTACAAGTGAATGGACTAGGCTATGCAGTAGTCACACAGACTCATCACCTCCCAACAGAGGGAAAAGCAGCAGGCCCCACTTTGTCTGTTTATGCACAATGTTGCCATGGTATTGTCTGTGTGCACAGGGAAGTATTTGCCCTGCAGGTGACACTCAAATGCCTGGCATGCAGTCTAGTACCACTCTCAGTTCCCTGACATTAATGTGAAGGGACAGTTTTTGTGGTGCCCACAGGCCTTGGGTTCTGCACATCGCATATCCAAGGTATCAGTGCCCAACAACATTGTCCTAGCTGAGCCACCATTACAGGTGAGGATCACCGCTGCTGGGATTATGGCAACCTTGTCTAAAGGGTGACAGCCTGTTGTGTATATCAGTGCCAGCTGTTTGAGACGAGTGTTTTGGCCTACGATGATCTGGAAAACCTTCCTGTGGTCTGGGAATATTGCTGTGGGAAGGTATACATCTTTGAGTCAAGAGTGGCATACCAGTCTCCTGGATCTAGGGACAGGATGACTGAAGAGAGGGAGACCACACAAAACTTCAATTTTTTCATGAATTTGTGAGGTTCCGCAGACGTAGTTATGAGTCTGAGCTGCCTGTTCAACTTTGGGATCAGAAAGTAGTATCTGGGGAGGATGACGATATGGCAGGCTCACCCTAGGACTTTGGGCTTCTCCAGTGCTGGTGAGTCTCCCACAGGAGTCACAGGGGCCTCTGCCAACTCTGCTCCTGGTACCAAGCCTCTCTCCAGTGGGGAAGAAGAAGAAAGTGCTGTTGCCTCCTATGGGGCTGAGTGCTACCAATCCCTGTGGGATCTCTGGAAGGTCTAAGCCTATGGCATCCACGGGGGGTCCATAGTGGCCACTGGGGTGGCATCTACCACTGGGCTGTTGCCCACGTTAGTGGCATGGGCCCATAAGATATTGTCCCATAGCTCTGGCCTGACCAGTATCTGCTCTATTGTGATCCTTGTGAGTCTGCCTGGGATGCTGATCCATGGGAGTCACTTCTGGGTGACCGTGGTAGCGCCATGCCCCATCATGCCGTGGATCAGTGCTGTGATATCAAGTAACACCATGATAGTAAGTGGTGTCAAGGAAATGGTGAGTGATGCCTAGATCCAGAGCAGCATTGTGACCACAAATGGTATCGTAACCAGGACTGTCACTGCAACTGTGATTGGTGCGAGGACTCTAGCCAGTGGGAGGATCTTAACCACAGCCATGCCAGCAAATGCTGTTACACTGAGGTGCATGAATCTGGATGAGTTGGGGGATGGTGCCTCATCATCATTACTGACTTGCCCAGGGCAGTCTCATGCAGCGGGGCTGTACCTTGCAAGCCCTGGCTAAGGGAGATGGAGATGGCAAGAGGGTCAGGAGACACCTCTCCAGCTCATAAGTCTCTGGTGTTGATGGTGCTGCCAGAGCCAAATCCCCTTCCCAGTTCACCCTCAGGGGAAAATCCATGTCCACTAGACTTGATGGTAACCTTTGTGGGGTTGGAGTCAACAACGCCGGCTGTCTGACGGCCTTTTAAGGGGGGGGGCATTAATGATCTTGCCATCTCCATGCCTTTGCTTCTTGGGGAATGTCCACAACCTGATTTCTTTGACCTCTTTTTGGGTGGCAGTGAAGTGGAACAGTGTTGAGCCAGTGTTGCCAACATTCTGCCCGTCAAGGGAGAATCATCGCACCAAGGGCTTTTTGGTGCCAAGAATACCCTGTCTCATTGTAGCTCCTTGATTGAGGCTGGTGTGCGCCTCAACGAAGGGGTGCTTAGCACTGGATGTATTTGGTGTTACAACACTGTGTGAAGTGTGGCCTTCATTAGGAGATGCATCGATCTACTGTCCTTGACCTTTTTGGTCTTGGTCCTGAAGTTCTTGCAAATTCAGCACTTTGCCAGTACATGCCCCTATCCCAGGCACCTCAGGCAGTTCTCATGTTGCTTGCTCATTAGTACCTTCTTTGAGCAGGTTGCACACTGCTTGAAGCTCTGGGAATGAATTACGCTCCAGTGCCCTGACATGAATTAGTCTCATGGGGCAGGGGAACTAGAGTGCTTAACGAATTTAATCTATCCCACGTAACTATTTACACCAGGGGTCGGCAACCTTTGCCAACCCCCATGCCAGCCCTGCCACCCACAACCTCAGTGGATGCTGGGGGTGGGGCCAGGGCCTGGGCCACCTCCTGCTTCACCAGCAGGCAGCCTCCAGGTCCCAGCTGGGGCTGCCTCTCTCCCCCTACTGGTGGGCTGCTTCCAGCTCTGCAGTTGGAGCTGGAAGCCGAGGGGGGAGGTGACCCGCGCTGCTCCCCTCCAGCCCTGCACAGCAGGGGGTGGAGCCAGCAGGGGGCTGGGAGCTGTGTGCCATGGCTTCTGCTAGCCTGGAGCCAAGGCTTGGCATGCAGCTCATTCCACCAAGCTGCGCAGCTCTGGGGGAGTGGAAGCAGCAGGGAAGCCAGAGCAGCACCCACTTACACTTTAAAGATTTACAATTAATTACAACACAACCATTGGTTGGTACTACTAGCAAAGCAAGTGAATAGCATTCCAGCGACTGCCCCAACACAACGAAGGAACTGAAGTGGCCAATGGCACAGCAGCTGCGGATGTGCTGCACCATGAAGACCCCACTCCAGCGGGCACCAGAGCCCATCTGGCAAATACCACTGGGGAAAAGCTTACAGTGATGGTGTGCACAGCACATGCACACATCTGTGGGACTGGATGTGAGCAAGCACTTGAAGAATTATTTATTTAAAAAAAAATCTATTTAAGCAGCTTCTGATATAAATGAAAAGTACAAAAAATGTAGCTTTAAAAATACTGCTAGCCATAAAAGATTATGTTCTAAATAATTAATGTTGTTTCAGTTGTTTTAGAAAAATGACATCCACATAGTTATTATTTTAACTATTTCCTTTTCTGATTTTTGTTTCACTTGTCAGCCTCAAAGAGCAGCAGCCCAAGAGGTGCCTTGCCAGCTTTGCTGTTCGTGTGAAAATTAATCAATTTCTTTAAACATCTAGGTCAGCTTTTCCACAATAAACAGATCTTAAATGAAGTATTTTAATAGAATACTTTGAGTCTTAAGAATCCTGGCTTTGTGTAGTCTTTCCCATGCCAGCTAGGATTCCATTGCACTCCACTATCGTGTCAAGTGTACCAAATGCAATTTGAGCCACCGGCTGCTGTTTGCTCCTACTGGGCGACTGGCCAGCACACACTTTGATCAAGATTCATCTCTGCTGGTGTTTTACAATAATAGCTTTGAAAAAGGGGGGTGGGTGGGAGGGACAAAGGAGGTGGGTGGGTTTGCTGGGGGAATCAGCACACAAATATTTAACCTGAGTCAGAACACTTGTCTAATTCAGACATGAAAGCACTATTTAAAAAAGCTCAATTAGACTTAGCCCATCTGTGCTAGAATGTTGCCCTGCACACAAGAAACGGAATATTCCGTTACAACATGCTTCTGTCCTTAAAAGGGCTCTGGCAAAGTGGTTAATGGAACATGTGTGTTAATGGGCTTACCATTTTTCCTCTTGCTTAGATGGGAAGGCTGATCATTCATTCCCAAGTTGAGTACCCAAACAGAAAATATTATGAATAGCCTTCAAAAGTCTAGATAGAAAAAAAAAAAAGGATGCATTTCCCAAAATTAGGTCCCTAAATAATTGGAGGAGGAAGGGACATGTTGACAGACAAGTACACAGCTTGAACAAGATGTTATATAAATAGATACAGTATTAAAGCTAGCTGGTAACTAGTAAGCAAATTATCTTCCTTGCCTGTTATGCTGACCACACCATTTTGTTCTCTGAACTTTTTCAAGGGCTTTCTGCTTTTTCTTGATTCCAGTATGATCTTCTTGCCATCATTTTCAAAAGCCTACACAGTTCCACCTCATCTAACACTCCAAACTTGCTTATTATTGTTTCCCTTACTCTTGAACCCACTTATACTGCCAACCTGAAATAACAACTAGTCATTGGTAATATTTAAAGCCCTATTCTCTCTCCTCCAGTTAGCTCCATACCTCACCTTTGGCATGCAATTCTTTTACAATTGCGGCCCACAGAGCCACTTCCCTCTTCATTCAAGCCCCTCCATAGATTAATTTCATCCATACTGTCCAGAATAAGAGACCCAGTAATAGAACAGCTGTTCTTTTTTATTTTAAACCAGGTATTCCTTCTATTGGGCTCTCTTGCTTTGATTGTCTGGAGGTAAGAAAGGCTTCATTCTGCTGCATCTCTGAGGTACCCCTCCCCCATTCCAGGCATGAGGGTCACAGACTACGCTGGAGCATCAGATTGCCTTGTCCCAACCAGGTGTATGAATGAATAGAACATAGAAAACCCTGCTCGTCATGCCATATAATACATGTGATGCACTCATTAAGACTTTTTCATTAATTATAGAAGTCCTCCTTTTGTTGAAATGAATCATAAATGACACTTAATGCCCTAGAAAAGCACAAACTAACATTAAAATGCCAATTACTTTGAAGGGAAAAAATTTATACTGGGTCACAAAATACCATGAAATATGCTGCCAAATTACTTCTTTTCTCACTTTTACAATGAAAATAAATTAAAAGTAAAAAACAGCCTGAATCCTAAATATTTTGGTTTGGTCAGATAAAACATATGTGAGAAGACAAGATCTATGATTATTGTGTGTGCTCTAAAATGTCTTTGCAGCATACTAAAAAGGGATGGAATACTATAAAGATCCAATTTTGCTCTTGTTAAAGTCAATAAGCATTTTGCTGTTAATTTCAGTGAAAGCAGGACAGTGTCCCATGCAACTGACTGAATTCATTATGAGAAGTCTGCCATTTCTCCTCTTTCTGATAAACTGAATCCATGAATGGGGGTTTACTTACTATAATTGAAGGTTCTTTGAGATATGTGGTCCCTCTCTGGATTTCAATTGCAGGAGGGGGTGTGCATGTGCACCATGTGCTAGAGCCAGAAAGGTTCCTAGTAGTGTACATAGATCCATGTGTGCATCAACCACATAGTACATCCAAAGTCTTATGAGGTTGTGCTGGTCGATGCCTCTCCGAGGTCCCTCATACCAACAGGCACAGAGCCCATATCAGAGGGGAAGGAGGGTGAGACTGGATTCCAAATAGGGGGCACACATCTCAAAGAACCTTCAGTTACAGTAGGTACCAGTCTTCTCCTAGTGCTGGTAACCCATGTGGATTCCAAATGTGGGTACCGCCGTGAGCAGTTCTCATCATGGCGGTGGGAGGGAGTGCTCCGCAGAAGTGAGAGACTGCAAGACTCTGTGGCCAACTGCCACGTGCACTGCGGCCAGTGGGGTTATGGTATAGTGAGTGGTGGAACTGTGGATAGAGGACCATGCGACTGCCTTACAAATGTACTGCCATGGAACATCTGCAAGCAAAGCAAACATAGTTGCATCCAACTGTGCGGAATGAGCAGTGATGCCAGGCAGTGGAGAACTTGAAAAAGAGACTAACATTTTTCAGTGCAGCTTGGGCAAGACATGACAGTTGCACATGTGCTGGAAGTAGAAGGCTGGCCAATGTGACATCGACACTGAGGGAATTCAGAGGCACTCTCTTAGGGAGACATATGGTTTCTGATAGGCAGTTGGAAAATGAATGGATCGGTTGAGATGTGATTTATTATATATTTTTCTGAACTGTTTGAGTGAAACTTTGTCCACATTGCAACTGAAGGTATGAATATGGCTTCAGCAGACATATCTACATTTGCTTTGATCTAGCTAACAGACACAGAAATACACACACACAAAATATCAGTGAAGATGTGGCTGCGTGGGCTAGCAATGGAAGTACTACACAGGGTCCTTACATTGTCTTGTATGCACGACCTGAAATCCAGGCTGCTGCATCTTTACTGCTATGTTTAGCCATGAATGTTAGATTAAAGCTAGTGTGAATATATGTACATGCTTTAATCACACCTTCAACTGAAGCAAAGAAATACCCTAAGTAATAAGTGCTTATCATTTGTGATTATCCAGCTGGTACAGTTTGACCTCCCATTTCCACATAAAGACTTCAGTATTGTGTCAAGAAAAATGAACTACAAACGCAAAAAGGCTGGAATTATCATTATAAGGAACTGTCTATGAGTATTAATGTTGTACTTTCCCTCTCCTCCCAAAAATACCGTTGTTGTCTCTGTACACAGATATAACAACATAGTTTTAGAGTAAATAACTTCCTGCAGTTGGGCATAATGCTTTGAGTGTCACTGAAAGTTCACACAAGTTCCAATGTTCTCTCATAAAACCTCAGTGTCACACGTCCTGTGTGGGACTTGCAGTTTGTATTTCATATATTTAAAAAAAGTTTTATGAGAGTATTCTTATTTTAAGAACTCTTGTTTTCCCACATACTTTAGCAACTTCCTTGAAATAAAAGTCAGTGAATTATTTTTAGTATATTGTGATTTTTGGTCCAGTGCTAATACATTTATTGATTTGTTGACATTTTTATATTCTCTCTCTCTCTCTCTCTCTCTCTCTCTCTCTCTCTCTCTCTCTCTCTC
>ML681964.1:14088276-14186465 GCA_007922195.1 Podocnemis expansa | reverse complement strand
CTCTCTCTCTCTCTCTCTCTCTCTCTCTCTCTCTCTCTCTCTCTCTCACACACACACACACACAGTTCTAGATTGAAATCTATGAAGGCTGAATCTTTTCTACAGAGAACACACACAGCACCAGTATCTCCTCGCTTCGCCATCAATACATCTCAGGATAAGCCTGCACTGGACCTTAAATGTCCAGCTTAGTTAGCCACAACTACACTAGCCTTAAATGAGCTTATGCACTAAAAATAGATGTGTAGCCACATAGCACAAGCAGTGCAATGCATTAGCCAACCCCCAAATACTCTTCTGCATATTCAGGTGTCTCTGACTACCTCATGGACTGCCACAGAGCTTTGAGAAACGACTTTTCTTTCTATCAATCACAAAGGATACCACATCAGATGCTGTGTCAACACCGCATTGCCACGTGCATGTGGTTTTGTTACTTATCTACTTCAAGTATTATTTAAATACTTCAAGGTACTTGTTACTTTAGTAAGTTATGCTACAATCCACCTAAGCATATATTTCATTTTATGCATGGATTAGCCCACTGAAATCACACATTATAAAAGTCACCAATCTACATTAAAATTTAATACTTAATTACAGCCATTGCTTGTGTCTAATCACGGCATGGGACTGATTATACCAGCGGTTCTCGATCGCTGTGTTGCGACATAGAAGTGTACATGAAGAGCAGAGAGGTGGGTCGCCAACAACTGACATCACACCACCATGCTCCCAGCTGGAGAACCAGTGCTGCCAACTTGCTTTGTCCTGTTTCCAGGCTGAACAAGGCAAGACAAGCTGGCTGTGGTGGTGCTCAGCAGTGTGGAGGCTATTGTGCTCTGAAAAGTCTCTGAAACACTGCAACCTCTAAGCCCTAGTGCCACCACGGCCACTGGCTCCCCTCGCCCCACTCAGAAGCAGGTCAAGAGAGCCAGCTGCAGCAGCATTCAGGTTGGGGGCTGTCCCAAGGCTGCAAGGGTCTCTTCACACCTGAGAGGCTCCCAGTCGTAGTGTCTGCTGGCTCCCCTTGTTCTGCTCAGAAGTGGGGTGAGAGGAGCTGGCAGCACTCAGGCTGGGGGCAGTCCTGAGGCTGCAAGGGTCTCTGCAGCATGGGGATGCTCCCAGCTCTAGTGCTGGTGTAATACTGAAAGCTGAAAACTGTATTTCAATAGATTTTGTTACTGTCGAATGAAATTAATAAAATCTGCTGAAATACAGTTTTTGGCACTACACCAGCTCCCCCTGCCCTGCTCAGCCCTGAAGCACTGGCGAGGGGAGCTGGCAGCTCTCGCGAGGCTGCAAAGATCTGGGTCTAAGATACAGCGGAACTATCAGGAGCTTGGTGTGTCGCAACCCTGAAAAGGTTGAGAATCCCTTGATTATACCATCTTTGGGCATAGGTCGGGCATAGAGCATTTACCAACTAAGGAATTCTACAGACTCATCTTAAAATCTCTGAGACATGGTGATTATGTTTATGATAAAAGAAAGATGATTGCTGTAAAAACAGAACATAATACATATTTTTAAATCTGAAATGCTTTTAGCATCAGATAAACGACCATAAAACAAGACCTTCTTATATGATAGATCTGCTCATGACTCTAAGTCATACCAGCTTACTTGCCTGAAAAAGTTTAAAAAAAAGGAATAAACCTTTTTTTATACCTGTTAGCTTCAGCAGAGCGAATTTAGACATATATGAGAACTGGGTTCTATCTGGTCTTCTGTATCACTAACAGAATAGCTATATTATAATTACCAAAACTTTATTAATAAACTTAAACAATCTAGTTTAAAACTCATATGTACAGAATACAAATCTAGAAATTATATTCAAGTACAAAACTGTGCATACTGATACAGACTAGAGAACTCTAACTGTACTACCACTAATATTTTCATGGTCACTTTTGAATCACAGGTGTGTACACAATGTGTTGTTAGATAAGCCATATTCTTCAGTTGCAACTAATTGTAAAATAGCAAATAATCACAAAAACATGCACATAAAGAACTGATTCTGTAAAAAACAGTCAACTAATACCATGACATGTGTTTTGTAGAACATGACTCGCTTTCTGAAAATGCAGTGAAAATGCTGTAGAGGTGTTAAAGCAAATTGCTATAATGTTACTTCACAATGTGCTGTTGAGGTTTTATGGTCACACTGCGCCAATAGTCTCGGGAAGTTATTTTGCATTCTTATATAAACTTTTTTTTTCCAATCCTGTTTTCCACAAAAAAGGCCTTTCAATAATGCACAGCCTTCTGTTTATACACAGCACAGGAAAACTGTGCTAAACCGTGCAACACAATCTCTGTTTTAAACATATTCTTAAAACAGGATTTCTATAACTTCATGTAAACAAAAATAAGGTATTCAGCACTTGCCTCTGCCCCTCCCAAAAAAGAGCAGAGGCTTCCTGTAATTAAACTGCAATGTTTTACAGTGCCATTTTTAAAATAATGAATATAAAATAAATAAATAAATATAAAATGGAACAGACCCCTCCCAATAGAGGCTTATCCTGCAAATTAACTTAAAAGTAATAAAACCTGTGCCAGCTGGAATCTTTTCTTTTTTGGAGACTGTGGCATGGACAGCAAGAGCAGGTTTGAGGGTGAGGGAAAACAAAGTAGGCCATTTTCCACCTTCAGTTTTGGGATAGCAATTGAACTCCAGCAAATGTTTAAAGATATTTCTCAAAACACTCAGAAAAGAATTAAAAAGAGTTGGAGAAGGAAAAGAAACAAAAAACCATTTGTTCCAGCCACAAACATAAATAACCACAATGAAGAAAATTCATTATTAGTACTGTTTTGGCTCTTTGCTTGTTGGGCCAGGATTCGTAAGTTAAAAGCACAAGTTCAGGGCAGCATTACTGTACTTAAGGACTGTCCTAATGCACATGAGAAAGAGGCAGCTTATTTTTTTTAAAAAAGGAACAATACCAAGAAACAGATTCATGTTTGAGATAAAGAATTCCAGTAAAAAGTATCCACGTAAAAAGTATCCACTACGGCTTATGAAGCTATGAAAAAATAATAAAAAGGCATGTGTACAGTGGCTAGCCAATGTTTTGCAAACAAAACGGTGCTTAAAATGCCTCGTACAAGAAGTCTAACAACTCTGAATTACTTCTGTACTTGTTTTCTTCATTTTAGTGTGCTGGTTTTAAGGTCATCTGTTCTAAAAAATTTGTTTTTATATTATTTTTCAATCAAGACTAAAAGCAGATCAAATCAAAACCTATGAACACCACTTGCCTGAAACCTAAGCTATAAGCGTTGCACCATCTGCTGGAGAAAGGTGAGAAAGCACAGGGAATACATACAGACAGACAAGATGGAACAAAGTTAATATAAAGGTTGTCTAAAATACATTCAAGATGCATTTTATTGCATGAGGTTAAACAGGCGTTATAAAAACCATTTAGCCATTTACAGTACAGATTATATAAACAAATCATAATACTCATAGTATTTACTTAAACCAACTACTATGTACATTGTATGTATTGAGGGATCTGGATACTACGTGCCCAGTTGTCTAAAGTCTTCCACCTCAAGTAGGCCCCAACCCAGCAAAGAATTTAAGTATATGTATAACCTGAAACATGTGAGTAGTCCCATGTGCTTAAAATAGCGCCCTTAAGCTCTCAGAGCTGGAATTAAACTGTTTTTAATGATGTTTAAGATCTCAGAGGCAGAAAGTCCAATGTGGGAGGAAGCCACTACAGTCCAGTTGGTAAGAGGATATAGCTACAGTGGCCCACAAGCAAACTGATTCAGTAACTTCACACTGGCATATGTCCTTTGTAGCTCTCCAGAAGAGTTTAAAGCCTGTGCATAGCAGAGAACGTGAAGGTAGGTGATGGTAAAAAGAATGGTTACTTACCTCATAACTGTTCTTCAAGATGTGTTGCTCATGTCCATTCCCAATTAGAAGTATGCTCACCACATGCACCGGTGTCATAAATTTTTCCCCTAGTGCTGGCTCTAGCAGTCCCTGCTGTGGCACACATATATTCTACATATTGGTGCTACCAGTCCTTCTTCCTTTCAGTTCCTTCCTGCCAGAACTCTGAGGGGAAGCAGGGTAGAATGGGCATAAGCAACACGTCTTGAAGAGCAATAGCTACAAGGTAAGTAACCATTCTTTCTTCTTTAAGAACTTGCTCACATCCATTCCCAATTAAGTAACTCACCCTGAATTAGGGTGACTCACCAACTGTGTCCCCAGAGGTGGGCAGGAGTTCATGGACATGATGCATGAAGCACTGCTCTGCTGAAGGCTGCGTCATCCTAAGCTTGCTGTGTTATGACGTAGTGGGATGCAAAGGTATTCACTGATGATCAGGTAGTGTCCCAGTACAGGATATCTGCAGAGCCATGTGCCTAGAAAGCCTCTGAGGATTCCTGGGGCCTTGCTGAGTTGGCTGTTAAGGATGGAGACACAACTCCCACCTGCTCACGACAAGCCTGAGTACAGGCTATGATCCGCTTTGACATTTGCTGTGATGACACAGGCAGTCCTTTCAACTGATCGGCAATTGCAATGAAGAGTTGCATACAGAGAAGGAAGGGCTTGGTCCTTTAGATGTGGAAAGCCAGGGCTCTCCTAACATCAAGAGCAGGGGTTCCCAAACCCTGGCCTGAGGGCCAAAAGTGGCCAGTGGGGCTTTTTCAAGTGGCCTGCCCCCCCCGGTCCTGGCATGCAGCTCGGAGCCAGGCTGTGGCTGGTCCTCTTTCCTCTGAGCTACATCAGTCCTTCTGAAACCTTTAAAAATTTAATTTGAATTAAAATTTAATTAACTACATTTTAATGAAAATAGAGTGATGGCCCTTCATGACTGTAAAAATTAAATTTGTAGCCCTTGAGTCAAAAAGTTTGGGAACCACTGATCTAAAGTATGCAGCCACCTTTCCTCCTTGTAAGGCTTTGGACAGAAGACTGGCAGGAATATGTCCTAGTTGAGGTGAGTGAGAGCCCACCTTTGGTAAAAAGGCCACATGCAGGTGCAGTTGAACCTTATCCTTATAAAAGATAGTACAGGGAGGCTCTGATCTCAATGTCCTAATCCCCAAGACTCACATTGCTGATGTAATGGCCACTAGGAATGCAACCTTCAAGGATAAGTGGATGAGGGAACATGAGGTGAGATGCTCAATGGAGGGCCCAGTAAGCCTGGAGAGGACCAGTACAGATCCCATTGGGAAGTCAGATCCCACAGTGGTGGAAGGAGACTTTCCAGACCCTAGAGGAATCTCGTGATCATCCCATGTGAGAAAATTGTTCTACTATTCACAGGAGGTGAAACACTGATATGACTGCTAAGTGGGTCTTAGTGGATGAGAAAGCAAATTCTTCCTGCTTTAAGTGGAGCTAGTAGTCCAAGATTATTGAGACTGAAGTCTCAATTGAAGAGGCACCCTGGTCAGCTGGCTAGCAAGTAAAACATCTCCACATGGCCCAGAGGATCTGGTATATGGCTTTCTGCTCTCTTATGAAATCTGCAGGACATAGGCTGAACTGGCTCGTTCCTTCTGGTTTAGCCATGGAGCATCCATGTTGCAAGATGTTGGTAGGCCAGGTCTGAGTGAAGCACATGTCCCTGATCTTGGGACAAGAGGTCTGATCATAACAGGAGCATCCAAGGGTGGAACACCGATAGCTCAAGGACCATCCCAAAACAATGTTGTTGAGGCCACATCAAGGCCACCAGGATAAACTATGAATTGTCCTGCTTCAACTTTATGTAACAGTGGATCACTGATATTGGCAGGAAACTGTACACGAGACTCCCTGAACAGGAAAGGAGAAAGGCTTTGGTCAGTGAGTCATCGCTGAGTCCTTGTCAAGAGCAGAACTGACTACATTTCCTCTTTTCTCTGGTGACAAAGAGGTCCAGTCAGGGACTACCTCACCTCTGGAAGATGCTTGCAGTCACCTCTAGGTGAAGGGAGAGAGTAAAAGGATCTACTGAGGAGGTCAGCTAAGGTGTTACTGACCCCCAGGACATGCACCACTTCCAAGTAAATGTTGTGACAGACACAAAAGTCCCTTAAAGCACATTGCCTCCTGACAGAGGGCTGGGGCTCAGACCCCATCCTACCTATTAATATAGTATATTGAGGCCATGTTGTCTGACAGTACCTTAGCTTCCTGTGTAAAGGCTGGAGTAGCAGACTAAGAGTATGTCCACACATATCTTTTAAATCGATATAACACTGGTTATTTAGATTTAAATAAGATTAAGTCCACACAACGTCTTCTTGTTTCGAAATGAGCTCCATCATTTCGAAACAAGAGACGTTATTTTGAAATAGCTTAGAGCTACTTTAATTCAAATTGTCTGTTATTTTGAAATAACCATTATTTTGAAATAACACTTTTGCCCTTCTCCTTCCCAGGGTGCCTTCTTTTTGTGTATATTGGGTGTGGGCATGGTGACCCTCTCCTGATTCGAAATAGCAAGTCCTGTGTCTAGACTTGCTATTTTGATTTAAGTTAATTTGAATTAAGGATTTTATTTTGAATTAATTTATTTTGATTTAACTTCAATCAAAATAAGCATGTACGTGTGGACATAGCCTAAGGGACTATCTAAGCAGAGAATTAAAATGAAGGGATGTAGAACTGCAGTACTCATATTAGCAAGTTCTCTTCTGTTACACACATAGCAGGGGGTGGAACCCCGGCCTCACCAAAGTAACTGGGAATTTTGGCACAGACTTCTGGGGGGCCTGGATTTCATGCCACATGTCTATTCTTATTTCTCATACATTAAATACCTAATGCAAATAAACGGGAGCCTTAGATATGACACAAGTGCAGTCAGTGTTGGAGAAAAGGATTTTTGTTCTTTATATTGTGAACTAACATGCCCCTGGGCTATTTACAAATAGGCTAGTTTACATCTAATTTGCTTCAAAAAGTGGCACACATTATAGGTTTTGCAGCTGGGTCAATTTGCTCTCAATAGGCAATTAGGCAAATTGGAGCTTCTGTCCATCTGAATTACTAATGAGACGATTCCTTGGATGTTTAAAAAAATGTTTTTCTTACAGTAGAACTGGGTCAATTCACACTGCTTTTCTGCACATCATAGTCAAAAAATGTGATACTCTTTGCCTATTGCCAGCAAAGTTTTAATGGTAGAGCTCTCAAGTTCAGTGTCCTATTATTATGTTTTGTACAGGAGAACATCTACTGATTTAATTTAAGGTATTATAAACAATTATACCTAAACAACACATCAAATACCTTAACAGAGGTGAAAAATCTTAAAAATAGGTGGTCAATGTTCTGCTCTGAGCACACTGGGTATATTTACATGGTAGCTGAGAGCAAGGCCCCCAGCCTAGACAGACACACATGCTAACCGGCTTGAGCTAGTGCACTAAAAATAGCAGTGTGGATGCTGTGGTTCCAGCAGAGACTTGAGCTAGCCACCAGGGGTCACGTGGGCTGCTGGCCTGAGCCACAATATCCATGCTGCTCTTTTTAGCATGCTGCCTCCCCAAGCTCTGTTAGCACAGGATTGTTTACCTGAGTGGGAGGCTCACTCCCAGGTGCCACGCAGACCTATCCATTAAGACCATTGTGGCTTGATCCTGCAAGGCACTCAACACCCTACCCTGATTCAGTTAAGCATGAAAGCACATGCTTATCTTAAGCAGCTCACTTCATGGGACTACTCAGCTGGTTAAATAAATGTGTGTACAGTTGTTTTGCTGGATTAGGGCCAGAGTGCTCAGCACAATGCAGAACTGAGTTCAAACTTTTATGATTTTCCAAGGGGTTAAAGCATCCACTTTTTCAGTGACTTGATTTACGAGACAAACAGATTTCTTTATTGCATGAGCTTTCATGGGAGAAAATCCCACTTTATCAGATGTTTTGAAGATGAGCGAAATTAGAGAATGGGGCAAAAATAAATGCAGGGAAGTATAAGTCATGGGAACAGGTCACACTGCAACAGCAAATCGAAACAGTTGTTAAGATTCTAACACTGGGAAATAGCATACAGAGGAAGATGAGGTCAAATCTGTTGTAATGTGAGAAAAAACCAATGTCCCAATGAAGACCTGAAGCAATGCAACCAAATTTGCAGAGGAACTTGATTTCCCTAGCTTCTTTTTGAATTGTTGCGCTCACACAAATGAATACAAAATCAAGGCTTCAGAGAGAAGCTAGGGAAACTAAATTCATTTGCAAATTCAGTTGCATTACTTCAGGACATTGATTGTTTCTTGCATTACAACAGGTGATTTGACCTCATCTTCCTCTGTATGCCATTTCCCAATGTTTGAATCTTAACTATTTTGATTTGCTGTTACAGTGCAACCTGTTCCCAAGACTTACACTTCCATGCATTCGTTTTCCCCCCATGCTGTAATTTCCCTCATCTTCAAAGCATCTGACAAGATAGGATTTTCTCCCATGAAAGCTCATCCAATAAAGAACTCTGTTAGTCTTTAAAAGTGCCACAGGACTCCTTGTTTGTTTTGCTGAACTAGACTAACACAGCTACCCCTTTGGATCTTGATTTACAAGCTTCACTGTAGGTACATACTTTTAAAATTCTGGCCACTAACTATTCTGTCATGAATTATCCTTCCTTTTCTCTTTTTCTTTGTTCCTTTGTTTCTTGTTCCTTGTTAATGCTGAGCCTCGTTCATACTTTGACATGTAGTCCAAGGAAAAACCTACTTATTCCTCCTTCACTGAATCCTCAGTTTGTTTTAAAAGAATCCCACCATAATTTTACATTTCTACCATCTACCTTAAATGCATACAGAGACCAGTTTAAACTAAATTCTCCCTAATGTTCGATTATGGTATTCTTCAGAAGAATTGGCTGTGCTATATGATTATTTCATTGTTAAAAGTATAACATATGAACAATACGCTAAAACACCTATGTAGATAAAAAGAGTTTTTAACTTTTTAAAAGAGGAGACCTCCGTACTTTAAAAATACTTACAAAAAAACTAAACACACACTAAACTGAATTAACTGAGCATATAACACTTGCCATCTTCAGTACTTCTGAGTCTATTTTAGTGTCTGTTTTCAAAGGTAAATCCTGTTGTGCGTTGACTTGTATTAACAACAAGCAAAGCACCAGCTTTTGTTTAACACACTGTGTTCTGGTTTTTAAGAGCAACATTGGAAGCGGGGGAGGTTAACAAGACACTTTCGTTCTTCTTCGAGCGCTGCTCGGATACATTCGGTATCAGGTGTCTACATGCTGCAGCGCACAACTGACCGGAAACTTTCTTTAGCCTAAGCCTGTCAGAACAGGGCTGGCAGCCAACGCCCGCTGGACACCCTGTGGCTGTATATATGGCCGCAGCCCTGCCCCTCCCCAGTTTTTTCTCTTGCACCCTCAGTGACAGTTACGGAACAGCCTGCTCCTTGCTTTTGCAAGGGTCTGTCTCTCTGCTCTGTTTTACAAGCCTTTTCACTGGAAGATTTGTTTGTGGACATTGCTGGCACTCCTACTGAGTCCTTCCAACAGAAACCCAAACCCGAGGGACAGCTCCCACAGGAGGTATCTTAAAGGCCTGAGTGAGCTTCACTGGGTGAATTATGCTCCATTTGCAGATCCTTAACCGAAGGACTCAGGAAGACAGCAAGCAAAGGCTGCATAATATTGCCCAGGAACGGGCCCTGAAGCTGACAGCAGGTATGTCTATCACACTCAAGAATTCACCGGTACTGAGTGCTGAGCTGGCACCGGAGCCCTCTCGGCGCTGCTCCCCAGCTATTAATAAAAGCCTTGATTCGCCTCTAATTTGGCACCACATGCCTGGTTGGCACCGGCGCCCTCTCATTGCCGCTCTCCAGCTATGAACAAAAGCCGTGATCAGCCTCTGATGCAGCACTGCATGCTGGATGGACACCGCTCTCTGGCTATGAATAGAAGCCGCAACTGGCTTCTAACTTGGCACTGCGTGCTTGGTTGGCACCAGCGCCTTCTCAGCACCGCTTTCCAGCCATGCATAAAAAGCTGCGATTGGCCCCTAATTCAGCACCACGTGCTGGCTGGGCACCAAAGCCCTCTCAATGCCACTCTCCAGGTGTGAATAAACAGCCACCATCAGCAGTTGGCTCGGCACCATCTCAGTGCCGTGTGACCTTATACCCGGTACCTCTTCTCCAAAGAAAAGGGTCAGAGCATCTGAGCACCATGTGTTGGCAGCAGAATCTCAGGCCCATCAGCACCAAGGCCCTCTTGGCACCGCTCCCCAGCAGAGCACAGGTAAGCACACTCAACATCAACTTCTGCACTGAAATGCTGGTGCCACCCTGGCTCTCCCCTCAGGGAGGTGAGGGCCAGAGCCCATCATGGTGCCATCCACACCGGAGGACTTTAAGGCGGTGGAGGCTCTTCGGCTCCTGAAATTGCAGCCAGGCCATCAAAGCAAATGGTAAACCTGCCTTCCTTTCACTTTACGCAGCACTCCGCATCACTGTGGAACTGGAGGCTCCAACCCCTATGGTGCTGACACCTCACCTTAGCACCAAAAGAAGGTCCAAGAGTGAATGTCTCAGGCCCAGCCTCCTAGTGGAGGGTCCCCAGTACCGGGTTCTTCTTGGTACCGCACTCAAAGCAGGATATCTCCTACTGAGGCCTTGGAAGGGGAGTTCTAACTCAGTACCACAGCCCTGGGAGGGGACACCCCGGTACCAGGGTTGTCCCTTTCCCTGGCTAGAGTCATGAACCCAGGGCCAGGGTCTTACAGACAATACCCTACCACACTTCTGCCCCTTCACAAGGTCACTGTCTGCCTGGGGTTCAGGGTCATACCCCTCGAGGGGAATCAAAACTCCTTATTCAACTTGGAGTTTGCATCCCCTCTAGTTGCCATTACAATCCCTCTTCATGTTCTTGTCCTTGACATCACTGGCACACACTGGGCAGAGCTGCCCTGGTTTACCCCCGGATTCCCAGGGGTCCAAGGGGTTTGACCTCCCGGGTCAAAGGCCTATTCAACTTCAGCCTTTCAGCTGAGAATTGGTAAACATTAGGCGTTGTTTAACAGATGTTCTCTAGGTCAGTGAAATGTTATGAAGAGTTTTAGCAGCTTCCTGCCATAAGAACACTTGGAGGATTAGGATGCCTTCATTGAGGAAGGCGCCTTGGCCTCACGTGAAGCCTTTACAGTGGCGGGGGATGCCTTGGACTCGGCCAGCTGTGGCATTGCTACAACCGTGGTTGTGCACTGAGTTTACTAGGAATTACAGCAGTCCATGTTAGACCTTCCCTTTCAAGGGACGGTCTCTCTGTGCCCTGGCCACTGACTCCCTGATCTGCGGCAACTGTGACCCTAGGTCAGCCCTCATAGCCTTGGGTATACTTATTCCCCAGGTGCTTCAAGAGTCGCCCAAACCACTGCGACCCCATGAACGCTTGGGGTGAGGGCCCTCATGGTAGTCTCCCTCACCCCACAAAATGGCTACTCTTTAGGGGCCTTGGACTGCGGTCGATGGCCCCCCCCCCCCTTTTTCACCCATTGAAGGCGATCAACTCCAATATGGTTGCCTCTCCCTCCATCAAACCCAACCCTTGAACTTCAGGGCAGCACTCTAAATCACTTATGCTAAACGCCCCCTCACAATCAGTCTTGCTTCTTCCTCCTCTCCGTTAATGATGCGTCTACCTCTGCCCTCACTGTACCCTTCGGGCTGAGTAAGGGCCTGGCAACCAGACAACTCTCCTCACATGTGCTCGGTTCTAGTTGCAGGTGCCCCTGGAGCCTTGATGGAAATCCAAGGGTGATGGAGGTATGAGAAAGGGACACATGATGCATCCCCCCCACACACACACACAACACTTGCTCTGCAGCCCTTACCCAGGGCTCCAACCTCCTGGGATACGTAGGGGAGGGTACCCATTCCCTATTCTCACACCCAAATGTCCCTCCCCCTCCCCACCTAGTCCAACCCCTCCCCCAGTCGGGCACACTGGGAGAAGTACCCTTCTGCTTCACTGGCCCAAGAGCATTTCTTACTCCTGGTGGCCTACAACGGATCTTGGGAGAAATTACTGTGGGATGGTGTGCATCCCACCTCCAAGGTGGTAGGTAAGAGGGTGAGCTCGTACCCTCTTGTCCTCTACCTTTTCCCTCCTCGCCTCCCCAGGCGGTCCCCTTTTAGTCACAGGGCCATGGGCTTCAGACTTGTATTAGGCCTGTCGCTCAAGGTATCCTTGAGCTCCAGCATAGGGGTTTTTGCCTCTTCAGCTCCCACTCTTCCTCCCCAAAGACATTCACCACATCTCATTGGTCCGTCCACCCATGGGCAAACCTCATGTTTAGCCCTCTACAGGAACCCCCTCTGCTCTGGTGCCTCCCTCCAACCAGACAAGGGATGCGTTCCATCAAAAACCCCTGACAGCCATCTAGGAGCTGCCTTAAATGGGATAGAACTCTTAACCCCATCAGCATTAATACACCTGCGTGAGCCCACTGGAGGACATGTGGTCCTTAGCTCACGGTTAGTCCCCCTGTAGGACTCTGGCTCCCAAGGGA
The DNA here is from genome assembly GCA_007922195.1 of Podocnemis expansa. Classification (NCBI taxonomy): domain Eukaryota; kingdom Metazoa; phylum Chordata; order Testudines; family Podocnemididae; genus Podocnemis; species Podocnemis expansa. The sequence goes on along the minus strand of ML681964.1, from coordinate 14,173,916 downwards.
ATTGCAAAACCCCCAGCAGGCTGAAAAGCCTGATGCCTTATGGATGATGCTTTCATAACGTCCCCTCACAGTGGCCTTCCCTTGGTTTTTCCCCACTAGGAGATGCCTCATGCCCTCCTCCCGTCTCCCCAGGGTCTCTCGTCAAGATCTATGCAAGATCCCTCAAGTTGGCCCGTTGCAGCTGGGACCCAACACCTACTCCCACTGCTAGAGATGAGTCAAGCAGCTGTGATATGAAGGTTGACTGCCTCTCCATTGAAGTGAAAGTGAGAATATCAGGTGAGAGAAGTGAGGATATCATGCGAGCCACGTGCCCCCCCCCAAACACTCCGATTCTGGAGCTTGGGGGGCACGACCCTTGGGAGGGACCTGACCCATCTATAGAGACGGTCAGATATCCCTTCCCTCTCTTCAGCACACCTCTCCCTTCATGAGTCCATGTGAGAGCAGAGTACAGGGGCAAGGAAGAGAAATGTGCACCTAGCCTTGAGGTTGCAGACGCCCCTCCCAGAACCCCACGATGGTTTCTCACTGTCCCTGTCTCAGGTTATTCCCCATCCCTATGGTCGGGGACAACCTAACATGGGAATTCAATCACCTTTGCTCCAGTTTCTCTGTTTTCACTTCCCAGTCATTTAACATTCATGACCTCCGCCATTTGGTGTCTCTCCTGATGCTAGGATGGGTGTACCTAAAGGTTCCCCTTTTCCTACTATAACCTGTGGAGGGGTCACTTCTAAACAAGGGCCCCCCAGGAATCCCCACTCCTTCCCTCCCAATGACCTCCTTGACGGAGTGTCTCTGACACTCTGGGCCCCAGAGATGGGCCTGCTCAGCGCCTAGGCCTTATTCCGGGGCCCTCCTTCCCGGGCCCTCCATTCCCATGCTCCAATGGATGAAGGGACATGGGTCCCTTCCTACTCCTTCCTCATTATTTTCTTCCTATGTTATCTTTCATACAGAGTCGGGATACCTTAGTTTAGGGCATCCTTATCAATCCTGTCCTTGGCATCTATTGCCGTTACATCAATGGGGGGAAGCCTTTTGCCTATCCCCTTGGTTGGTCAAGGGAAACATGTTCCCTGCCCTGGTCTTGGTTAGTAACTTAACCCAATTTACCTCCCTTTGAGGTTGCGGCGGCAAGGACAGCAGTTATCCCACCCTTGTTCATTGCCTGCGGCTGTAGGAGCCTGTTGCTCTGGATCACAACTGCCTTTCTCAAGAGTCGATTCTGCTAGAGAAGGGCAACCCTCTTATTTAGATGGTCTTGCTATTGTGATATAGCAGTTCCCCGGTAATGAACCGGGACTGCCCTCTTGGAGTTCTGGTCTCCTGACAGAGTGGCAAATGACCCCTCAACACTCTCATGCACATCTCTCAAAGATCTTGCACATAGTGACATGTCCGCAGCCATTTGCCTGGTGGCCCACTGCTTCTTCACCCAATTTTGGGGTGCTGTGCTGTTTCTAGGTAGCCGTGCTGATGGTGGATAAGGCTCTAACTCTGTCCACCTTCCACAGTATGCCTAGCAGTCACCTGATACTGAATGTATCCGAGCAGTGCTCAAAAAAGAATGGAGGGTCACTTACCAGTAACTGTCCTTCTTTGAGATGGGCTGCTCAGATTCATTCAGATCCCTCCCACCATCCCCGCTACTGGAGTTAGTGACTAGTAGGAACTGGGGAGGGGCAGGGCTGCGGCCATATATACAGGCACAGGATGGCCAGGGGGCATTGGCCGCCAGCCCTGTTCTGATAGGCTAAGGCTAAAGAAAATTTCCAGTCACTCGTGCGCTGCAACACGTAGACACCTGATACTGAATGAATCTGAGCAGCCCAGCTCGAAGAAGGACAGTTACATATTCCTGGCTCAGCTTCAAATAATTTCTTTAAAAATCTTAGTGAGACTCTTTAGGGAAAGAGGGTGAGAATAACAAACACACAAAGAAGCAAGAAACCACCGAATACATAAAAGGCAGTGGCTTCAGATGGTTTTTTGGCAACCCTGCAACAAAAAGTAGCTTTATTTTATTTAAAAAAAAAAAAGACATCTGAGATATATTCTTCATAGTAATTGACCATTTTTGCTATTAAAAAGTGAGAAGAGACCATGTTCTTCCATTTTAAAAATGAGCTATAAGTGTATTACTATCCTTGAAAATTCAGAACAGATTGTTATGAAGACATTGTAATTTTCATAGGGATTTCTAGGTTTTGATTTAACCTCAAGGCAAAGAAATTAAGAATGGAAACTTCATACTTAAACCACACAGATGTACTTAAAAACATTTTAAAAATATTAATATCTTATGTTAAAGATGCAATGTCAGCCCCATTTTTATCAATGACTCCAACTTTATTAGTTTTGTGGGTTTGAATCAGATCTTAACCTTAATGTACCTTAGGTTTTAGTGGTTTAATAAATGCGGCAATTTTATTCCATTTAAGGAGATTTTCAATGTACAGGCAGCAGAAATTCTTTCCAAGACAGGCCAGACCTTGTTGTTACTAAGCCATATTCACTACAGTTTCATGGATTCTCAATTACTAATAGAAACAGAAATTTTCTGATAAATCCTGATAGAGAAATCTAACAACTAGAGGTAAATGTATATGAAATCTGTTATCCTCATTATGGAACTTCCATTCTATAACTCTATTAGCAAGGAGTGCAGCTAACTGAAGGTGTACAAACATGCAAACATTTAAATGCTTCAACTATGTGTAAATATTAACCAATTAAAATGGGCTAAGTTCTCAGGAAGAAATGTATTAATGATATGGAATTGGACAAAGGACTAAATATAGGAAGAGTTCACATTCCAATCAATCTTAAGGAATAAGGGGTTAAGCACAGCAAATCATCCCCTACAGTTCTAGTTCCCACTAAACCCACAGAAGGCCATTTCAAGGGGTTTACATATATAGTTTGTACATTTAAATATTTATGTCCCCATTACCTGATAACAACCCATATATACATACCTCTGGGCTGAGTATGTATGCTTTTTGTCATGAATAATCTAATTTGTAGTAGCTGGGCTAAAGAGGAAAGGCTGTGCATAGAAAACCGCTACTAGCATGAAAGAGAACGTGCATCTTTCATTCTGCGACAGAAAGTAAGGAGTGATCGGGAGAGTCACTGGTGAACAGGGCATTGGACTAGAATCACTAGATGACCTCCTGACGTCCCTTCCAACCCTAATCTGGTACGACATAATGCCAGCTGTGACAGATTTAAGAGTACCATGTCTGTCAGGACCAGGTGGGAGCAATCAGTGTGATATTTCTGTTCTTACTTTCAAAAGGACCTTCAGTAAAGAGGGAATGGGGAGAAAGGTGTAAAGGCTTTTGACCCAAGGAAGTAGTATCAAACCTACTCTGGAGCAGTACCGTGGACATTTCTATCTCCCATTCATGGTCACGTGGGAATTTGCGACTGAGACTTCTGGCCATTGTATCGCATATTCTTTGAGGTAGGCTGCTGATATTAGAATGTTGTGGGAGACATATCAACTCCACAGTTTTAGTGCTACTAAACATAGGGAATGAAAACTGATACTTCTCTTGTCAGTTTATTTAATACTTGCAGCCATGTTGTCTGTCATGACCCTTGTGTGTACATCTGATCAATGGGAGGAAGTGAGCACATGCATTTTTGACTGCTCTGAACTTGAGCAGGTTGATGTGAAGGCATGTCTCTTTTGGGGACCATCTGCGCTGTGCTGTGTGACCACTGAGATGTGCACCCTATCCTATGAGGGATGCATCAGTGGTCTGGAGCAGAGATGAGGAAGACTAAGCAAACTGACATTTGGTGGAACCTTCCACCAGCCCAAGATCACTTGACCTTGGTTGTCATGAACAGAAGTTTGTTAATATTGTCTTCATCTGACCTGTAAACTGAACTGAATCATGCCTGAAGACATCCCATGAGTCATTTGGGATGAGCAATAACCAATTGTCCCATAGCTGTGTGCCCTAGAAGCTGGGCAATGTCTGGCTGAAATATGTAAACTGGATTGTACTGTCTCTGTCAATGAGGAGAGACTAAGAAATCTATGATGTAGTAGGAGCACCTTTGCTTGAGTGGAGTTGAGGTCAGCTCCTATGAATTCTAGCCTCTGTACTGGTGTTAAGGTTGATTTTTGTTTGTTGATCTGTAAGTCTAAATACAGAAGCAAGTCCCATGTGACCTGAGTGACTTACTGGGCCTCTGTGAAGGATCATGCCCTGAGAAGGCAACTGTCCAGGTAAAGATAAATCAAGATGCCTTGACAGTGTAAGTTGGCTGTCCCTACAGAAAGGCGCTAAGAGAATACTCTGGGGGCAGATGAGAGGCCAAAATGCAGTACTGTACTTGATAGCTGTTCTGACCCAGTGTGAATCTGAGATAACACTTGTGACTCAGTACAAAGGAAATGTGGAAATATTCATCTTGAAGGCTGAGGGCTGAGAACCAAATCTCCTTCCTCTCACACAGAAATGACTGTTAATACAATGCCCAACTCTTGAGATGTACAGGCACAGGTCTATAGCTCCTATGCTGAGGATGCGGTTTAACTTTTGATGTGTAGACTCTTATGAGAAGGGTCCCTGAAGATGGCAAAGGACAAGAAATGGATGGCATATCCATTCTGGATAACCTCCAGTACCCACTTGTCAGAGATTATCCATTCCAAGATGCTGACAACCAGGATAAGGTTGTCTCCAAAGAACAGGTGAGGTCTTCCAGTGTTAGGCTGCAAGGAGAGTCTTTTACTGGCACTTTTACCACTCCATCAGAACTAAGTGTTGGAGGGCTCAGATGCAATTGGTTGGGGTCCTGATTGCTTTCACCAAGGGAACCTGGGTTTTCTCCTCTGAGCATTGTAAGCTCTTTGTGATGAGTAGTGAGACATGTATTGTGACGACTGGGGTTTAAAAAGTTGACAATGGCTGTATTTTCTCCTGTAGGCTGATATTCATGGTGTTGATTTTTAACTGTAAAGACCTAAATTGCTTCAAGACCAATTACCTGAAGAACCACCATCTTCCCTGTGCTGTCTGGTCACAACCAGAATGAACACTGGTGTTTGAGCTGCTGCTCCCGAGAGGAAACAGCCATCCTATGTGAGGAGGGAGTCTTTGATCCTGGAATCTGATGCCCACCATGGTATTCCAGACCCCAAGCTTCTTAAACTACTGACTGTGCTGTAAAACTCAGTTATTTCCACACATCTGGACAGTTTACGGGTAAAAGGGATTTTATTATTACATCTGCAGCAGAGGGGGTTTTAGTTACATTATTTTGTCTGCTGAAACAAATTTATATTAAGATATTTATTGTGAAGGTTACACTATATGAGGACTCCACAGTGTGAACTGGGCACCTGGTTGTTTTGTAAATCTAAACAAATAAATAATGGAAGTTGTTCTTCACTTCTTCCAAAAGCTGTTACATAATAGCCCTAGGTTGTGTTAAAACATTACTTCCAAATCAATATTTTTCTTCTTGCTGTTCTCCCACCCCAGTAGAGAAGGAAGGTCTGGTAGGTTCCTTACTCAGTCAGAAGACCCTTAACATGGAGGCAAAGGGAGGCAGTAACCCTCCAAGGCAGTGCTCTGTGAAGGGAGAATATTGATACAGCAGATCATCCATTATCTCTCTAATTACAAAAGGAAGTCAGAGGTGGGAAGGAAGCCATTGAGCCTCCTCAAAGACTGACAAAAAGTTTCTCAGAAGAGATAGTTAATAAGTCAGGTTTCATTTGAACTTTCCCCACACACTCCCAAATATATTTAATTTGATAACAAAAACCTAAGGTCCAGAGCAAATAGTTTCATAGAAATCTGAACACCTCAAAATCTATTTTATGTCCAAAAAAGATTTAAAGATGATAAACTGAAAATTCTGGAGTGAGGCTGTTGAAATGCAACTTAATTGAGAGTTAATAAAGTTCTTGGAGAAAGAATATCTGTTTTACACCTGAATTTTGCTACTAGGCTATTACAAATTCTGACCTTGGAACACAGTTTAAATGTGGAACTTTGAACAGAAAATTCAGAATGCAGAACCTGGTATTATTTATAACCAGGCAAATTGGGACTCCCAGAAACCAAGCTAGTTAGCTGAAACAAGTTGATCCCTCTAATTGCAGGTAAAACAACTTTCTAAATAACCTACATATCTGAAAAACATACACAATCAAAGCAGGAAAGTATTTTTGTAGACAAAAACTAGCTTCCTATTAATTTTTAACATATTATGAAATATGATTGAAACGGTAGATAGCTAACTAATGTTCTTGACAGATACACAAAATTACACATCCTGACTACACCATAAATTAATCTTTTCACTGGGGATTGCTTAAAAAATGCAAGTTGTCAGAATGATTCCTCAACATCTGCAGCAAAGGAAATGATTCAATTTCTTCCAAACACTCTTTACGAAATAACTATTAATAAACTCTTAATTCCAAAATGTTAATATTCTCATGCAACACAACATTTTAGCTGCACTTTACGTGTTTAATTTTTGCATACATGAGGACATTCACTAATTCATTCATCGCACAGCTCTATGGACATAAATGTCTTGCACATATACAATATTTTCCATTTAATCATTAATAGCAAAACATTAAATAACCTATGGAAAACACATTACATAGCAATATATCAAGCTAAGGGTGTTCATGCTGTTTTTACTCCAGTAAGATAACTGTGTCTGAAAGTCTCTTATTCACCAGTGTCATATAATTATGACATATTCTGTACAAAGTACGCTTTGTGTGGTATTATTTTACATCTTGGTCTGCTGAACATTAATATGTTGTTGGATTGCATATGTTACCACAGTATGTGAAATTATAATATATTGTTGAAAATGATATTAGAAAAAAGGTAGAAGACGGGAAACTCCCATTACAGCCTTTCAGGCACAACAATGGAGTGGCCAGATAGCACTGATGGTTTTCTTTCACCCGTTCCAGAGTATATTGGGGAACCCAGGTTGCAAGGCAAATACATCATGTCAATTAAAGAGTTTCAAGCCCACTGGTTCCATGTCTCTCAGAGTGAGATATTTCTAGATGCAAACCCTGTCAGAATTTATATTGAGTTCTTATTTTTATTTCTTTGGTAACTTTTTCTGATCTTTTACGCCTATAACTTACAACTACTGTAAATCTAGTTTTCTGTAGTTAATAAACTTGTTTAATATTTTATGTTAATCAATGTGTTTTTGAGTGAAGTGTTTAAGTAATCTGTGCTCAGATTAACAACAGCCAACACATGTCTTCCTCTCACTGAGTGGGGAGTGGATTTATTATTGAGCTTGTGCTGAACAAATCTTTGTCCAGCATAAGACAGGATTACTTCTAGGTGTGTTCCTTTGAGATAAGATTGGGAGAGCTGGGGGTGAACTGGCTGGGATTTGTATACATTTTCACTCAGGGGCAGTGTTCTTTGTAACTCAGCCTAGCGTGTATTACTGCCTGCTGTCAGGGCTGGCTCATGGGGTTGCAGCACCCCAAGCCAAATTTTGATTTGGCATCCCCCCATCTCATTCATGGAGGTTGAAAATGGTTTTCCAAAGTGCATAAATCTCCAGCGTCTGCCTGCAGAGGGATTTAAAGTGCACTCTGCCTATATGTCTTAAGCTGCAGATTGACTAACAGTGCCTGAGCTGCTAGGAAAGAGTTGAAGAGGTGGGAGCCAACCTGATCTTCAGGGGGCTAGATGCCCCTAAGAACTGTCACCTGAAGCCATGTTTGTCTCTTGCCTCACAGCAGAGCTGGCCCTTTCTGCTGTCATGCCAAATGATAACAGGGTGTGGAGAGACTGACTGTCTATCACAAGCAGCAGGAGAACAGTGGGGAACCCATGTTGGTGAAATTTTCATGTGTGATGTGTTCTAGTGTCCTCTCCTTGGTTATCATGTTTTGCTACGGTTAAATACGAACTTATCTATTTTATGAACTGTTATATTGGGTTGCTGATATTTGGCACTGCATCTCCCCAGCAGTAGGCTAGGGAAAGGACAGGGGTTGAGCAACGAGGTTGAGTAACAGGAATTGTGCAATCCTGAGACCTGTGACTGACAGGGACTGCTGGAAGGCAGCCAATTGGCAGAGACTGCTCTGCAACAGCAAGTACTGTGTGCAGCCAGCAGTGTGCCGTCCATAACCCATCTAGAAGTTTTGCAATGATAGCTTATGGGGAGCCTTCTTGGCAGAAAAAGGACGTCCCCAGATTGGACAACGGACTTGGTATTTAAGGGGCGCCCGCTGAGGGGATGGGGCTCTCCACTGTGCTCTGCAAGAGTGACCAGAACCTCATGGTGACAGACTCTCCCTCAGGCCAGGACTTTGGTTTGGAGCCTAAGCCTTGGAGCCCCAGAGGGACTTAAGTCAGCCTGATTATCTGGTCCTCTGGATAAGAGGGTCAGGACTCAGACTGGGGTTGCCCTTGCAGGCTGAAGAGGAACCGGTCGTCAGAGAAATCCCCAAAGAAGCAGGGCCTGGATCAGGTTTGCTGTCCCGCCAGGGACTTTGATTGGGGTAGAAAGGACTGACAAATAAGGACCCGGTCACCAGAGACCTGAAGAAGACGTCACAAGTTTGGACTGTGTTCCAGACCCGAAGAACTACGTGGGACGTCGCTGTGGGTGTCATGGGACAACGCCATCGGCCAAAGCCTAACTGTGAATAAGCCTAGGGGCCCCAAGTTTGGGAAGGAACAGGGAAGTGGCTGCTGGGCACTGGAGTGGCGTGAGGTGTCCGCCAATGGTGGGATCCAAGGGACTCTTTCCCTGGCAGATACTCACCTTACTGGGTTGGCCGTGAATGCCAGGGAAGGGTTCCTGCCCAGGTTCAGTCCTGCTCTACTCTGAAGGGGAGACTTATATTTGTCTGGTCCTGTCTATGTCCTGAAGGGGGTCCGCAAGAGAGAGAACCATGGGCTGTGGTTACTATTTCTTACCTGTTGTTTTGGGTTAAAAGGGACTAGTGCAACTTATACCTGTTATTATTTTTGCTTTATTATGTATAGGTTTGGGCTATACAAGTGGGGTGACTGTCATTGTAATTATACCGTATTTACTTACCTGTGACAATTCTTGCTGGTGTGGGTTATCATATTAGGGTACACCCAGGAACAGCACTAGCATTTATGGTGCCCCCCTGCAGCGCAGCAGATGCTGGCGCAGACAAGTCATATCACACGGGAGCTCAAATGTCGGCGCTCCCCTGCAACGCTTACCCGGCTTACTGGGTTGCGCTGTCCTGGGTACACTGCAAATCCTTTCCCTTGCTTATCCCCTTGATCCCATCCTTCCCACCAATAAATGCTGTTGTCTTTGAACGAATGTGTCCAGTGGCTTCACTGTGGGGACAGGGCGCTCAGGGTGACTAGATACCCGTAGCTGGGGTTAACCTACCTGGGGAAAACCTTCATTTAAGATCCTTTGGAGAACTTTCCCACAACACCCATATCAAGCTGAATAATTGAAAAGGGTACCCAGTGGTTCCACAGCACCCAGGATGCATCCCAGAGAGGCGTGACACCCAAGGTTCACTGATTCACACTTTATTAGGGTCTAGCCCAGCATGTCAAACCATTTACAACTTTCCATCAGTGCAAAATAGTATCTGTACACTCACACAGGAAAGAATTCGTTACAATTAATTTTACTGCTGGAATGGCCATTTCAGTTATGCTTTTGAAGTGAGGCTCAGCAGAAAATCCAGAAGAAAATTCATCTCCAGTATCATGCTTGGTTTCTTCTTGGTTTACTGCTTAATCCCCCATCCCCCCCCCACGTTTAAAAGTAAGTGAGACAGCCTTTCAACTCCAGATGCAAGGAATCCTTGCATCTGTGACCCATTAGATTCACATATGTCTGAACACATTTTACCCCTTCCCTCCAAAAACAAAACAAAATAAAACTCCATATACCTACTAGCATAAAGAAACAGAAGTGAAGAAGTGTCCTGAAGATTAAGTTTTGCTTTATATTTTGATAGGACCCAGATACCACAGTGATGGATGCACTATAAATACCTTAATAGGTGGCTAAGATTGACTGTACTCAATAGTCAGTTTTGAGCTGCATGACTTAACTATCCAGAATAAATATTTGTATATTATCCTAGACTCAAGCAGTCAGTCTGCTCCTGTTTGGCTCTGGCATCTTGGGTTTGACCTCTGGTTCTCCTCTTATGAACTGGCCCACACAATCCCAGGAACAGTCAAACATGGGAAAGGGCAGGTGTTGGCTCATCTCTAAATGTTCGATTAGTGCTCTGGTTAAGGCTGTCCACATTCAGGAGCTCTGCTGGTTAGCTATAAGCCCCAAAGTTGGATGGGGGTTGCAGGTGCTTTATGTTGCCACATCTCCATCTGCAAGTGCTTTCTGCCACAAGGGACTCCATGTTATGCTGGCAGAAGCTGGAATAATTCAGTCATGGTGAACTTCACTGTGAATACAGTCAACAGACCTGCAATTTTTTCATGAGTTGTACCACGTTTGGTGTTTTCCATAAAGCATGCTTCCTTTGCATATAAGAGAATCACAGGTTTCATTGAAAGAAAGAAAGAAAGCTTCTAGTGCTTATACTTGTGGAGAAAAAGTTTGAAAATGTGACCAAAGCACTCCCCCAAAGTTCAGAAAAGAACCCAAAATTTGCATTTTTTTATGCTTCCTGATTTTTAAGTCCATCTCATGAATTTTGGGCGCCTGACTTGTGATTTTTGAAAGCTTGGGGTTGGTAAGACTACATCAGTGGGTAGAGCTATGGCCTACTGCAAACCAAGAGTCAAGTAAAACTGTAGCTCCTTACCTGTAGGTGTACTACTGCGAAATGAGGAGGAGGGAGTGATTGGGGGCGTGACTGGAGGAGTAAGGCTTCCACTGCTGTGGCGAGGTGGAGTGGATACATTCCCACGGGACACTGAGCTTGACAAAGTCAAAGAGAGTTTAGGTTGAATCTTTTTCTTCAAGGATTCCTGTTCACGTCGAGCTGCATCAGTCATAAATCTAGAATGAAAAACAATGATGAAAGAAAAATTAGTTTTGAACAGCCCATAAATAAGCCCTTAGTAACAATGGAAATAGAAACTGGTCACTGTAAGTGATCTAATAGCACTTCAAATTCAGATAAGAGAGATATATTTCACTGCAATGTAGACAGGCAGTACAGATGTGAAATCATTTTGATATGTTGAAAATTGACAAGATTAGTTTTAAACAGGGAGATGAGGGTAAAAATTTGGAAGACACTCATGAGAGCTCCACACCTTGCTTCAATATAGAATAGAAGGAAAAGATGCTAAATGGAGATAAAGATAATGGAATACTAGGAGATAAACGTATAGATATCAAGCAAAAGGAAATATAAAAATTAATTAGAGCAACAATCAGGCAGATACTACACTTAGTGGAAGTACTGTACCTAATTTGGTTTCAGTGCTAGGTTAGATCTAAGAGAAACAACTGAAATGCAAATGAAGCACATAACTGCAAGGAATCTGGGCAACAAAATACAGGAACTAGAACTACTCGCGCAGAACGGCAAGCTCGATATTATATTACAGAAATATGGTGAAAAAGAACTCAACTGGAAAAAAAGCTACTGCACTGAAGGATGTGTGCTGCTTAGGAAAGATAGGAATAAAGGAAAAGGTCGCAAAACAGCATTAAACATCAATGAGCAGAAAAATAAGAATGAACAAAACAGAATCTGTTGGAGTCAAAGTCACTTTGGGAAAGGATTGTTAAAGTGTTTCTGTTATATTTAAGACTCTCACATAGAATTCCAGGATGAGTCTCAGATATGAAATCTCTTCAATATTAACAGAGGGATAAATGCTATCAGAAATTGTGTTACGCCACAGGACTTTAAATCCCTGAATACAGATTGGAGACTAAATGCTACTAACTCTGGCAGCAACCAGTTATTCTTGGACAGAATAGATGACAGTTTTCATCATCAAATCATCACTGAACCAGCAAGAGGAGATGCTATTTTAGACTTGGTTTTGGTAAGTAATGAGGACATCTTAGAGAAGCTGGCTGTAGGAAATAATCTTGGATCAAATATTCACAAATTCATTCAGTTCAAATTAAATGAAAAGACAATCAAAACTAGCTCACCAGCTGTGGTATTTGATTTCAAAGGGGCAGACTATAGGAAATTAAGGAAATTACTAAAAGTAAAGATACCAAGCAGGCTGAAGACCTCAAGGACTTCAATGTGGAGGAGGTTGGAATTTCTTATCCATCTGACATTTAACTTCCAAGCAAGGGGAAAAAACTTGTAGGGAAAAGCTCCAAACCCTGCATGATGAATAGCTACGTCAAAAAGATTATTAGGAGTAAACAAAAAGCCTATGGGGATTGATGAACACAGACAATTATATACTGGAGGTTAGAATACATAGGAATAAAAGGAAAATTGCTAAAAATCAAGCTGAATCAGCTCTTGCCAAAGAAATTACAATAAATAGTAAGTGGTTTTTTTAGTTACATAAATAAAAAGACAATAAGGATGGATGAGGTTGGGCCTCTCTGCAATGTGGATGGGAAGTAGATTAAAAATAATTTAGCTATCGCTCCATAACTAAATAAATACTTTGCTTTGGTTTTCAGTAAGGATGGTAATATGAAAAATAGACATAAAGGCAGAATGGTGGATGGAAATGAAAACTGACTATCTAAAAACAGAGATTATCGCATCTGACATGGAATAAAATCTTACAGATCTTAATGCTCTCAAATCAGCAGGATTGGATCATTTCAATCCCAAGAACAATGACAGAAATGGCAGATGAGATTACAAGTCTGATAGCAAGCTTTAGAACTGGCTTTATCACCCAGAAAAACACAGTTCAAGGTCTGGGAGGGGCAAGAGGAAAGAAATGATGAGAATTTATTGGCACTCTCTTTTAAACTAGCTACCAATAAAATGGGCTTTCTTTCAAAAGTCACACTCTTCTTATCAGCCTGTAACAATGAGAAGAGGGAGATTCAAGGATTTGGTGGCAGAAAGCTAGTTCAGCACTCACTGAATTCAGAAGTAAAGCAATTGTCAAGGGGTATGTCCACACACAGGTTTCAAATCAAATAATGCTGGTTATTTAATAGATTTTTTAAAAAATTAAGTCCACATGATGTTTTCTTATTTCAAAATAAGAAGCTCCCTTATTTCAAAATAAGGAAAATTATTTTGATATAATAAACCCTACTATTACATGGAAATGAGGGTTGTATTGAAACTGTCATTTTGATATAACCCTGTGTGGACCTGTTATATCAATATAAGGGGTCCAACCTTCTTCCTCCCATGGTGTGTGGCACCCTGGAAGGAAGCCCCCTGTCAGCACCCTGGACAGGGAGAGGATCAGGACCCTGGCCAGGAAAGGAGGCTGGTGCAGGGGGTGGTGTGGGCTGTCCAGGTGGTGGGAGAAAGTACCCCAGCCTGGCTCTCAGCACCCTGGGGGAGCCGTGGGAGGAACATTTCCCCACATTAGCTTGGTGGCGGGAGCAGGCAGCCTCACATGTCCAGCTACCCCCCGTGCTAGCCAGGCATGCGGGGTCCTATCTCCATCATGTCTGGCTGAGCCGCAAGGCTTCAGCTAGTCTGGAGGGGGGATGTGAGTTCCCCTTCTCGGCTCCAGGAGCTCAGAGCCAGTGGGGGCTTTTTTTCCCCTGCCACTGGCTCTCCTGGCAAAAGCCAGGCAAGGGATTGGGTGGCAACATGGCCCCTGCCAGGGAGGCATGTTGCCACATTTCCCATGGTGCCCCTCTCCTGACTTGAACTAGCCATTCCTGTTCCCGGACATGCTAGTTTGATTTCAGGTTTTTGGTTTGGACCTGTTACATTGATTTAATGATTGTTATCTCAATTTAACTTAAATTGATTTCAGTTAAATCGTTCTATGGCTTGCGTGTGGACATAGCCAAGAAGTAAATCAACTTGTCAATGATCAATTATCTGTCCGTTTTATTTTGTTTTTTTGGCTGCTCCAATACAAGAGATCATGTGTATTTATTAGTGTGTTTTATTGTCCACTGGATTGAAATACTCATAACTTGGCTATGCATCCAACTAAAAATATGTATGGTTCTTTCTTTGGACTACCTAAAAATCATTAACTGTCTGGCCTGGTTTCTCAATACGATATAAAAAAATCAGTATCAGTTCTGACTGTGTAAACTGATATAACCTTACTTGTAACTAACTCCTGTTAATTGTTCTCTTTATAGATGAATGAAAATTTGAAGACAACAAATATAGTAACAGCAACCCTAATACAAAATCTTAAAGCACTTTATAAATATTAGTGTATTAAGAAACAAATGACATGACAACATAATAGCACAGAATATTGCACAAGAACCCAATTCTGCAAACCCAAACAGAAATAGTGATTACTTTCCTTAACCATTGGCTTGGACTTCTCATGCTAGTAATCAATACACAGGTATATGTTGTGGCATTTGTAGGACAGTCCCAAAAGACTGTCATAAGCTTCCCCTCCTTCTCCAACACGCATTTCAAATAAATATGAATACACTACTATTTAAAGCTTTGAGGAATTCTGAAGTTTTTCAGCAGTTTACAGCTACAGGCTGCTTCAGCTAAAACTGTACAGAACACGAGCATTGTTGGCACTGGGCCATCAGGGCTTGTGCCCCAAATATTTTGCCCCGAGCCCTGAGCTGTAGCAGGCTCACTGCCAGAGTTAGCCAAGCTAAATGCAGGGAGACTCAGTGTTCTTTCTGTTCAGTTCAGTGCTCACACACGCTGGGGGGCGGGGTGTGTTTAAATTGCCTGCCTTGGTGGGCACTTAAATGACTTGGGAAGGAGGCAAGGTGTAAAGTGTTGCTTATTTTGCAAGTCACTGGTATCTGCAAGTCTGAGTACTGAGTGAACTTTACCCCTTTCCTACCTGACCTGTCTAAGTTTCCATGGGGGACCAGGAAGGAGGCTTTTACCATTTTCTGGAGGGAGCAGTGTCTTAGCAGGGGCAATGTTCAATGGTTCCCTCTGTGCTCCCTCGGAAGCAGCTAAAGTGCCACTGTACCTGGACTCCCTGGGCCGCAACCCTGCCTGTGGTCGGGTTCCTACCACTCCCCAGTCTTCCTCATTTCTCCTCACTGTGCATCCCAAAGAGTAACTTTAAGATATAATTATGTTATTGTATTGTTTATGTTCTTTTTAGTGATGTCAGTAAAAAGTTTACCATGTCAGTTTGAAAAAAACCCAGCAACTTCATCTCTTCATATCAGTAAAAAATAAAATGCAAGGTTGGCAACCGTGGGTCACTGTTTCCAGATGTGGGAATGTTGGGCTGACCAAATAATGGGGATGCTTTGAGGGAGGGATGGATAGATGGGGACCGGCGATGTAGGGGTGGCCTTCCCAGAGGATGGGGTAGCTGAAGGAAGGGAGCAGGGTAAAAGGCAAATGGGGGAGGAACAAGAGGACTTAATTTAGGATCTCTGGGGGAAGATGGGGAGAAAGTGTTCACACAGGAACCTGATAGGAGTAAAATGTTGGTTATTAGAAAATAGAGCTATGAGAGGGAACTTGGGGTTGGGGTACATGTAGGGCTAAAATGTATGTCTTCCTATGTCATACACAGGGGTCAGTAGGGGAGGGAGTAAACAAGGAGTGGGGGACTGCAGGAACTGGAAGTGCTGGGTTTCATCTAGGGTGAGAGGGAAGTAGAAGTAGCTGCAAGAGACACAAGGAGGTGCTGGGGGTGGAGGCTGGACCTGATTCAAGTCGGCTCTGTTATGGGGAGATGTTTCTAGGGTATCCATGGGGGCTGATGAGGTAGTCCACACCAGCAGGAGTGTACGTAGAAAGTCTGGATGACTGGGATTTATCAGAGGATACAAGGGGAAGATGTATGGGATATAGGCCTGGGGGAGGGGTTTACATCATAGGGTCTCTTCTGTGTATCTAAGTAACTTGGAAATGAAATGCGGGAAAGAGTGTTGGGGGGTTGCTGTGGCATCCATTCCAGGGGGGATTTAGTGCAGGGTGCTGGATGTCCAGTCAAAAGGGTGTTGGGGGGCATGCTGGAATCAGGAGCCTGCCATGGGCTTCGGGTGGCACATGGCAGCCCTCTCTGCCTTGTCTTCACCTGGTGGAGAAGCTGGGAGGGCACAGCCTTGGGCTTGCACAAAGCCAGGGGACAGGTCCTGAAGCCTGACAAGGTGGAGGAAATAGCAGCGAGAGGTTCGGAAGCAGAGTGAGACTGGGGATTGGGGGTGGGAGTTGGGGCCCATGCCCTAAATCTTTTTCCTGTGTTGTAGAGGTTGCTGGAAGTAGTCAGAAGTTACTATGACTCCAGGAGAAATCTTTTCAGAAAAGCTAGCACCTTGAGTGAAGAGGGAAAATGAGTAAAGATAGGAGCAAAGTATAGACTCAAACTTGACTGTAAATTTAAAAAACAACAAAAAAACCCCCAGCTCTCTTTCTGAAAGACTAGTGTACTTTGACATCCTCAGACACAGAGCCATGAAACTGTTAAGTACCTTTAGAGCCATAAAAAGATGTATCCTGTCTATCCATAGTATGAAGACATTAATAAGTGGATTTTTTCCCATGATACCTATTAGCAATTCATAGTATGAAGACATTAATAAACAGGCTTTTGACATGACAGCTTGTCCACCTTTGAAACAGATACAATGCATTGTGTCAAGCAATGCTATGGAGATTTTATAATGCTAACATTATAAACTATATATTTGTGATAACAGATTAAGATTTTGGTGTTTTGCATTTTTTATTGTTCACTTTTCCCTTCACCAAATAAGCCTCTTTCTCTAAAGGGTCCATATATTATTCATTAACAGCACACAAATAAAAATACAAACTTTAGCAAAGAAATATATAGGTTAAAAATAGCTTAATAAAATGAACAAACACATTTGCTTTTCTGTAACTCGGAAGTATCAAAATGACTTATATTTAGAATTTGCAACAAAATATACCAGAGCATTTGCTCTTGGTTTAAAAGCTTTATTCCCTAAACAAATTTTATAGCAACATTATAAATCCCTGAAAAACTTTGATTATAACTTAATGGATGATATACTAAGCACAGCAAGATGCAAACTACCACATAATAAACTCATCCACAAATAACGTTATAATAATGTTAAGATATAACCAGTCTGGTTTCAATCCATAAAAAATATGGAAAATTAAAGTTAACTCTGAAACATTAATTGAGAGTTAATAGTCCTAAATGATTGAGGAAATAGAATTAGTAGTGTAAACTTTAACGAAATTAAATGCTGAAATTAAAGTTAATGCCACCAACCATCTTGTGACACAGAGATTGCTGAGAAACCCTGGGCCGGAGGTTAACACTAATTTCTTACATAAATTGTAAGGTGTTGAACCCCGGGTTCGCGATGTAACTGCGATGGGCCGGCGACACCCACCAATGAGACAGACACCAGTTCAAGTAAACAAAAAAAACTACTTTTATAGTGATACCATAAACACGTGTGACCAATTAACAATGTGGAGCAGGCAAGCCTATGTAAAACACTTATAACCAACTAACAGTGTGGAGCAGGAAAGTCTAGATAAAACTTATAACCAACTAACGGTGTGGAGCAAGAAAGTCTATGTAAAACACCTATAACCAAACAACAGGATGAAGCATGGAAGTCTATGCAAAACACTTACAACCAACTAAAATACTTATAGCCAAATCACAGTATGGAGCAATAACCTACAAGAGGGTGGCCATAATAAGTCAAGGACTTTTCTGGCCTTTTACTGCCTCAACATCAGTATAGGCACTGATCAGCCCACCCAACGCGTATTTACCAATGGCTCAAGGCCATTCCTCCTTGCTAGCCAAGAAGGGTGGGCGGCAGAATGAAGGAGTCAGATGAGAGAAACTAAACTCCCACACTCCCCCCGTGTATGCTGGGGGAATTTGGGGACAGCAGTTTAGAGCAGAAGTGGAGCAATAAACAATTTTACAATCAAAATGCAAAATACATATGGCTAATGAACATATGATGAAATAACAATCAATGCTAGGCAATGAACATCTATATCATGAAAAGATTATGCAGGATACAGGGGGAATAATAAACAGCTACAAAGGCTATACAAAACTCAAATAAGGAAGCTACAATAACAGATTATACAGAAATGGTACCAAAAAGAAGAAGTAAGAGAGGTAGGAGGCTTGTATTGATTTATAATACCTGTCCTAGCACTGTAGTGGAACCCAAAGCAAGGAGGCAGACCAGCTGCAACATCCCAGTACTTAATCGTTCGGCCGGCAATTCATGTACACCCCAAAAAAGAAAAAAAAAAAAGATCTTGGGGGTGGGTGCTCCCTGTCTCAGTCGGGGGATCAGTCCGACCGGGTTGCGACGTGCCCTTTAGCATTTGAGGGTGGGAGAACAAGAATATAGCTGAGACAGGGGGTTTAAATAGAATTTTGCACAGCCAGAGTAAAAACAGCCAATTGGGAGTGGGATTCTGGTCAGGACCAATGATGGAACTGAGACCCCAGACAATGACCCCTCCTTCGTGGTGACGGGGGTGCCGAGAAACTGTTCAGGGGGGATAGGAACTCACCCCCCCTCTTGTTGACATAAAGCTAGGGAGGAAGAAACTCACACAGGAGAGTGAGGGCCATCAGGGGAGACTGATACTTAATATTCTTCCCCTTGAGCTGGATGGCCTGGAGATGAGGCCCATCAGGGACATCAATACTTAACATTCCTCCCTGAAGGCAGCATAATCCAGGGGGACTACGTGTGGGGTGGAGTGGCCATCATGGCTGCCACCTCCATTGACATAAGGTATGTAATGAATGAGGCAGGAAGAGAACAGATACTCTCATGGTTATAGAAATTCATTAACACCCGGGAGAACTGGATTTGACTCTTGTCTCTGCGAAGTTCCTGACTTGTTGGGCTAGTTGACTTGTTGGGCTAGTCGAGACTTAAGTTAAAATTTTCTCAGGTGATCATTAAGTACATGTTCCCTCTTCTGGGTGCCCATCCTGAGACATCAGAGGCCGATTTTAAAAAAAGCTGCACATCTTCAAGTGAAGTTGATTGGAAGTGAGCTTTGAACACCTTCAAAGATGCTAAGTATGCTGGGGAAAAAAAGTCATTGTTTAAGATCAGCACCCAAAATTAATGGATACTTTCGACAATTTTGGCCTTAATTTCTGTGCACCTCAATTCCTTATTTGTAAAGTGGGGATCAGTCAGCAATCTTTTGGAGTCCAAGGATGGCTGTCTTTCATAAAATAATAATCAGTAATTGCCGGTGGATCTACAGATGGCTAATGAGACAAAATCTGGGAAAAGTTGATCTTGTCAAGGTTGCAGCAAATATCTCCTAGATTTAAAAAAAGCAAACTAAATCCCATCTCCCTCATAACCTTCATATGTAGGCCCTCTGTAAATCACAGTTTTGTGGAAAAGGCCCTCTCACCATGATCATTTGATTTTTTTTAAAAAAGAAACTGATTACTGTAAAATCTTCAACACAAAATATTACTTTAGCTAGTCAATTTTTAAGAGACAATTTTACAAGTAACTTTAGTCAATTCTGACTAGCATTACTTGTAAAATTCAGTCTATCCTTGAAAATGACTACTGTTATTTGTACAATTCATTCCATGTGAACTCCATGAAATTCAATATGTTGCCATTTACATTGTCATAAATTTTACACAGGACCCTAATCTAATGGAATACATGAGAACCTTTAGAGCCAGTGAACAGGCCTGGGCCAATTTGAGCTAACAGACTAAACGATAGCAATAACAGATTGTTACCCTCCATATGGGCCAGCACTATGAGATATATTTTGTAAGTCTATTTCACTGATATTTGCTGATAGGAGAAGAACTGTGAGACTCAGGAATTTTGGGTTCTATTCCATGGGCTGGTGGTCACTGGCAGGGGCATCGCTAGGGGTGGGGAGGGACCCGGGGCATGGGCCCAGCCCCTGCCCCCAGCCGGAAGGCCACGCCCCCTGGCCAGGGATAGGGCCAGGGGGAGGCCACGCTGCCGCGGGCAGCTAGGCCACGGTGCGGCGCGGCCAGACCAGAAGTGGCCGCTGGAGGCTGGGCCTGCGTACGCGGCCCCGGATCCCCGGCTGGGGACAGGGCCGCTGCGGCCGCCGGTGGCCAGGCCCCCAATCCTCAGCAGGGGAGGGGGCCGCTGCGGGCGGCCGGCTGGGCCCTGGATCCCCAGCCAGGGATGGGGCTGCCGGTGGCCGTGGTGGCCCCGTCCCCAGCCGGGGATCGGGGGCCTGGCCACCTGTGGCCATGGCCGCAGGCCTGGGCTCCAGCGGCCGCTTCTGGCCCGGCCCCGCCATGGCCTAGCTGCCTGCAGTGGCACCGCCTCCCCCTGGCTCTATTCCTGGCCAGGGGTGGGGCCTGCCGGGTGGCCAGCCAGGGCCTGGATCCCTGGCCGCAGATGGGGCCTCCACGGCCGTGGCTGGCTGGGGATCGGGCCCCGGATCCCCGGCCTGATGGGGCCAGAGATCCGGGGCACTGGCGTTGGGACTCGGGGCACATGCCCCAGGGTGCCCAATGCCAGTGACGCCACTGGTCACTGGCTATATCCACATATATATGCTTATTTCAATTTAAGTTAAATAGAAATAAATTAATTTGAAATAAAATCCTTAATTCAAATTAACTTAAATTGAAATTAGCAAAAACCTCAAATCAAAATAGTAAGTCCAGACACAGCACTTGCTATTTCGAATCAGGAGAGGGGCACCATGGGAGGTGTGGCAACATGGCTCCCTCACTGGGCCATGCCCCCACCCAATATACACAAAAAGGAAGGCACCCTGGGAAGGAGAAGGGCAAAAGTGTTATTTTGAAATAATGGTTATTTCAAAATAACATGTCCAAACGGCATTATTTCAAAATAACCGTTTCAAAATAACAGCCGTTTCGAATTAAAGGAGGTTTGAGCTATTTTGAAATAATGTCTCTTGTTTCGAAATGACAGAGCTTGCAATTCTGGAACAAGAAAACGTTGTGTGGACTTAATCTTTTTTAAATAAAAATAACCAGTGTTATTTCGATTTAAAAGACACGTGCGGACAAACCCACTGAGCCTTCTAACCTAGCTCCCCATTCTAAGACTGATCCCTTCTGTCCTGTCTGTTTTCTTATCTAGCTACTCATCATGGAACCTCACCCCAAATTAGGTTTCTCATGCCAGTCCCAGTCTCCCCAGCTATCCAGTCCCAACCTCTAACTCTCAGGCTCCTGATCCAAGTTCCAATCTCCTCTTCCAGGCAGCCCTAGAGATAAGCCCCCCATCTGAATCCCAGTCTTTCCCGCTTCTGGCTCCCCAATCCTAATCCCTCACACCTGCTGATCTCAAGTTTATCTGTCTGGTCTCCCATACTCTACTCCCATTCTTGCGCCAGTCTGCTTTGCCCTCCTCCTAGCTCCATGTCCCAGTTTGCCTGCTCAGCCAGTCTCAGTCTCTGTCACCCCTCTCATCTCCTCATCCAGTCTGCTTCCCAGCTCCAGTTTTCTTGACCAACTCTCTCCTCAGACAACCAACGAACATCCTAGTCCCAGCCCCGCTCCCTCCAATCTTAAACTACAAGTCTCAGTCTCTTCCCTCCACCACCCCTCAAGCTTGTTCCTCTGCATTCCAATCACGTGGTTTCCTGCATATGAACTGGACACAAGCAGGAGCATGGACAGCACACAAGAGCCTCCCTAATCTCAGTTCCTCAGCCTACCACCAGAGGTGGCTTTTGGGGTAAGTGAAGCAGGCAGCCGCCTAAGGCCCCAAGCAGTAAGGGCCCCATAGCGGTAGCCAGCTTCACCTAACCTAGCACTCACGGGGTGCTGGGTGAGCAGGGGGCTGCAGACTGCCAGGGCCAGAGGCTGTGCCTCCTGCCTGCCCAGTCTCTATGCAGCGGGGTGGAGCAGCACTCCTTGCCTACCCCCAGCCAGCTGTGCCTCCCTAAATGGAGGGAGAACGGCTGACACAGAGCTGCAGCTAGCAGGGGTGAGGCCCTGGAGCAGCCCGCTCTGAAGAGTTCGTGCCGCTGTGCTTCCAGCATTCCAGGCCTGAATAGAGGCTGCCTCACCCCCGGGCCCTGGATCAGGTCCATTCAGGCCTGGGGTGGCCATGGGTGAAGCGGCCCAAACTCTTCAGAGTGAGCCGTTCCAGGGCTCCGACCCCTGCAAGCCACAGCCCCATACCAGCCATTCTCCTCCCTCTACTGCAGAGGTGCAGCCAGCTGGGAGTAGGTGGGGAGCACTCCTCCATCCCTGCTGCAGAGAGGCCAGGCGGGCAAGGGGGCAGCAGAGCTCCTGGCCCTGGTGGTCTGCGCCTCCTCCCCCACTGGAATTGGGACTGTGAGGGGGCAGTTAGGGCTGCAAGGGGGCCCTGGTGATGGCAGCAGTGCCAAAAAGGGCCTTCGCCTAGGGCCCCCAATTGCCTAAGGCCACCTCTGCCTACCACCGGAGTGGCCCACAGCAATCATAAGCAGCAATTGCAGGAAAAGTCTGCATAGCCCTGTAGATCTGGGTTGCATCATGCTGAAAGGAAAACTAACATGTCTACTGAGCATGTGCAAAATGAGATCTTTCAAATCCTTGTAACTTGGTCAGACTTGTGTGTGTGTTTTTAATAGGAACAGCAACAAAGAAACTGCTGACACAAAGGTGACTGCTTGCCAAATTTCAAGTCTCTGCTCCAAAGCATGGAAATGTTGGAACTGAACCAAATGGTTTTAAGTTTTTTCTAATATGGTCAAAAACAATGGATTTTTCCGTAATCTCTTTCTTGCAAACAACTGAGCTAGTTTTACTGAAACCTTCCCAAGAAATTCAGCCTCAGGCAGACACCCGCATGGAAAATTTCAGCCCTAACGGTTGAAGTTTGGGAAATTATAAGCAACTGAAAACAGGGTCTTAGAATGAGGCATCAGGCAACTTTATTAGCAGACTGCACTAGCAATGCCACTGTAATATAACTGCATAGCAGGTGCTACCCCCAGATGAATATAAAGTTGCACAAAAATGTGATCCACAGTTGTGGTTAAATGATAAAAAAAACTTCTTAATCACATTCTCTTGCAACAACGTTTGAAATTATTTTTAAAAAAATTAAAAATCAAGAGCAATTGCCAGTAAAGAGGTAGAAAACACCATGCTGACTAAACAAGATGTGGCTTACCAGCTCCTGCTCCAATTTCATGCCCCAAACTGACTAATATTGTGATGTTACATCTACTGTACCATAACACTCTTCCTAGAAAAAACAAACAAGGAGTCTGGTGGCACTTGAAAGACTAACAAATATATTTATCACATGAGCTTTTGTGGGCAAAAATAAGCATCTGATGAAGTAAGATTTTCTCCCATAAAAGCTCATGTGATAAATAAATCTGTTAGTCTTTCAAGTGCCACCAGACTCCTTGTTTGTTTTGCTGAACCAGACTAATACGGCTACCCTTTTGGAACTCTCCCTAGAAAGGTTGCTTTTAAGAGGGTGTGATGTGTTCAGAAGTTTAATGGCCTTACATAGTCAGAGCCCCGGTAACATGGTTTATAAAAATTGAGTTCAAAAGAAATGGAGAAAGAATACCTGGCAGCCAGCCCTCCTCCCCTCTTTAGACTTTGAGGCTGACATATCTAAGATGCTGCATGTGTCATGCAGGCACCCTCTCACAGCATGAGTTTTGGTTATTAGTCATTTGTGCTCTGAGGGTACAGACTAGACAGGTAACTCGCATTAACTCTT
Source organism: Podocnemis expansa (assembly GCA_007922195.1). Lineage (NCBI taxonomy): Eukaryota > Metazoa > Chordata > Testudines > Podocnemididae > Podocnemis > Podocnemis expansa. The sequence continues at coordinate 14,150,129 of ML681964.1, read as the reverse complement.
TCATTGAACCTAATATGACTTTCCCACAGAATCAATATTCTTGACATAGCCAGTCCTGTCAGTAATGGCAGTCTTTCTTCATTCAGTAACAGCAGATCCAGACTTTGATACATCAAGACCTACAGATCAGAGATGGATCTTCACTTCTTCCTAGTTCTCCAACTTTGCACACTTCAGTTCATTTTGGAACATGAGAAGATAGTCCAACTTGGGGCCTGTGTGTCTCCACATCCAAAGACTCTTCTATGTCTATAACAACCATCTTATTGTGTCATATTGCAAAAGCATTCTCTCTCTTTTAAACTCTAAATCTAGTCTCTGGTATTTATAAAGATGTAAGGAACACTACAATCTCATCCCTCCCCTAGTCCATCTGTTACCTCCTGCTACAAGTCAGCAGGGCTTTTTTTGCTTCTCATTCTTAGAGAAGACTGACTATATTGCTATGCCCCAGAGACTGAAGGATCCAGGGTACTTCCATACCAACACAGCAGAGAATGCTGTCCAGTTGTGGGGTCTAATCCACAGCTGGTCTTGAAGAACACACTACCATCGTTTGATGTCCTTGACACTTTGACTATCTTATTATCTTGCATCTCCCTTACAGATCACTGACAACTACATCAAATGAACTACAAGGACTCATTTCAGCTGCACAAAATTCATTCTGAATCTGACCAAACAGTACAAAAGGAGTTCATGAGAACCTACAGTGAAGCCGGGTTCATAAGTCTAGTGACTTAAATATAAATTGCCCTCACCCAGCCTGAGACTGGAGCTTTCTTACTGCTTTTAAATGATGTGACAAGTCCTGCATGGTACACCAGGCCCTACAATTTTGTCCCATTATTGGATTGCAACTCTGACATATGGCAGGATGAACGCCAACCTTTACAACCCACCTATTTCTGTTTTCTCTTGCTGCTCTCATGACAAACAATGATAAACTTTAAACAAAGATGGAAGAAAGAGTAAGAGCAAAGAAGACATACTTAGTACTTTGCTCTGACATGTATGGAAAATGGCAGAATTAATAGGTCACTTCCATGTGCAGTTACTTTGTGGACCACCTTTCAGAGAAGTATGGCCACCCTTGACCTAAAGATAATAATATACAATCAGAAAGTTACACAAATCTGCTATAAAACTCTGTGGTTTATTCTCCCTTCCTCAGCAGTTTTTAAACTGAAGAACTATTGGGTTAATCAGAACTCTGATTAAATACAAACAATCTGTGGGAACTAAGTAGTAGTTTCTCATGCTTTGGGAATGATGAAAGCCTTTTCTAAGTAAACAGAGCAAAATTAGACTAATGCAAAGAAACATATTTTCATAGCAAAGAATGCTGTACTTTACACTGTTTGGAGAAAAAATACATAGCTCAGCTAACACTGAATCTGAAGACTCCTTTCATTTATTAAGCATTAACTCATCAAACCCTTTGCCAATTATTTTCAAGCTTTCTGATATATTATCATTTGCAGAGTGTAATTGTGCAGCTTTGTAAAATCCAGCACCCGGTTCACAAAAGCTTTGAACCATTTTTACAAGTTTTTATTAAAATTCTAAAGTGAAACATACTACATCCAAAACTAGCAGTCATGAAAACATGTCTAGACTTAGACACTTGTATCCCTGACCAGGAGGATTTTATTTAGCACCTCACAGACCATTAGAGATGAGGTATTTGCATGCATTCACATATCTTAATCATGTAAATTATGCATGAGTAATAGTGTGTGTGAGAGAGAAATCAAAAATACCAAAAAAGCCTATCAGAAATAGGAGTCATCCCGCAATGTTCATTCCCAGCTCTAGACCTCATTTCAGAAATACTTTTTATTTAGATCTTACTCTTTCACTAGGTCAAATAATAAACCATATTAAGGCTCAATTCTGCAGCCAACATGCATGCAAGACTCACATTGATAATCTAACAGCATCAACCCCAGTTAAAAACCAATGCATGAACCTGGGTATCCATAATAATGGAACTTGTTTTGGATCAGTTTGGGATTCTGTGCAAAGCTTTCACAAAACCCTGAACACAACTTTATTTCCCTCTACACCAAGAATGGATGCAACTTCAGAATAGTAAAAAGGCATCATTGTGGGGTTTTTTTTGAAAACAAGCAAAGTATGATGGCAACTATTCTAAATCATTTTTGTTTAATTTATTATATAAATGTTTTGACTACAAAGAGATATGCTAAAATACGATATTAAGATAACAGCCTTTTATTTGGCACTGGCATAACAGTGACTTTCCTATATTCACTTGTATCAGAGCCTGAGAATAAAGGAAAAATGCATAATTTTGTCTGTTGATAACATTCTTTACAAGTTCCAAAGTGGAAGCCATATCAGTCTGGTTCAGCAAAATGAACAAGGAGTCCTGCAGCACTTTAAGACTATGGCTATACCTAAACGCTTAGTTTGGACTTGCTTGGTCTGAACTAAGTAGTTTGAAGTTAATTCAAACTAACTCAGTTTTTTTAGTTCAAACTAGCTGTGCTTTTTCTAGTTCAAACTAACTTTTTACTTTGAACTAAAAAAGTGCAGCTAGTTTGAACTAAAGGTTAGTTCAAACTAAAAAAACCTGGTTAGTTCAAACTAACCGCTAGTTCAAACTTATTTAGTTCAAACTAGCCTGTCTACCTCATGCTAGTTTGAACTAAAGTTCAAAATGTGTTCAAACTAAGCAGTTAGCTCAGACTAACCAGCCAAACTAACTAGTTTGAACTAAGCTTTGCTTTTTCAGTTCAAACTAGGCAAAGCCTAGTGTAGACAGGGCTCAAATTAGTTTGAATTAGGGCTCCTTAATTCAAACTAATTTGCTAGTGTAGACATAGCCAAAAAGACTAACACATTTATTTATTGCATGAGCTTTCATGCGAAAAAATCCCACTTTGTCAGATGCTTCAAATTTTCAACCAAGAAAGCTGATGTGACACATAAATTTGTTAATCTTAAAAAGTGCCACAGGACTCCTTCTTTGTTATTCTTTGTACATTGCACATGAGGACTTCCTGAAATTAGGGGTAGGGAGATTTGGCAGGGTTGTTGGGGTCGATCCCTCTAAGATGTTTGAAATATTCTGCATTTTTGTTTCATAATATGAAAATGAACATTTTCAACACAAAATAATTTAGAAAGTACTGTTTTCTTTGGCACCTAAAATATCTATTTGGATTCATAGACCATTGGAGCTTTATGGATGATAGTAGGGCTAAAAGTGACAAATCAGTCTGAAAACTGTCCGTATAACCTTACTCAGGTTAGTTTACTGAAATCATTCTAAATAATGAATATTTGGTTACACTCATTATAATGACAAATCAATGAGTTTTACGGGAAGAGCAACAAGATCAACTTCTGCCCTTGCTTTTTTGATTAAAATGTCAATAAATAAAAGCAGCCCTCAAAGTTTTCACCTACAGATCTTCTTAAAGGGGTCTTTACAGCAAGGTTAGTTTGGTGTAATATTTTACTATTCATCCTGTTTTGTCAGTTATTATAATAGAATCAAATAAACCCTAGCTTAATCTACAGCATGCTGCAGGGGTCTCAAACTCAAATCACCATGAGGGCTGGATGAGAACTAGTAGAGAGCCACATGAGGACTAGTACATTAGCCCGAGGACCGCACCACTGAAACCTTTTCATACAACTGTATTGCAAAAATCGGTAACAACAGTGTTGTTGCGGGCCACGGGAAACAGCTTTAGCGGCCACAGGCGGCCTGCGGGCCACATGTTTGAGATCCCTGGCATACAGAGTGCTCCATAGTTGCTATTTCGACACTGCATTTTAAGCACATATATAAGAGCATACTTAGGACGCAGAAAAGGTAGCTTTAGAACAAGGGTCAGCAAACCCCGGCACGTGTGCCAAGCCTGAGCGGACGCTGGCCCTGTCCCCAGCACGGCTTGGGGCCACAAGAGCCCATGCCACGGCTCCAAGCCCCTGCTGGCCATGCTTCCCCCTGGGGAAAAAAAAGGCTACAGCGCGCAGGGCTCCTGACCTTGCAGGCCCGCCCCCTGCTGGGCAGGGTTGATGGAGGGACCTGGGGTGGGTCTGCCTGACTGGCCGCAGCTGGAAAGAGAGCAGGTTGGCCTGCATGGGAACTGGAGGCATTGCAGCCGTTGGGAGCAGGCCCCGGTCCCAGCCTTGACCCTGGCCGGGAAACAGAAGCGCCCAGCCTTGACCCTGGCCAGGAACCGAAAGTGCCCACCCAGTGGAAGCGGGCCCCGGAAGCGGGCTGGGAAGCGGGCTGGGAAGAGGGCAGGTTAGCCTGCCTGAAGGCCCTCTGCCAGCGGATTCCGGCCTTGGTCCCATCCGCAGCTGGGATCCCGAAGTCTGGACCCGCCCTTGGCATCGGCTGAGCGTGCAGTAGGCTGAGCTGGCACAGGGGCTGGCAAAGGTTGCTGACCCCTGCTTTAGAAAGTTAGAAGAACGCACATGAAAAATCACAGAGCCTAAAGTTCATCTTTACAGCAGCAGCGGTGTTCCTGGAGTGGTTTGTGGAGAGTATGAACTCGCCGCACTGCTCCTGGAAGTCAGCCCTGGAAGTCCTAGGGGCTGGGGGTGTAGGGGAAAGCCGACCACAAGCAATTTGGGGTCAGCTTTCCCCTAATGTGTAATGGCAGCTAAGAAACTCGTTGCCAGTTATGCAAGGAATTTTACGTTCCTTGTCTAACTGGTGGTCGACTGCCGCCGAAAAAGCCCCTAATGTAGACTAGGGCTAATACTAGATTGCTAATTCTGAACCCTGTAAAGGGTAGTCTTGAAAATAGCACCCAATCTCACTATCACTGAGGCCAATGAGAACAGGACTGGATCCCTGGAAAACTGATTCAGCACATATGGTTCAGTGGGTTTGCTAAAGATAGTTTTAGTCTTCAGGCAATCCCACAATTCACAGCAAAATGACCACAAAGAAAGTGCTGGCATACTATAGTCTTCCAGTTCCAAACAGGAAATTAATACAAATTTTGGTATGACTGCATTTTTAAATTAAAAAAAAAAAGTGGATTCATTTGAATTCAACATTCCAAACACATATACCTGCAGTTACTTAAACTGAATGGACAACTACCAAGTAAAAATAACCATGGGTGCAAACATCTGTATGATTGAAATAAATGCACCTGCAGGCGTGTCTACCTGAATGTTGACATATTAATATTCACACCTATAGTGAGTGATTGTGAAATATTTTAACACAGTTATTTAGCACTAAAAACATTAGGAAGGATCTTTCCCTTAGAGCACTGTTGGTCACTGCAAATAGCATAAAAGGAAATGGGAAGTGAATGTTTCCCTACTATATCCCATGATTCTATGCATTACACATAGGCATGGAAGAGTTTGATTTTTACTTGGCAAATGTCAAAAATGCTGATTTTGCTGTACACAGATAAATGGATAAAAAATACTTCTATCAATAACAAGTTTACAGAGATTCCAAAAAAGAAAAAATGTTGCTTAAGAACTTATTACAGTTTGATTTAAGGATATTTACTATCTATATTTTCACATGTGATGCTAACAGTTTGTTTTAAGATATACACAGCTTTAACTTTTTGAATCTCAGTGTCTATATAACTAATTATTGTGGTACCTCCACATAATTCTGATCAACTGTGAAAAGTTAAAATAAAGAAAAATATGAAAAAAGGTTTAAAAATAAATATCATGAAATAAAAATCAAATTCTACCAAGTCTAGGTGTGAACTATGTCTCTGCTCCTAGTTCTTAAGTGAAATTGTGGATACAATACTAAGTTTTTCAGGTTGGAAGATTAATTACAACAGGTAAATATAAAATGTACTAAATAAAATACTTTTTTCAGAATTACTGTGAGATTCATAATATTTCCAATACAATCATAAAGTTAAGTATGCATAAAAGACATATTTGGATTCATATGTATTATGTGCATTGAATATAATCCCTTCTCTGCCTCCCCATTTTCTCCATTTAATATTTCTAGTTTGTAATGATTTTTCTCTCCTATTTGTTCCATTTTACACTGAAAATACTTCACTTATTTGCATTCTTCCTCATTTATTTTGGTGAACAAGATAAAATTATCTTTGATTCTTGTCCAAAACTTCTAATCCATAATAATTAAGATTTAATTGTTCTTTAAAAATGTGTGGCGTCTTCCTAAATTTGTCATTTTAAATTTTTAAATCAAATTATATTTTGATTCATTGATTCATGTAGCTCATGTAGGAATACAAAACCCAGGTTTACTGTGGGTAAATTTTAAAAAATATGGATCAGAAAAATAACACCAGTATTTAACTCAAATGAAAAACATCAATACAAATGGGAAAGTCTTGAAGAGTTATTTTCAGGAACATTTTTGTAACAATTATAATAGCCTAGAGTAACCAAATAAAATTACTTAAAATTGTATTACTCAAATCATCAAAAAAGTTGTTTATCATTAATTGTGATTTAAAAATAAAACAAAACAAAATATGGCAACTTTCTGCTCAGAGAGTGTGGTTGGGGGTTATAAACTCTTAAACAGAAAAAGTTAACAATCAAACCAGTAATTACTGGCAACAACCAGTTTTCTATGGTTTGTTGCTTAAATTATAAAGCAAAAAAGGAACGGCCTATATTCTGCTTGCTGCAAAACAGTCACACACTTAAAATGCTGCTCTAAACCTGCTGTAATAAACCCCCGAGTACAGTTTAATACAGAAGTCATTACCTCAGAATTCATCCTCCTTGGAATTAGCAACTGACATCTTAGGGCTGTCAGTAGCCGTGGCTTTGCTTGGGGCCAGTAACTAATATACCAACAGTCATTGCCACTGCTAACAACAGACACTTTGTGTGTTATCATTCAATCAATCATAGGACACAACTTTAATGGACACATATTTCACATCCTTGTTATTACATAATACTACTGCATATTTATGCAGTATAAAACTCAAACAAGTTTTAAAATAAATAATTTTAATTGCTTTGGACAATATGAAATATACTTTCACAAAATGTGTTTTTCATGTGAAATATTAGTTGAAATTTAAAACATTTGAGTCACGCCAGTATTTTTATAATTCACTTTGCATGCATACCAATCATTTTTTTCATTTCAGAAATAATGAATGAATGATTATCTCACATAAAAGGAGAGTGATATTTTAACTGGTGTTAAGGCTTGATATTGGTTAATAAATCAGCCATGAAATTTAAATAGTTCAGGAATTTATTTAGTATTTGGGCTATGCTGTGCATCACGTGATACCATGTATAAAAACTCATGATGGTGGTATAAAATAAAAGCTCAACATACACTTGAAACTGATACTACTTCTTTTATTAACATCCTACATCTCGCCTTTTCTAAGTCATAACTACAGAGATTTTATTTGCAGAAATCATCAAACTTGCTCTCATCCAATAAAATCCATTCATTTACAAAGGACAATAATAAGGTCTATGTATCATTTAAATTTCTTCTGATGTCTCAGCACAGTTCTTAAGTAGGATGTAAGTGGTGCACTGGCCTTGTTTTGACTCTTCACAGGAATGAATTTTACCCCAAAAGAGCATTTGCTTAAGTTGTAAGATGTTTCACTCTCAAATTTGCTTAATTCTAAAAATACCACTACTTATTTCTTTTTCCTGGCAGATTTCCATCCCCCCGCTTTTTTTTTTAAAGTGTCCACTTTTGCATTTATGTATTTATTTTATTATTTTTGTAGTTCCTCCATTTAAACAAACCCATGCACGTCTGATACCCGCTTGAATTGCTAGACTTAATTTGAATTAATCACTGCTTCAAAGACTGATTTCTTTTCTTTTGATGTTAGTGAAGAGGTGAAGACCAATAAGGTGAAATGTTATTAGAATTTTTAGTTTGGATCAGGGTATTTCTGCACTAATTCACATCCAGTCATTTTGCAAATTCTTCATCTCTGCTTATCTCAACAGATCCATGAGGCAAGGAATTAAACCAGGGGTCTCAAACTCAAATCACTATGAGGGCCACATGAGGATTAGTGCATTAGCCCCAGGGCCGCACCACTGTAACCTTTTCATACAACAATATTGCAAATATTGGTAACAATAGTCTTGTTGCAGGCTGCAGGAAATAGCTTTAAGGGCCGCATGTGGCCCATGGGCCATGCGTTTGAGACCCCTGAATTAAACAAAGGCATTGCTACGAAACACTGATTTACAGTTTCAGTGGACATATAATATCACTCTGCACTGCAAAGGCATAAATAAGCACATCTTTGATACGATGTATAAGGTCAGTCACAGAGATCAGTAGTTTGTTTTGGTTTTTTTTTTTTTATCAGTGCCTCATCAGAGTAGCAGATACTGCACTAGAACAGTCCACGGAACTCCACGGGTATCAGTACGTACAGTAAATAATCCAGGACACCTATTTAAACAGAAGCAAAAAAAGCAGCTGTAATGCATGAATGGCAACTAACATATATAATTTAAGGACTTTATATTTTTCTTTTAAATATGAACAAACACCAATGCCACTCAGACACTGGGCCAGAGAAGGTTGAGCCTGGTAAGCTGAAATAACCCAAAATCAACTGTTGAGGACATGTTTAATTTAAAGGTGTCAGAATGATCATTAGAGCCATTCGTTACAAACAGCCAAGACTTTGATGTTAACTCCTCCCCTGTTACATGTTTGTAATCAACTATAATCTTGCTAGCAATTTTTGATGTAACCAAATAGTTTCTGTCTTTTACTATATTCTGTTAGTCAGAGGTCAAAAGAAAACATTAATATTTACATAGAATTTGAATATAACAATACTATTGCTTTTATTTCTCTGGAGTTCAAGTAGTAAATGGTTGTAAATTACTGATTGCTGTACGCTAATACAGCTATTTGCCAGTGTGCCTAAAAAGAGGAGATGTTACTTCACAGTGCAAAGTAATTACCTATTATGCACTGAAGAATTACCTGCTCTAATATGTACCGTCAAGAAGATATCAATATGCCTGCATGCTTCTATAAAAACACCTAGGGGACTGATCTTTTTTATCTCAAATCTGTTCAAGCTTCACATGGGAGATGATTAGATCACAAGATTGGGATCCCACCTTGTTCTGCCCCACTCTGCCATTTCTCATGGTAGAAATTATTCGGATTCTGTACATAAAGTGTGCGGCTTTTTTTTTTTTTGGCTGGGTTTCAAAACGGGCTGCTGGCTGGTGCCTTTGTCTGGTTCCTTGATGGCTGTGGGCTATACATAAACTATTATATCTTTACCTCTGTGGGCTGGGTTTCTAACAAAGATGCTCCAAACAAGGACTGATGACCTGCAAGTAGTCTGGGTAATTTCCAGACTTTGCAAATTAAGAACTTTGCCACTCAGTTATCATCTCTACTTTGAAACTAACTCATCTTTACTTTCATCTGTATATGTATGATGACCTTTCAACATTACTCTCTTTCCTTTTTTAAAAAACAAGTATTAGTTTAGTTAAAAAGTATTAGCTAAAAGCATATATTTGGGTAGAGTTTGAAACATTAAGTGACCTGGTGGGTAATGTGCCCAATCTTTTGGAACTGGTACAACTCTTTTTTATATACAGAAGACAAAAGATTTTCAGTAATCTCCAACATTTTTTGCCTTTCCAGTCAAAGCTTAAAACTAGGTTATCTCAAGGGGGCTGTGTTTTTTCTTTCTAAGTGTCCAGGACGATGCTGCAGAAAGTTTGTTGCTAGCTTGGTGAATCTAATTTTTTGAATCAACTAACGAGTTTTTTGGAATTGCTTGTCCCACTCTTTCCAATTCACCCTAACGCAGGGCTCAACAAAACTGCCATCCACTTAGGTGCCCAGTTTCAAACTAAAGTGCCTAGCTGTAGCCCCCCTCCCTAAAAAACTACCAACCACCACCACTTCTAGTGGCAGTGCAGAGGCCGCCTCCCCCCCAGCTACTGAAATTTTGCTGAATCTGCAAAAGTGCTGCTGCAGGTACTAGTGGATCTATTTTTAGGGGCTAGGTGCCACACTACAAACCCTGGGTTTGATGGCAATCTGGCACTTGGGGTTTGTTGAGCCCTGCCCTAACAGAACAATCTTAGCTTGCCTCCCTCAGGAGCCATGGTCACACCATGCAAAGTGTACTGAATGTTTGATTTTTTTTAAATGAATTTTTAAAACATCTTCTCTGACCAAAAAAAACCCTGAAATTTATTCAAAGATTTTTTTGCTCCTCTCTTTTTAAATATCCCTGTTGTTTACCACAAAATTAATAATATTCTGTTCAAAAGATAGTCTCTCAAGCCAAGAATTCATATATCAAGGTTAAGATGGAGATACGTTTTTGAAAACTGATTTTTACATCTCAATTTAGATGACTGGATAGGACAGGGAAAAACATCTAATGGAAAAGTTGCGGCAATCTTAATGTTCAGCAATGTGAAATGTCTGGTCTTAATAAACCTAGTTTTCAGGCACAGTGATATTTGTTTGTTTGGACAGCAGCAACTCTCTAAAAACCTAGCCTCACTGGAATGACCAATCAATCTCCAAAATCCCTGGGATTCTAGTGCAAGAAACCATTTAGCTATCAGTCACATGTCAGAACAATGGCTGATGTGATACACATCCAATAAAAGGATGTAAACTGCGAGCGATGATGGGAGAGATGAAAGAAGATAAAGGGAGGGGAAAAATAGGTTAAACACTTTTCAGGAATAATCCATTATAAGTTTTCTTTTTTCAACTACTGTATTTTATAGAGAAAAAAAATAAAGAGATCACACCTCTATAATTAAATAATAAGTTAAGGATGTACCTTTGACATGATTCACAGTTGATTTGCCTTTCAAAGAACAAGTGACTAATATTGTTAACACCTTACTATTAGTTTATTAGTAGTTTAGACAAAAATAAATGTCCAAGAAAATAGAATAATTCCACACATCTCTTGGGAAGCATCATTCAGCTGTGATGTATAAAACCAGTGCACACACTTCCTCCCACCCACTCTCCTTCCTCCGGAATCACTGGCATACAGCAGTGGACTGATCTGGCAAAACAAAGCGAAACCCTGCTATGATGAGGAGGAAAAGACTGACATCTGAATACGAAAGAATGCACTGCCTCTCAGGCAGACAGCAGGAAGTTCCTTCAGCACTGTTTGATCTACTTCACTAACATTATTGCACAAAACAAGTTTTTCATTAGGTAAGAAAAAACAAAGTAAGGTGTAGCCTGCTAAAACAGATTACAATTATGTATAATGACTGAAGGGAAAATACATGGTGTAATACAGAAAGTCTAACACTTGTAAGTGGAAAAATGTATAAATGACTATTTTAGTTAATTTCCTAACGTAAAACACAGCTGTAGTAATGTTGGCAAATATCACCTGCCTGTTTTAAGTTTGTTAAATGAAATCATGCTCTCTAATTAGGTCTTAATGTATAAAAGTATTTTTTATTTACTTTTTATTACAATATCACTATTTTAACTTTGTTTGCTTGTGCAAAAACTTTATAAATTACTTGTATTACTTAAATCTGAATAGCATAATCTGCAATTACAATGTACCAGTTCGAGTTTCAACAATTAAATGCCTTTTTTGTGGACTCCCGCTGCTATGTGAACTAGCTGTAGGCTATTAAAATAATGAGTCCGGACTGAGTCATCTGATCTCATGCTTGGTGCAAAGCCTGAGGAAAAGGACTTTGCCCACAATTCCTAGTCTGTTTACCAGACTAAGACCAGACGGTTGGAAGTATTATTCATGAAATTCCCTTCCCCCACCTACTGTACTTCTCCATGGAAAATATGGTATAATAGAGACCTCTACAGGTCATTACCAGCACCATATTCTGCACCAAGAGTAACGTGCTTCAGCAGTAAGAACTAGAAGAGACTGTTACAGATCCTGGTATTGGGAAATACTGTCTTTGTGACAATTGGAAAGATTTTCAATATAAGACAAGTTGAAGCTGACAGGATAATATATGAACCATTTTCAAGTAAAGAGAAAAGGACTGTGGCATAGTAGCCCCCTATTTACTGGGACTAGTTTTTCATTTCTCAATCTAAGCCCTGAATCCAGGTACTACAGTGATGGGAACCATACAAAAACCTTTAATTTAAAAAAAAAAAACCCAAAACAAAACAAAACAAAAAAAGCCTGTGTTTCCAAAACTGTCCTTTAATTTTGGCTGCCCAATGTCAGACATCCAGACCCCTTTTTTTTTTAAAGAGGAGCTGAGCTTCACTACTCCAGCTGAAGTCAGTGAGCTCTGCCAGTCAGACCAGAAAATCAGACTATAGGTGGTCTCAAGCCGGGCACTGAGAAATGAAAAGACACATTAGATAATTTGGCCCTACATGAACTTTGCCACATAACGAGTCACTGGAAGAACTGTAGAATACAACCCAACTCTCTTGACTCCTGACTCTCTGATGTAACTACTCAGACATACTTTTCCTAAACGATTCTAAAAACCGAAACTTTAATTAAAAACAAGTTGACATAATAAGTGATAATGTACTTACTTCTCACATTACTTTTGAAACCCAAGCACTTAAGAAACAAGGAAGTTGATAGTTAAGGACATCATAAATCTTGTTTAGCCTGTACAATAAGTACATTTATATCATGTATTTCATGTATATCGTGTATTTCATCATAACATAACAACTTTAAATATAACCTGCATGTTGCTGGGGTATGTTTTCACACATTTTTATCTTTCTTTTATTCTCAAGGCCTATACACTATTCTCTTCTTGACCTTCCCCCAGCCTTTGATAGCACGGGAACAATGCTGTTTTTACTGAAAAATCAAGGTAAGAAACAATATCAAAATTACTTTTTCCCTCTTGATGCTCCTTGAGGTCTTCTCTGGTGGGTCCATCTCCTACTCCCATCACTCTTCCTGGGAAGTATGATAGGGCTCTATCCTTTGAAACTCCTCTTCTTTCTCTACAAACTCTTCAGATGGTAATGTCATTCACTCACATGGTTTCTACTATATTCATGGTGAAAACTTACAAATCTCTCTCTCCACATTGGCTCTGACTATGAATCCAACTTTCCAATAACTCCTCAATAACTCCTCCTGAATGGCTCCCCAACAATTGAGTCAAAACTGAATTCCTTATTTTTTACTCTCATCACCATCTCCAAATACTGCCTTCTCTATGATTGTCGATGATGCTACCATCATCCTTATTTCTCAGACTCTTAACCTTAGAGTTACCTTTGTCTCCTCTTTCTATCACCTCACACATCCACTCTGAGTCCAAATCTTGTTACTTCTTACTCTACAATACTTTTAAGATCTGACCATCTCATTGTATGCAATCAAACAAAAACCCTCTCTCCCCTTCTTATAGGTCCTTATCTCCCATATTAACAAGTGAAATACCCTTTCTGACATTCCTAATTTCCATGTTACTGCCCCTCTAATGCATTAAAAATCAAATCATGTCCCTTGTCTTTTATGTGGATTGTTTAAGATTTATGTCCTTAGTGATTTCTTTTTCCTTTTACATGGTAAGTTACTACTCTGTTGTCATTTAGTTACCTTAACTATTAAATCAGATTTTGTGTCTCTGGAATTTCTCAGATAGATTTTTACATATTTAATTTTTCATGTTTGTTTTTAATACATTAATGACTAGTAAGGTCACCAAATTATAAAATTAGAGAAGTACTGGCCAATTTAATATGGCTCCCACAGAGTCCCCATTTTACAATACACACATGGCAAGATACACATATTCAGTATGCATATACAGTAACAGCATTTAACTCTTGCATTTGATCTTGAATCTTGTAGTATTAGATATCATAAAGCCATAGTCCCTGGTGGCAATTATTTTTATGAGACTCTGAGTTTTCATTTATAAAAATCATATGTAGCCCCTGTTGTTGCAGAAGAAGCTTGAAAATATGGACTGAGCATACCCTAAAGGATCAAAATCCAGAAAAAAAATAAAAAGAAACTCAAAATTTATTTTTAAAAGCTTTTAAGATTTAAAAAAAAATAAGTAATTTTTTAATGTTTGGTTTTGGCAATACTGAAACAAACTAGCCTGTATGAATAACATTGCCAGCCTTTATTCTAAATGGTGCTATAAGTGCAAAAACTCAAAGCAACATCTGTGTCCCTCAAAGACAGAACTTACATAGCTCAACTCTTTAGATAAGTCCAATCTACAATAGCACAACACCTTTTAGTGATTATCCCAAATCTCTTTCCTGGTTTGCCTAACTAAAAAATGAGACTAATAATAACCCAGTACTTTGTCACCTGTAGTTTTATGCAAACAGTTACTACTCCCTACCAGCCTAACCATGTACTAAGAATTGAAGTTTGATTTAGCGCTATAGTGTAAAAGCCATAGGTCTACATACAACCTTGGAAAACAGGGAGCTCTGTTTCCAGTTCTGCCACAAACTTCACATGTAGACTGTACCAAATGTATTCCTTAACCATCTCTAATAATAATAATAATAATAATAATAATAATAATAATAATAATAATAATAATTTCCAGCAAAGCTGAGTCTGAGTTGTTGGTCCTACAGTTTCCAAGCTACAGATTTCTGTTACATGAACTCAAGGAAGACCTGTTGTCTTTTCACTACATCCTTTCTAAAATGCAATCACTATTGGCCAATACAGTCATACATAGATTCTGCTCCCAAAATAGTTAACGACAAAAAAACTTCCATGTAGGCAAAAGTAGGCCTAAATCTATTCACAATAAAAATGATTAATAATCTACTACAATTAAAATCCAATGTTATACTAATGTGGCCAATCACACATTTTCTAGGCAATGTGGTATACAGAATGTATGAAGGGCTACTGCCAAGCCATTTTTAAGGAGTTCAAAGAAATGTCAAGACAAAAAATGATAATTCCAAAATTCAAATTATAGTTTCTTATCCTTAAACTCAAAAACTGTTTGATGAATTTTCTTTACACTATACAGAAACCTTCTTTGCCTTAAATGAAAATGTCAATTTTTAGGCCAAACCAATTTTCCAAATTAGAGTATTTCCCTCTTTCTGCGGAAGCTGGTTACTACATGAACTACAGAGAAGCTGCAGCCTCTTTAACGTACACCCAAAGTGCTACTAAAACTATATATGAGCTTTCCTTTCCAACAAAGTTTGTTTAAGAAGGTTTTAAGGTTTTCCAGATTACTTTAAAAGGCTTACTCTTGCCATTTACCCTTTTACAAAACAAAGAATTTTAAAATTGATGTTTTATTACTCTCCTGTGTAATCTGTATGTAAAAGATCACTTGTTAATATTTGATATTTGAAACCCCTCCACTCTACCATCACAATAACTAGCATCTATTGCAATACAGAACTAGGAACAGAAAGTATTGAAACGCTGTATTTGGGTATGGGTTCTTTTTTTCCCTTCTTCATGTGGTACGAAGCTTTAGAAGAAGGAAAATCATCTAGCAGCAGATCTTCCCGCCTTCTCCAAAAGCTCTAAAAATCCTTCATAACCCACCAGATTTAGTGAATTTTCAACACTTAATATCCTTATTGCCAAACTGGTATGCCCTTGGCCTTGCATTAATATTGTGTAGATGATTTTCAGATGCCGTCTGCAAAATGTAGATGCAACACCCCACATACGTCTCCAAATTACAGGAGTGTTTACCCAGAAGCCCAACGTGTTAACAAAATTAAACCAAGTATCAGTTAAACAGATGTGCTATTTTTATGCCAAACCACTGCAAATCATTTTACATTCATGTCAATACCACAAAGCACAGAAATGGGAAATTGCTATAGAAAGCGCTCATTCCCCCCAAAAGCGTTGTTAAGAACTCTAATTCAAATACATGTAAAATTGGAAAAAAGAATCCACTGATGAACAGAGAGTTTAATATTTCTGAATTAGCCAGTAAAACTCCTGTACCATGATCTTCTTTCAACAACAAAAAATGCCTGATCTTGGAAGGTACTGAGAAGCTCCTCCTGCAAGGGGCATCTCCCCTCAGTTCTCATTGAAGGCAGAGGACATTAAGAGTATTTGCATGAGTTGCTCAGCACCTCTTTGGATCTGACCAGGGGTCAGCAACCCATGGCACATGTGCAGGCTGATCCTGAGTGGCATGCAGCACTGCTCAGGCTCCCCTACTGGCCCCACACGGCTCAGCTGCTCAGAGGCCAGCGTGGCTTGGCTGGGGGGCTGGTCTGGATTGGGGCTCAAGCGCTGACCTGGGACTTAGTTGGAACTGCCACCTGAGGTTCAGCCCAGCCCAGCACTCAGCTGACGACATGGCCCAGCCAATAGTGCAGCTCATCCTTTGGGGGGGGGGCGGGGAACGGGGCCCAGGGTCAATCAGCATCACACTGGAGGGGAGTGGGGCGGCTCAGCACACTCCACTCTGAGGGACCTCAGCCATGCCCCCCCCCATCCTGGAACCCAGTGCCGCCTGCCCCCAGGGACGCTAGCCTCCCTTCCTCCCACCCAGAGTCCCTCGCTCCGCCCCAGCACCTGCTGAGGGTGCAGCAGGCACAGCTGGCACGGGGCCCAACAAAGGTTGCTGACCCCTGGATCAAACCAAAATAAAACTAGGATCCTGAGAATTATGCACACATTAGGATCAACACAGTTTTTGGCTAGAAGCCAGGTCTGGTAGAACAAAATGGGAGTGATACCATAAAACGAGCTGATACTGTAGGTGTTAACATTCTTGTCAGCAGCAATTTGAGGCAACAAATGACACCCTTGGGTGACAAATGGTGAACTAAAATAATGTGCGAGATGAGATAAGGACAGGATTCAAGGATTTACTGCATCTAGGGCTGGGTGTAATATATATAAAGATCATAGGCTGACACAAAAAGATACTTGGTTAAAGTTTAATTACTTTATTTCAGCAGAAACTTGAGTTTAAAGACATTCTTATTTCAGACAGCTGAGTTCATATGAACAATCCTAAGCCACTGAGATACACAAGAAATTGTCCAATTCTAAAGTTAAAAATGTTAGCTTATTGCTCCAATGTAAACCTGCATATTTATCCAGTCTCTTTCACTGGAATAAAACTTTATTTAGTCTTCCACTGGGAGACTGTATGAAGCATTTTAATACACCATACACCTCAGCATATCAGACTGCCAGCAACGCAGGACCTGAGTAAGAGCTGGAAGAGTTTAAGGGTTAAACTCCTGCCAATATTTAAAATTGTTCCACTACCCTGCAGTTCTCCCACCCTTCCTTAGCTATTGTAGCTCAATCCATAGTATAATTCTATAGTATATGGGCCGTAGTATAAGTCAAACAATGCACATTAAGTTCCATATTCAGAACCTGGGGAGAGGACAGGTGACAAGGATTAAGAGCAAAATATAATTTGCATATTTTCAGCACAGCAGTGGAAATTAACACCATGGTGACATGATTTAATGGCAATAACATGAACACGAAAATGCATAAAACTGAAAACCAACCCTGCAGGAACAGCAAAACTAATGTAAGAGGGAGACTATTCAGTGTAACTACTGGCAATGATGAGTGGACAAGAGCTAATGGAAAAAACACAGCTAACAGTTAAAAAACTATGACATCAGGCTATCAAAAACAATCTGGTCATTATCATATTAAAATAAATCCAAATAAAAAAATGAGGAAAGACTTAGTCACTCTAACAACAAATTAATGGATATAATTAATTTATAAAGACTGAAAATAAAAAGACTAAGAGCTAAATATGATAATCTTTACTAATTATTTTACAAAAAACGTCACCATGCCAAAATCTGGGGCTAAAGCTGATTGAAATGATCTATCATTTTCATTTGAAGAGGTGACACAGCAGTAGACTTTTTGCTGTAACAGAAAGTTAGAAACTGGAAAATATTTTTCATATTTTTTCTCCATTAAAAAGACGGCAACCATTTCCTATACAGCAATGCAAAGCAAGAGAGAAAGGTCTGGAAAATACATTTTACAATGAGAGACTTAAAGCACTCAATTTATTTAGTTTACTGAAGATAAAGCTAAGATACTTGATCTGTGTCACCTGCAACCTTTACATTTTGAGACTTATCAGGTAACCAGTTATTCTGATTGATGTACGGACCTCTCCTTTAAATTTCTCCTGTCCTGCAGAAAAGCAGTCTTTTTAGATGAGCTCAGTGTCATCCAATGGCATTTGTGCTGTAGCACAGAAAGCACTGAGAAGGCCTAGGACTGGCCGCTTCTCATATACTTGCACCTTAGAATAAAACACTTTCAAATGTTACTTTTACGTCACCATCATTCTTTCTTGATTTGCAATGACAGATGGAAGAAACAAAAGCAGGCATTGCTATGGCATGGGCATAAATAGTTGGATAGTATCCTCCTATCATTCTCATATTATCACAATCTATGGACTGATGAAAAAGAGCCTAACAAATAGTTCGTGCCTTACAGGCAATAAAAAACTCCAGGCTCCAGAAAGGTTTTGTGATAAGCCTTATAAGCCAAAAGACACAAAGATTTAACAACAAGAAATTTTCTCACACGTACAGGTACTGCTGGAAAAGGAATAATAATTTGCAATTGTGCTAATAAAAATTCTGTAGAAGTTAAGAGAGATTCTATGGAAGTTTTCAGCTTCTTTTTCTTTACTTTTATCCATAATTTTCAATTCCTAGTTAAAGAAATACTTAGTGCAGTATCAGACAGCCTCTTAATCTACCTGTCCTATGAGTGTATTGTACTCACTTGATTTTTCTCTGACTTAGTGGAGCTGATGATCCTACACTGCACTGCCATGGATTCACTGTAGCAGAGGGAAAGGCAGACTACAGTAAATTAAATGGTTTCCACTGACAACAGCAGGGGTAGGCAACCCCCCGGCACATGGGCCTACAGTGGCACAAGAGCCCACTTGGAGCAGCAGGCAGTACCCTCTGCAATGCCACAGAAAGGCACTGCAGGCAGCTTCTTTCCGCAAGTGGCTCCTTTCAGCAGCATGCCAGGGAAGCATCCCCATCCCTGCCCCACAACCTCCAGCGATGGCTACCATCTAATTTTCAGGCAGCTGCCACTTTTATTTCTGTGGAGGGAGCCACTAGCACTGGCTGACAGTCAAGGAGGAGGGGCTGGCAAAGATTGCTGACCCCCGGAAGAAGGTCAAGTGTAGTATATCCTATAGACTCAGTTGCATCTCTGTGCTATAGTAATTCCCAGTTCAAGTAGATATTTGTACACACAGCTGCTAGACCAATATGCACCAATACCCTATTTATATTTGCAGAAATTATGTACATATATTTTAAAAGGTAGGTCTAGGCACAACAGATGTGTCACTTACGTCTGCACTGTGATAAAAAACATGCAGCATGGCTGTGGCTGGCCTGGCTTTCTCGGGCTTTTGGGGCTCTGGTTGTGAGGCTAGAAACCACACAGTACACTTTTGGGCTGAGGCTGAAGTGTGTCCTCTAAGACCTTTCCCCACCTCATGAGGGAGCAAGAGATCTAAGCCTGTTCCCACTGAAGTCTTTGGCAAAATTTACACCAACACAACTGATGCAGAATTGGGACTCAGGAAAGCTCTGTCAAGGAATTCTACAGGTTTTGTGGAGTCAATTTATGATGCTTCATGTTATTATAAGTTTATTTGTGCTTTATAAACATTATGCAATCATTGGAAGTTCATAACACAGTTTGACAAAAGTAATTTAATGTCTGTTCTTAATAATTGCTGTGATGATTTTTAACAGTTAAGCAACTGTTCTTCATTTCATTTATAAACTTAAGTCTAGCTTTTTTTCCCCCCTTCACTTTGACAACAATTTTCTCCTAACATTTTCAGGTACATTTGAAATTGCAGAATAATGAAGGGGAAAATATTACTGCTCTTAATCCTAGTATAAAAATAAACAAAATAATGTTTTATTTAGATTTAGCTGTATTTTTCTTCACTTATGGAAACCTTGAATCTTGACATATTAATGACTTTTATTAGACTTAACAAGTTATAGGAGATTTATTAAACCAAGTCAAAAATTACTGCTGGCAATCCTTGGACATTTACACTCTAATGAGAAATAAAATATAATTCTAAAAAGGTTGCCTTCAGTAACTTTTGACTTAGTCCAACAGGGAAAGTTTCATTTGGCTTTTAAATAGGGTTTAACATCTGACAACTCTTTAGCTATTTACAACCTAAGAGAACCCAACCAATATATTTTTATAAAGCAAACAAATATAATTTTTGTTCTGTCTTGAAACTTTTAGAACCTGAGTATTCTCATCCTCCATAAATTGCCTGTGGAACTGAACTGATTTTTTTTTCAATACCTCCATACGGAAATACCCCTGCTGTCCCCACATCCACTCAAAAGCAAGACAGTTCTCCCCCAAGTGCTTAAGTGATCCTACTTCCACAGCAAAAGTTGACACACCTTTTTTTTTAAAAGATCCACAAACTATTTCTATAAAAGGCGAAAACACCCTTAGGTGTTATCAGAAGAACATATGTGCTCCACATTCTGACTCCTTTCTTTGATATATTTATTCTGCATGGGTCAGAATTACTCATCCTTGAGGGGATCAAAGAAAAGCTATGATCTGCCTTATCTCTCTGTACCCTTATTTCTTTCCTGTCCAAGTTTCTGAAGACCGCTGCAGCACTGCCAACCTCTGGCTAATAACATTGTTCTCTGTTTCAGAACTACTTTTGAAAACCTGCTGACTATAGTTTCACTAGATTTTAAGCTCTTTATTGCAGGGACTGTCTCTTATCACAGGTCTGTTTGGTGCTGGGGACAATGGAGCCTTGGTCTTGGTTGGGTACTCCAGAGACCTCCTCAAGCAAAGCCCTTAAGTTACGGTGTTTGTGCTAAATTGGCAGGAGTTCACAACACTAATTGTTTCACATAGTTTGGAAATACAAAAAGGGGAGCTCAAAAACCAGAAGACTAACCAAAAATATGTTATTTAGTCTTCTTAAAAAACCAATTAATTATATTTTGGCCAATCTAACCAATTTTGGGAGGTAGGCCCATATTTTTTGAAATTTTGGGACTGGCAATATTTAAAGGGGAGACAAGACTCCCCTCTTTAAAGTATCTTACGTTGTCTCAGCTTGGTGAAGACTGTGTCAAGCATTTGTGAAGAATATGTATTTGCGTGATTTGACTTTCTGTCTTTAGTTCCCACTCAGTGTTTGGATTAGTGTAAAAGGGAAGTGGGGTCATGTGAACAACACACCTCTCACATACAGGTGCAGGAAAAGAAGAGACTTGTGTCAAGCAAAAATGTCCAAAAGGTGTCTGTCTTGCCAGTTGGCAAATCTGCCGCTCTACTCCTATAACCCAAAATAAACACAGAAAAGTAGCCAGTTTTCAAAGGGTTACATTGTTAAAGGATCTACCCCCTAACTTCTAAAAAATCAACTGTTGTGATCCTTTCCTCTAACAAGTTTTATCTTGCCTGTGGTCAGGATTAGATCACCTAAACAAAATGCTGTGAGAAACTGTACTACAAAGGATCCATCAAGATATATATACAATAAAGTCACTATCATTTGATTACTGTAATTCTTCCTTCCTCATCCCATTATCCTTATTATTTGTTATCTCCTCATTACCTCACACTGGAATTTAGGCCCAAATCCTCAACCAGAATCTGCTGAAGTGTTTGCACCAGTTCAGAGACAAGGTTGAGGCCTTTGGCACATTAATAATTTTATGCACTGGAGAGTGGTCCTAACAACCTTTAAAAGAGTGATTTTACTTAAAACAGCTGTAGCAGGAAACCACGGCCCCCATTGGAGATAGCCCGGAAGGATCTGCTTTATTGCAGGGGGTGGAGCCAGGAGCAGCCTATCAATCAGGCCGAAAGCAGAGATGTGGGACAGGAAGTATAAGAAGGGAGGCAGCCAGCTCAGTTCAGCTTAAGCCACTGAAGAGGAAAGATGCATCTCTGCTCCCTCCTGAACCTGGGCCACCCTGCAGGAAAGCTGGGCTCTGGCCTACGGACCCAGGCCCTGGCGTCTGGCAGGGGCAGCCCGCGGCCAGAGACTGGGAGCTAATGCCTGAGTCCTGGGCTGCCACAAGCCCTGAGGAGGAGCTGCTAGCAGGGAGGCCTGTTGCTGCCCACAAGTCACCTCCTGCTGTGGACCCCGAGCTTCTGCCCACTTCTTGTGACTTGGAGGAACCACCCCTGGCTGCCGAGGACCCCCTGACACCTACGACATGTGACCTGGAGGAGTTGCCATCTGCTGATGAACGTGAGGGGCTACCAGACTTGCTGCCACCTGACAAGATGGAGGGGTTCTACAACCTACACCTGGGCGACTACACTGAGGAGCCGGCAGATAAGGTACTGCCGGGACATGGGTCCAGGAGTGACCCAGGAGAGTGTGGGTCTCAACTCTCTGCTATGGGCCACACCTCAGGGTCAGCGTGTTGCAGCCAGGATCCCACTGACCTCTGCACAGAAGCCTCAGGCCTGCCGGGGACCTGGGCTGGGACACAGTGGAGTTTTGTCACCCTGCACCTCCGCTGATTCCTCTCCCTACACCGAGCGCCCTCATGGATTCTGAACCATAGAGGTAGCACTGCCAATCCCCCTCCCCGTATCCTAAAGACTGTGTTGTGACTTTGCCCTGCCAAGGGGCTAGAGACTTGGTGGTCCTGCCCTACGAAGGGCAAGAGACCTTGCCTGGCTGACCTTCCCCCTCGGGAAGGTGAGTAGCTGTGTTACAATAGCTAAATAGTACCTAATTTTCAGAAAATGTTAAACATCCACCCTCTGAAAATGTTACTTTTAAAGGAGTTTGGAGTAGGACATTCATAATTTCAAACACTCAAAATTGTTCACAACTGAGATGATCTTGGATGAAATCTTGATCCCACCAAAACCAATAAAAAAATTCCTATTAACTTCTGCAGGGCTGGGATTTTATCCCTCAACCTTCATCTTTTTACTTGTCCAGTTTTAGCACATTGGACAACTTGGGGCACCATAAAATATTAATTATAATTGATTATTGATTTTTGTATATGAAGTCTTGCAATGATAGGATGACAAAAAGCAATTTCTTAAAATGTAGATGGACTTTTCTTCCATATTATGTTATTTTAACAATGTTTAAAGAAAAAGATTTAAAATATGCCATTTTAATATGCACTGTAAAATTTCAAGATCAATTTAACAACATGTTTTCAGATGCTTCCTTGAGAACTCTTTGGTATCAAATTTATGACCAGTCACTACTTGACAATTGTAATTAACATGCTGGATGGTTTTCTGCTGCATTCTTCCAAGAGATGTTATTATTTGTAGTCTGTCAGTGCAACACAAATTATGACCCATGTTCATCTGTAATAGACTAAATGAAACCTCAAAACTGACAGATATGAAGAAGTCCTTTCCACCATGAGAATGGGAGTTGCATGTAATAGACCAGAAACTCAGAATACTAGGAAGTCGAAATATATATGTGTGCGTGTGCACATGTGTTGAAAAATCTGCATTGACAAAAATAATTAAAAATAGTTCAATCTCTCACTTCTTTATCAAACCCCACAGAAACTGTATACCATGGTCTTGCCAATAAGGAAAATTTCACAGAATTGTATGCACACAGTGCATTTACCTTGTATATTCAGGTATGCAGTGACGTAACACCATGAAAAAGCTCTCAAAAGAAAGAAAATACATCTTTACCCCCATTAGCACCAAATTTTGGTAATCAACTGCACATGTGTAAAATACATATAATCGGATGCACTCAGAAATAAAGATATTAAAAAAGTCCATGTTTGTTTTTTGAATTTCACCATTTGTCTTCGTTTTTAGAAGATAGTATCAAAAATTTGTTGTGAAAACATGTATTTACTTGGTTTTTAAACTGAATATGTACTCCATGAAAGTCCAGTGTGTATATATAAAACAATTTTTTAAAAATGTGCCTTGGAGATATGTGGAGGAAAGCTACTACGAATGAGCTACTTATATTTAATTTCAATAAGATGTTTGTCTATTTAAATACAAGTTTAAACATAAAAAAGTAAAATTTGTTCGTGTATAAATATAAAGCATGAGGGTCATATTTTTAAACTTTGGATCAGAATTGTGTCTGAAAAAAATGTGTAAATGCAAGGCAAATGAACTCACAGAACCTGAATCTGCACAAGCATCCATTGTTATGTGCAAATACATGTGACTATATATTTGTTCAAAATAAAAATGAGGATGAGCTTTCGTGGGAGAAAATCCCACTTTGTTATTATGTGAGGTGCTGGACACTCAGTGTTATCAGAAGGGAACTGGGTGTTCAGGATGTTGACTTATATTGTAGATCGTTTCAGAAACTTCGGATTTTTCTCAGCGAATTTGTAGAAAATGTAATGCAAAAAATAAATCTGTTAGTCTTAAAGTGCCACACAACTCCTAGTAAAATCACACCACATACATTAATTTGCAAATCCAAATACTGTAAACAACTACTGTTCAAGCAAATTGACTGTTGAAACAAACAACAGAAGCACCAAAGCTTTCATACGTAAGCTTGAATGACAACCAACAAAAGGGAAAAGACAGAACGAAGACTTGTACCCTTTTTCTTTCCTTAGGATATATAATGAAGGCCTGAAAGACTGTTTTGATTTTTGTGCTTATACAAGGGTAGCTTATTCCCATATCAGTTGATTAGAATTAGTATAACTGAATCCACACTAGAGGTTTTAACATTTTAATTATTTTGGTCAGCAAAACAACAATACATTACTAGCCAAAATAATTTAAGTTGGTATGAAAAAATTCCTGGAGGCTAGGCCTGAGAGAGAGACTGCCCCTGCTTCCACTGAAATCAGTCAGAGCAGGATTGGATCCATAGCGACTGTTATAATCAGTTACAAAATTAAAAATGTGGTGTTTCAAGCATTTCCCTAAGAAAATAAAATAGAGAACTCATAACATGAATGATGGAGAGATGCACAGACAACTCAGGCCTTAGTCACACATGGGCTATCCATACTAACTTACTTTTGATTCAAGATCAGAAGTCTAGTAAATGTCTTGTTGTTCTAGTCACTAGTGATTATTCTAGTTTTCAGCCAGAGTATTTTCTTTTACCTAATAGTGACTGAAGCTCAACAGTTTGCTGGTCTGGGGAACTATGTGAATTACAAGTATACAAAACTCACTTGGTTTGGGGTCATGTTGCAAATTGAGACAGTTTTGTCCAGTAGTTCTAGAACCAAAGTTAAATATGAAATATGACATGAATCTGGACTGACATGGTTTAAGTAAACACCAAGCAAAACTCGGCAATTTTGCACAGATTCAGTTTCAAATGAGACAAAATATTGGTGTTTTTACATTGAGTTTTTGGTTTGTTCAGATCAAAACCAAATTCAACATATAAAAACAAACCATACAAAAATTTATATTTCTCAAAGTGAAACTACTAAGTTTTAGTCAGTTTTAACATAAATATGGAGTCCTGTGACACTTTTAAAGTCTAACAAATTTATTTATTGCATGAGCTTTTGTGGGTGTAATCCTGCTTCATCAGATGCATGAAATGGAAACAGTAGCACACCAGGTGTATAAATAAAAACAAAGAAGAGTAAGTTATGAGTGTTTCCTTTTTAGTGCATCTGATGAACTGAGATTACACCCACAAAAGCTCATGAAATGAATAAATGTGTTAGTCTTTAAAGTGCCACAGGAGTCCTTGTTTATTTTGGTGAATTAGACTAATACGGCTATCCTTCTGGAAATTGTCAGTTTTAACATGAACTTCTATGGCAAGGGTTGACAATCCAAAAGATAAGAAGAGCCCTTTAAAAAATTCCTTCAACAGCCAAGTGTTTTGAGAGCCACAATGGGTATAACCTTCTGGGAGTGAGGAGCTGGACCAGGGCACATGCCACAGGGGGTGGAATAAAGAGCCCAGAACAAGGAGCAGGCCACCTGCAAGGACCCTGGTGGCAGGGAGGGAGCCCAGAGCCTGCAATGAGCCATCTGCAGGGTCCCCAGGTGGTGGCGAGGAGTGCCCAGAATCAGAAACGGGTCGCCTGCAGCGTCACCCGGTAGTGGGAGAGGACCTGGAGCTCAGAGCTGCAAGGGGGCAGCCAAACATCCACATGCAGTTCTGGAGTCACATATTGCAGACCCCTGTTCTACGGTCTGGAAATCACAAGACTTTCAATACTTTCTGGGTCTCAGCAGATCAGAAAGAACACAAAACCGGCCCCTCTCTCTCAGCCACTCATTATTGTTTCTCCCAACCAGATCCAATTAACTTCATTCTGTGCACTTGTCATGCTTGCAGTTATCAGGCATCCTGAGAAGGAGGCATCCCTGCCCTTTACCCTACACACCATGGACTGGCAATTCTTTGTTACTCCTGTTATTGGTTTTATCTCAAACAGATGCTGCATACTAGAGCTTGGGACTAAGGAGCAGCTCTAAAGAGGATCAATCTAGACCAAGGATGGCCAAACTTAGGGAACTCAAGAGCCACACAAGTTGGTTATTAAACCTTCGTGAGCCACAGAGACATACAGTTATATACTTTTACCTACTCCAAAATAACTAAGTTTAAAATTCATTGCACACTTTAATTTTATTGTAAAAACATGGCAAATATTGATCCTACTAATGTCAGATTCTGATAATTACTTAAGGTTATCACGAAAACTAAGCCTACAGTAAAAATGCTGCTGCTTCCCCACCGTCCTTGGCCATACCTCACTTCTCCCTGCCAAGCTTCTCTAGGAGCGGCACTTTTTCTTTCAAGAGCCGCATGTGGCTCACAAGCTGCAGTACGGCCACGCATGATCTAGACACTGCAGTTTTCTGCCACTTCTCACCCTTTTCCCTATGTTCCTATGTAAAACTTGAAGAGCAGAGGTGCAAATTAAGAGTGCATACTATATGCTACTTCTGCAGATTGACAGGTCTGAACCTATAGATTCTCTTCTCACAATTGTCGTGTGGTACAAGGTGCCCATTCTCCCAAGTTCTATCCCGTACAGGGCCTAATGCATGATCAGCCTGTAAATCTAAGGTTTACTTCCATAATATTAGTATTTCAGTTGCACAGACTGAAAATAAATCTTAACAGAAGAATTAAACATGTAATGCTACAGACGCATTATAAATACAGAAGGGCAGGGAAAAAATTAACTAGCACCACCCATACTTATTAAGACAGATTGCCATCTTGAAAGCACTGTGGGTACTGTAACTAGAATATGTTCTCTGCATTTAAGTTTTATTCTTTGAATTGTTACACTCAATATATTCAGCTGACAAAAACATGCCTGACAAACATAATTCTTTAGCTGTTGAAAGTGAGGATATTTTCTTGCACACTTGTGGACATGATGTTGGCTTCATTTTACAACCAACATCTTGTCTACATCAGGGGAGCTTTCACACACAGACATGCATACCATGTGGACTACCTGCTGAGCTTTGGCAAGCTTGGCAGACTGCAGAACGTAATGGGTAAGCAGTTGGAGTGGAAAAAACCTTCATGGGAATTTTTTTTAAGTCATGGGGGAGGGACTGGGAAGCAAACTATATTCTATATTCTCATGCCCCATACTGTGAGTTGGCACAGAGATGATAAGGGCAGGCAACTGGATGTAAAAGTTGCACACAGGTCCTTTAACACAGGAGGCAATCTACAAGTTGCCAGTGTGACTTGTGAGGGCTTTTTTATTAAAATTCACCCATATTTTTTTCATTTTAATTAGCCATATGGAAGTCAAAGGAGTACTGAGCAAACATCCTCAATTGCACAAGTTGATCTTAATTTCTTAGGGGTTTTTACTCTTCATCTTGCATCTAATTTGTTTTTATAGACAAATACACACACCAACAGAGAAAACACACTTAGTACAAGATATTCCTTGGACAGTAAGTCTATTTGCGTGTTGCTCTGTATTTCTTAGGTGCTAAAGTATTTCAAATTAGGAGATGGAATGTCATACAAATCCATTTAGAAGCAGTTATGTTTAAGTTTTCGACCTTGATCGTCTTTACAGATTTTGATATCGTCAATTATTCTTCATTTCCAGCTATGATCTAGAAGAGCAAAGCAGAACAGAAGTGCCAGAAGCTTTTAAAACAGCCACAGAAAAGAGAAAATGCAGCAGCACCACCTAAGGTCAGTTTAGAACACTGCACAAAGCTGTCCACAGTGTTACAAATTCCATATGGATATTTTTATCATTTTAATTGATATTATTTAAAATTAGAGTAACATACCATTTTTTAATGAATATTTTTGACAGTTTTTGTATTGGCTGACCGCTCTTCATGAATACTTATTCAAACTAATAGACACAGCTCTTATGAATAATACTATACAAATAAAAAAACCAGAGTCTTCACTGGTTATATACATGTACGTTTCTGATTTTTCACTTTATTTTATGGTGAAGACAAATCAATAACAAATGGTGGTAAAAGATTAAAATGTTTTTTTCAGGTCTTTCCTGATTACTTATGATTCACAGGATGGAGCAAGATGGCCAGTCCAATAGTAGTGGATAAAAGTTGCAAAAGCATCTATGTGATGCCAGAGCCTAAGTCCCATTTTTAAAAGAGACTTAGGTACACAATGAAAATTAAGCTTCTAAGTGCTTAATCCACTTCTGAAAATAGAACTTAGGAGCCTTTGGAAAATTTAACCTTTATGCTTTCAAATATTTATCATCATCATACGTTTCCATCTTTTTTCCCTCAAAATATACTCCATGTTTTAGCATCTCATGTACTGCCTGTACCCTACATGCAACTACTGTTATAGACAAGACCACAGTGTATGTCAGCCTTGTAAAATGCTGATGATTTCCCTACTCCTTTTCTGTCAGAGGCACCTTTAACAGTCAGAGTATTTTGATAAGGTTTAAGACTTGGCAAAACAAGTCCTGTTAATTTTACCAGCCTCTGGAAGTCACATAACCCAGTAATATCCCATTGTTTTCTTAAGCCTAGTACTTATGGCTTAAAGAGATGTGCATTTTTTTTATCTCAGGATAACCAGTGACCATGAGCTATCACAAGGTAAAAAACACAGTGAAAACTAGGCATTGAGTTTACCTTGTAGTAAAACTAACATACCTAGTCTTCACTATGCTTTTATCTTGGGATAGCTCATGTATGAGAGTTACCCAAGACAAAAATTACTTTTCAGTTACAAAGACCAGGTCTCAGCTGCTTTGAAGATACATATATGATGCTATTTTATCTTAGGGCTTGAACACAATACAGCTGTCAGTTTAACTTTGGTCACTTAGGGGTGTGAATAAGCCAGTCTTCAGTGATGCAGGTGACCCCAACCTAAGCACTGGTGTTGACAACACTATGTTGGTGAGAGAACCTCTCCCACTGACATAGCTACTGCCTCTCATAGAAGTGAATTTTATTATGCAGATGAGAGAGCTCTCTCCCATCCGCATAGAGCACCTTCACCAGATGCACTAGTGATAAGCCTGCACTGCTGTGCAGCTGCCCCACTGTAGTGCTTCTAGTGTAAACTAGCCCTTAGCTTGTGTTTCTTTTCCTGTGTCAGCCGGCCTCCAACTCTGGTGTAACGACCATTCGATATCAAGCAGGCAGCAACACACAAGTAAACAAGGAAACCAGATCACATACAACATTAATAAAAATAATGAGATTATCTCCCATTCACGACTGTAGTAAGAGAAATTCCTTTCCTCCATAGAGTTTAGAATTGGAAAAAAACAAACTAAAACAAACAACCCCAAATACCACCCCAAGCCATGGGGGGGGGAGTGTCTAAATAAAGCTAACTCATCTCTTCCTCTCCACTGCCTGGGTGACCTATCCAGCCCATCTCTATCTTCTTATCCTGGCTCCACAGACATATCTATCCAGGAGAGAGAATACAGTCTAATGGTTTGATGGAAGCTTATACCTGTTGAGCTCCCTGGGGATGTCATGTTCTCTCTTTTCTATTTTATTCCACTCCCAATTCCAGCTACTCTCATTACTGAAGTACAAAAGGAACTTTTGAAACTGAATTCCAAAATAATACCCTCTAAGCAGCACATGCTGTTCCCAGTCTGCTTACAAACAAAGCTCATCAGCACTGCAGAGTCTAAATTAATGCCTTCCCGAGGTTTGACTATATTATCACAGACATAGACAATAAGGTAACAAAGTTCAGCTCAAAACTACACTCCAGGTGTGGCGGCTCCCAGGGTTCCTACCTTAAAGTGCTCAGCCTATTCATTAGATCCTCTATATGAAGACAGGTCTTCTGTCTCTGTCTTCTCTGATATTCAGTTAGGGGTAATGAGCCACATGTCTTAAGTCAGTGAGTCAGCAGAACCTGCTTAACTCTTTCCCAGTAGGATCAGCTCCTGAATGTTTCAGGCAAACCCCAGCCACTCTGTTACACAGCACTATTCTAAACGGCTTTCAAAGACATCAAGTTCTTTGCACTCATACTGGCCATATACTAAAGTACTTTTAAACATACATCTGACTGAAGACTAAGCTTTCTGTGTAAGGATAGTAGCTGTGATACCAAAGTCCAATCTTTCAGTAACTGGTGAAAGACAACCCATTAGCTTTAAAAAACATGTGTGTGTGTGTGTTTGTTCTGGTTTGGTTTGGTTTTTTGGCATAAACATTATTTGTACAAATGGATTCAATAAATGAATGAATTACTTTTGGGGTGCCTCTAAAATATTTTATTTCCGATATTTTGTCAAAGAACTCACTGGTAACAAATTTTGTCAAAATGACTAGATGCCAGTATTTTTCTAATAATGCTCCTTTCTCTCTGCTTGCAGAGATTAGCTCTAATAACACAACTAAATACAAAAATATATTTAAAAAAACTTTTATATAAATTGATTTTTCACTTTTTTCATTTAAGAGAAAACAATCAACACTAGTGATTTATACTTTGTAACTAAATTAAGCAATTTCGAATTTCACTCACTGCACTTATTCAATAAAAATCAGTCCTTGAAATTCAATAATATTTTAATATTCAGCATCAGTTACCAACTCTTACAATTTTATATAGTTTCACAGTCTCTCTTTAAAGCTCCCATGCTTGAAATCACATGCTTTCACAAGAAACTCGGCTTTAATTTAAAAGAAAATAAAATAGGTAATATTCTAGCCCTCACAGTTGCAAAGAAGAACTTGAAAAAAATGACCCAGGTACACCTTAGATGTTCAAAAACCACAAAGCAAATACAAGAACACAACTTAAGGGGGGGGGAAAAAATCTCATGACTTTTAAGCCAGTGTCATGATTTTCAGTTTTGGGACGAATGGGGGGTGGCAATACTGAAATATAAACATTTTGATGATAATGGACCATTTATCTCCCTTAGAATTCAACCTCACTATGTTGTGAAACACTTTCTGTAGTAAAGAAAATTCATGATTCTTTTTTAAAAACCTTTCTTTTGTGCTCTTTCTTTTGCAAGTCTAAATACCGCTTTTTTAAGAAAAATGAAAAGCAAACATAAATGGCTGGCTAGCAGAAAACTGTACAATATATTTAGCTAGCCTTGAAATTCATTTTCCACTAACATCTAAAATAGTCAGTCAGTTAATCAAACTGCATGTTTACTGTGGATTTTGTACCTAACCTTTAAGCTGGTTTTGTTAACAAAATGTAATATATTTATAAATACTACTGTTTCATTTGATTTCCTATGTATAAATTATAGGCAAGTACATCAACGCTCTGAGTCTTTAAAGTCAGTGGCCTGTAAATGTCTTCTTTTTTTCCCCACATAAAAATGTTGCATATTTTAATACTGGGTGTTTTTAATCAACTGAAAGTGCCATAAACTGCACATGTGAACCAATCAAAGACAAGAAAGTTGCATTAAATTAAAAATGCAGTACCTTACTTATGCTAACAAATTAGGTCTGCCTTCAAGATGAAACATTTTTCTCTTTAAAGTGTCAGCTTATTATGGTGGTGACAGAGATACTGCTGGAAGTTTTGCTAAATCAGTATTTCAAAGTTAGGATTTTTGGCAAGTAGGAATACAATTTCAGATTTACACATACAGAGTATAAACAGTTCAACAGTTTTATCTCCTCTTTCATAAATGAACTCAATGTTGGGTCCTGATCTATTTGCCAATATTATACCAAATTAGTATAGTAAATATTGGAACGAAATGTTTAATAAGTACTACTTGGCCTAATATTCTTTCAGACTCCGCTTAATCTTTATTCATCCTTAATGAGTATTTATGGTATGACACTGACAGCTTGCCACCACTGTGATAAATTATCTGACTCAACTCTGATTAAAAATGCAACCCTGAATGCTAATTATCTCAGCAGACCTGCTTAATAACAGCATTTCTTGTCAATTATGGAATCACAGCATGGGTGTCAATTGCAACAAACACACTAGCCTGTCTTTGAGGCAGCCTTCCCCATAATGCTTTCTTAGCTGCCATATGTAAATCTGAGATTCTTTGTACCTGTGGCGACCTTTTATTAGTGAACTGACAAAATGATAAAGCTAGCCACAGCAAAACTCCCACCACTAGACAATTACACACTACAGTTCCTGTCAGTGGGAGACCAACCCAGCATCGTTAATTGTGATGCACTTTATTGACAGCCTATGCTAATGGACATACAGGTCATCCCAACTACACAGATTAGCTGCTTGCTTCGTATCAGGATTGGACATCAACATAAGCCTTGCCTGCAGGAGGCAAATATCTGTCCTTTGTCTTTCATTTTGGTATGATTTTTGGCTGTATTTTGTAGCTAGCTGCAATATAGAAGCAACAAAGCCCAGTATTTGCTTAAAGGCTTAATTTTTATTTTATTTTATTTTTAATCTGTGAGAAGTGTCAGCTGGACAGCATTGGTGACTGCTGGGCTGCAGCAGCATAAAACTTCTTTGCATCATCACATGACTTTCTAAACCTTAATGACCTTCAAAGGTAAGCATGTCGTTTGCCCTCCATGGCCAGCCAATCTGTGGGCACCCTGCTGAGGCTGATGAGAAGGATGCTAATAAGAATGAGTGCATGGAGAAGGAACTATATAGTCTGTCTCACTGAGGCTATTCATTATGGAAAAGTGCTTTGTTGGGGTGGCGTGGAGAATCCTTCAGTGCTTCTGCCTGTTCTGTTGCTTTTTTTTGTAGATAAACACAGTTTAGTCTTCAGGACTGTCAAATCAGAATCTTGCACCAGCACTACATTCTTGTACACTAACACACACCTGCACCTATTATAAACGTGCTTTTTTTATTTTTATTTTTTTTTAACTAAAGGCTAGTGAATTGGAAAAATACAAATAAGCGTGAAACGGATCAGTATAACTCTACATTCCCTCCTCCATGGATATATTCAGTGATCTCTACACAGTCCACCAAATGTTATCCAGGGAGTCTGCAGCACATGCCCAGATTCTGTGTTGGGGAGCGGGGGCGGGGCGAAGTAACTCCAGATCTTGGCATGAGTCATTCAGTTTCAGCTACCTTATGGCTGGCCACAGCTGCTTGAGATGGAGAAGGAACAACAGCGTCAAACCCTGCAGGAGGCAATATCAATCAATGTAATGTAATTTCAGAAGAAGAATGCACATTAGTGCTGTAATATAGTTTTATCTCAAAAAGCCCAAATTAGGAATGGGAGAATCCTAGGGTTTTTCAGAACTGTGTGCTATGAGGGATTTTTGAACAACGCACGCTGAGTTGTAATTGATGCTTTTTTTTAAAATCAAGGCTATGACTCTTTAATCAGCACAAAACAGACATCTCCAAACTGCAGAGTACATTGAGAAACATTCACAGAGGCACTGCAGGGCCTGGGCCCAGGCCAGCCCTCCCCACCTGGGGTAAGGAAGAAGCACCAGCCAGTCTCACTCTGTCTCCCATCTCCACTTCAGCTGTGGGTCCCACTCCAGCCTTGGTGCTGCAGCTATAGCCCTGGCCCCAGCTCTGGCCATGGGTCTGCTCCCACGCTGGCTTTTATCCTCAACTGCAGCCCTCAACTCCTGCCTTCACCACAGCCCCAACTCCAGGCCCAGCTCGTAGCCTCAATCCTGGTTCTGGTCCTGCTCCTGGCTGTGGCTGGAGGGGAGCATGGACTCGGTGCGGAGGAGGGAGGAGAGGGGCACAACCAAAAAAGTTTGGGGACCACTGGCATAAAAGAACCTACTTGTGACATCATATATTTTTGGAAGATGTTCCACTGTGGCTCAGAAAACTGACCCTTCCACATCATCAACACCTGCAAAAAGAAGGGTAGCCATAAAGAAGTAGTAACTGAGCAACAAGATTTCAGTTTAGCTAGTAATTTTCTTTGACCTATTTTTACTGTGTCCTAGCTGCTCAGAAGTGCTCAGGATTCAGAAATCTCCTGAAGAAAGTGAAGTATGATACATTTTTTTAGTGACTACACTGTGAATGATAGTGAGAGCTTAATGATGTTCTTTCTTTATTATGAACTGTTTTGGGGGGGGGGGGCGGAGAGGGAGGAAATGTATTTATTACTGGAAAAGCTTCCAAACAGGCTAGGAAATCCACTAGGCAAGAGGCACAGTCATCCACACTAAATGGAAATCTAAAGTCCTTTGTGCCCCTGATCTCTTACTCTTCACAGCATTGGGTAAAGGAGAAGTAAGACTAAGATATAGAATAGCTATGAATAAAACATGGACTTCAGTGAAAACCCTGGCATCCAAATGAGGCATGTAGCAACATACTCCCCATTTTCAGCCTTATTCTTGCTGGTAGGTAGCAGTAACTTGATGTCACTGTTCATACAATAGCTCTAATTAATGCAGGAATAGGTTCTCCTGTGCTTCCTCTCCTGCTCATTATTTTTTTTAAACATTATATTTATTCTCACAACACTCTGCAGCCACACAGTATAAGATCAAAGATCGAAATGGACTCCAAGCTCAACCAGCACCCCCAATGGAACACTAGAACAAGATAGATCAGCTTTATATAGTATATGCAGAACACTTGAGTGACTTGTTTAGCTAAATGATTCCAAATGTTGAGAAACAGTTCCATCTTGCCATGCTTGAAAAAAGTTTCTGAAGACTGAGTTAATTTATAAATCAAGTAGATGGAAAGAATTCAGTAGATTCAAAGGTCATATGGAGTTGCATAGTACCCCTCCAATAATATATATCCTCTAAATGATCCCTCAGCAGAAAATTGGTTCAAATGTGGTGATGCCATGCAATAAGCTGGGGTGACTGTAAGCCCAGCTATAAAGGAAATGAAATAATTTTAGGCTTTAAAAAAAACCTTTGAGAGCAGACATTTCAGCATGGCCTTATTTCTCCATTCACAATGAGCTCAGTGCAATTACCTGATCTTTGTTCCAACTGTCATTCAAACTGGTGCCACAAATATTGAAATGCTATGTTTCATAAATTCTGCCTAGCCAAATCTTCTTCAAGATATGCTTAATCTTCAGTTATCATCCTTTATGAGTATTAATGCTTTCTACAATAAGCAAATATTTCTTGTTGTTCTTTCATTCTAATCATCTCCCTTTTTGAACTACTATCTTCCTTCTCTAGTCTTAGATGTGAGCAAGCATGTCCATTTCATTTTCTAAAAAAATTCTCTAGTTGAATGGCAGGTAGGATGTTCTCATTGTTCTGCCTTCACCCATATAATCAGGATTTCTCAGTCTGCTCTTTGAAGCTGAACAGATAGCTATTACTGTTGTACACATGTTCTATTAACACTGTAAAATTTTTGCCTCCTTTACTTTTTAGGCTGCATCTCAACAATAGTTAAACCACAAATGTTAACCTGTTAGAGAACCATACTGCTCTAAAGTTAATTAAATGTAATACTAAAATTAAGTAACTAAGCACCTTCCATGGTCCCACTGAAGTTATAGGCTAAACTCTCAGACTTTAGTGAGGCAAGGATCTGATTCGCGAGTCTTGGAACAACAGATCAGATTCTGTTCTCAAGTTACATCCACGTGACTTCATTAGGAATGATGCAATTGCTCTGGATTTATAGTAGTTTATCTAAAGCAAAATTTGGTAGAGTTACTGCAGTTGCCCCATCAAAAGTATATTCTGTCATCCAACTGTTCTGAATCAGGTTTCAGTTTGTATTCCTCAAAGAATACTGCTGATGATTTTTTCAATACATGGTAGATCAGCCCTGATAATATTGGCAGTGTGTATCCAACTAAAATTTGTGCCTCAGTTTTCATTATATCCTTAAAAACCTGAGTCTATGTCTATACCAATGGCAGCACAATCACCGGTCAGTGTGCTCTTCTGGGTGCAATTGAACAGTCTGTCAAGGCATGCTTAATCACTCTGGCGTTCTTAATAGCAACTCCAGCTCTGGAAGTGGCATAGCGCTAAGGTCCCCAGGCAGCATTGCCATTCGCCTTAGCCCAGTGTGTAGGGGAAGGTAAGTAGGCATTAGTAAGGTGATGGGAGATACACAAGGTATTTTATATACCTTGCATAGCTGCATCAACCGCCATCGAAAAGTGTGCCAGGTGTAAATTAGGGCTTAATCAGTGAAATGTATAGCAGTATTTTCCTGAATATTTATTCAGACTGCACCTTTACCAAAATCTGGTAATGTAGCGCCTTGGACTATTTGTGTAAATATATGTGTTTCTGCTCATAGAGAGTTTCTGCATTATTTTCAGCAAGTAATTCTTTATTCTTGAAGATACAACATGGCTTAGCTCCCACTTCAAGAAAGCATGTGATGCAGTGTTTGGGGTTAGCTAATGCTTGAAATAACTAGAACTGCTTGAAATTTAAAAAAAAAAAAGATTTTACTTAAAACTTCATTATCTTTTTAATTTTTTTCATAATTCTATTGTCTAGATTTTAATTTGTCTCCAAACATCATTTATTTTATTTGTAATTTTTGTATTTTGAGAACATAATGTAAATCATTGCCAAGAAGGTTGTACAAAATTTTCATTCACTGATAACTGGGTTTTCATTACAAAAATTTCAATATATATTTTTATAGCTTTTTCAACAATATTTTCAATGGACATTGGGGAGTTGTATATTGAAAAATTATTCCTGAAGACGTTTGAAAAAAGAAAGGCTCTTTTGAAATGCATGAATGTGAATTGACAATAACTGAAATATTCATGAAAATAAGAGTTTTATTACTCATTCGGCTCTGTTAATAAACAAAAAAACATATATTAATAGCAAAAAATATCATCTTCATCTCTATTCCCATGTTAAGGGACTCAGCATGCACAAAGCTACGTTTAAATAGTATTAAGGCTGTGACTAACTGAAAAGGGAGAGAATTTGAAGTGCAGGCTAACACACCGCTTTATTTAAATATTGTAGCACATGCCTGCTTTGTAGCAGAAAACATTTCTTCTGCAATACAAAGACAAGACAAAGAGGAGCTGAGAAAATAAGAATGGTGATACTGGATCAGACTAATAGTCCATCTAGCCCAATATCCCATCTTCCAATGGTGGCCTGTGCCAGATGCTTCAGAGGAAATGAACAGAACCTGGCAATTATTGAATGATCCATCCTCAGTTATCTAATACTAGTTTCAGGGAATTGAAGACTTAAGGACACTCAGGGCACGAGGTTGCATCTCAGATAATCTTTCCTAACAGTCTATTGTAGACCTATTCACTATGGACTTTTCTAATTCTTTTTTGAACCCAGTCACACTTCTGATCCTCACAAAATCACATGGCAACGAGTTCCACAGATGGACTGGGCATTGTGTGAAGAAGTACCTCCTTTTGTTTATTTTAAATCGGCTGCCTATTGAGCTAAGGAGATGAAAGCAGAACAGAGCAGATTTTTCTCTCTTTATTATAGCAGTCAGTCCATCCAGAGTAGGTGAACTGAACTTTTTTCACTGAAGTCAACAGGATTTACAGAAGTGTAAATGAGAACAGAAAATGATTTGGTGTCAGTCTTACTCTATTAACTATAAATGCCACATTTGTTACTATAAAAGTTCATGAGGGTTTCTGCATTAGCCTAACACCAAATACAATCAAATAAAAATTTCTTTTTGGTTCATTACCTATTTCTCTTTTAAGTGATCTCAGCAAAAGTTTTGCTGATTTTAATGCAAAACTATAAAGTATTTCATCCTTTCAAAGATTTAATAGGAATTACTATATCAGGACAGTCTGCCATATAACCATACTGAAGTATGTGAACCAAAACATGTGATTTAGTATGTGGGCTGAAACATGGAGATGTGACTTGGGACATCTTGATTATTATTTACATGGAAAATGATTCAAGGCACTGTCACAAAGACTAATTACGCTAACTTTGGATGGTCAAGACTTTGGAACAGTTACAAAACATTATTTGTCGTGTCTCTGAATTCTTTTGAGACTGAAATATCCTGTCTGATATACCCAAGTGAATTAAGGCACTGATAACCCTTGTTAATTTCATAGTTTGTCTTCATCCTTTTAATGCTCTTTCCCCATGCTGAATTCATAACCATAACACGAAAAAAGACATGAAAGAGGAATGGTTGTCTAACATGGTTCAGAACCATTCAATACACCAAATTAACAATTCCTGTTCTGGCTTTTTGACTCTCAACTGCTTCTGCTGGACAACTGTAGAGACTACATCTACTATAACAAATAATTAATATTTTAAAGTTCTACAGCACTACTATTTACCTCAAAAGCTCCCAAACTATTTCACAAACTCTGATACAGAGAGCAAGCACCAAAATGAGACCCTGGTGGAGGGCAGCTTGGCAGCAATTTGGCACACTTTAAGATGAGGGAGGGGAGGGCAAAGTTTAGCTAGACAGAGGACAATCCATTTATCTTTTCTCTTCAAAAAATGCTACAAAAACTTTAGAGTTTATGTAGAACCCGTGCCTCAAACCTCTCCAATTTGCCTATGCCTCCAATTACAGTTGACAACCCTCTAGGACTGTCTGGGAGTCTCCAGGAACTAAAGATTAATAATTCAAGACTGGTCGTGTGATGAAACATCCAGGTATACCTCCAACCAAAACTGGCAATCCTACCTCCAATACAGCACATACTGTCTCCTCTGTAGAAGGCTGAACCTGCTGGAGCTTGAACCCGTGCTGTTTCAAACCTAATGCTTTGTCCACTAAACCACAACCTGATTTTGGCCTACTTGCTCCCCTCCACTAATGTAAAAGTCGTGAAGAGCAAAAACTACAGAAAGCCAGCAGTTGTTAAAAAAGGAAGAGCAATGGCATCCGCAATGGGCCCTCTACATCAGTACACTGAGGGGTGGGGGGTCTCATGGATGCAGGCAAAGTGGCGCTCGATACAGCTGTGGAGCAGCCGCAGACTGCACGTTTCCTCCTTGAATGTCCAAGCAGCTTTACCTTTAACTCTGCTTCTGTACCCCCACAGGAGTGTTTGTGTACGTTTAGGGCTGGAAGGAAGGGATGGAAGACAGGATGTTGGCTGGCAGACTAAAAGGAAGCATGGGCATTAGGATTACGTCTACAGGACAATCAAATTGCAACTGACAGTGTGATTGCAGTTCAGGTAGCCTACCTGCAGCATAGTTGAAGATAGCAGTGAAGACACAACTGCAACCAAGTACAAGCTACACAAGGTCATCTGGAACTTTAGAAGATACTTGTATTTCTAGTGCACATGGCAGCCTCTGCTGTTACATCTGTTTGTCAGTGCTATTCTCAGCCATGTGAGTTAAATTAAAGCTAGTAAGGATACGTCTAGTTGAGATGCAACCACCCCTTTAATTGCAGTGCAGCCCTAGGATGATACAGCTTTGCAGAATGGCAGCCCCTTTGTTGGTTTACTGCTTCCTTTCTCAAACAGCACGCATTTCAGTCTGCCTTTCGCCCAACTCCTTCCATCTTACTTTGGACCACTCACGCTCATCTGTAGCGTGCAGATCTGCTGCATAGGATCATGCCTA
Organism: Podocnemis expansa; assembly: GCA_007922195.1. Taxonomy (NCBI): domain Eukaryota; kingdom Metazoa; phylum Chordata; order Testudines; family Podocnemididae; genus Podocnemis; species Podocnemis expansa. Next base: position 14,110,206 of record ML681964.1, on the reverse strand, counting down.
TGCTACAAGATAGGATGAGGAGATAGCCATATAAAAAGAAAAAGAGGTTTTATAGCAAATCACTATATATTTGTTTGGCTTGCAAATTATGGGGACATATGGACCATATCCCTGGTTTTTTCAAACTGTGATATATCTATTGAAATATTTAGTGGCTTTATTTATAATTCAGATTACCTAATAAATCTATATTCTGTATGAAATTTATCTTGCATATCCCGCAGAGTTAAATCCAGCAAACTGCAAGCCAGCATACAGCAACATTCCTCACACAACTTTGGTGAGCTGGCAACTGAAAGTCTGATGACTGATGGGATACATCTGGAGTTCAACAGCCAGCCATGTAAGACAGACAACTACATATCTATCACTGTAATAATTTCTATCATTTGTTTGGTAAAATTACAGCCATGCTACGACAAAAACCACAGTAGGGGGCTAAGGATTCGAGGAAATAGGATATCCTAGAGGCAAGGCAACACTGGAACAGAGCTGACTTTAAGCTATATAAGCAATGATGTCAGGAAAAAGGAAAGTTCAGCCAAAAGTATTAGTATTAGGAAGATGTGGTGTGTCAGTCCCCTTGCACCTGGCCTCCACTCCTATGGAGGAACACTGGTTCTTTAAAACTTTGCCTTCCTAGCCTCTCAGTTCAACTTCAGCTGTCTTCCTAAGGCTATAGCATACTCCTCCTGGGCCTGGAAGCAGTCCTAAGGAATCCTGTTCTGGGCTAGCTTGCAGGCTACAAGAGAAGGGGTAAATGCTTAAGGTTTTTATTCCCCCCACCCCCCAACAGTCTCACCCCAGTCATCAGTGGCTATGGAGCCTGTTCCTTTGACAGCCTTTCCACCAGACTATAGTGATGCAGTTCTCAGCCTCTCTGGCAACTGCCCTTTTGCCAGATAGCCTCTTATTCCAACTGCTGTTAGGTCAACCAACTGGCTGCAACTGGGCAAGTAGTTACTCTGCCCCTTACTCCCTTAGTGGCTGAGTGGAGTTTGCTCACCCCATTGCAGAAGATGAATGATCTTTCCTGTTCATGAAAAAGAAGATGAAGTAAGGGTCTGGATGAAAAGAGGGGAGGACTTTGGACAAAGAGAATTGATACTACCATGTACCACCTACATTTTAAATGTGTTTAACATTATATTTTATAACTCAAAATATGAAGCTCTCATCCATACCTTCATCTCTCCTTGCTCTGCTGGATCACTCACTCTGCAGGGTCTTTGGACTATGACTAATGGGACCTGTAAAGAGGCTGACTGGGACCAGAGTTGTTGTCTTTGGGAAAGGAAAAAAGATGATGGTTTTTGTGGTTCTAGCAGAGAGGTCCTCTTTTCAAACTCCTCCTCTGCCACCCTACAGATCTTCATCTGGAGCTTCATCAAGAAGCTTTTTCCAAGTTCTGCTGGTACTTTTTATTTCTAGAGAGGACCATGGCAGAATCATCTGAGAAAAATCTTGGTCTCTCCCCTCCAGAAAATTGACTCAGTTTTCTGCTGCACAGAGGACCTGAGAAAAATTGCTACTAAGCAGGATCATAGAATCATAGAATCATAGGGTTGGAAGGGACCCCACAAGGTCATCTAGTCCAACCCCCTGCCAAAAAAAGCAGGACCACTCCCATTAGATCATCCCAGTCAGTGTTTTGTCCAGCTGGGACTTGAACACCTCCAGAGATGGAGATTCCACCACCTCCCTAGGCAACTTATTCCACTGCTTCACCACTCGCCTAGTAAGGAAGTTTTTCCTAATATCCAGCCTGGACCGCCCCAGCTGTAACTTGAAGCCATTGCTTCTCGTTCTGCCCTCTGTTACTACTGAGAACAGTCGAGCTCCCTCCTCCTTGGAGCAACCCTTCAAGTAGTTGAAGGTTGCTATCAAATCCCCCCTCAGTCTTCTCTTCTGCAGGCTAAATAAGCCTAGTTCCTTCAGTCTTTCTTCATAGGGCTTGTGCTCCAGCCCTTTGATCATTTTGGTTGCCCTCCTCTGGACTCTCTCTAATTTGTCCATGTCCTTTTTGTAGTGGGGAGCCCAAAACTGGACACAGTATTCCAGATGTGGCCTCACTAGTGCAGAATAGAGGGGAATGATCACATCCCTCGATCTGCTGGTAACACTTCTTCTGATGCAGCCCAGTATGCCATTGGCCTTTTTGGCAGCAAGAGCACACTGCTGACTCATGTCCAGCTTCCCATCCACCATGACTCCCAGGTCCTTTTCTCCAGTGCTGCTATTTAGCTGATCACTCCCCAGCCTGTAGCAGTACATGGGGTTTTTTCGTCCCAAGTGCAGGATTTTACACTTATCCTTGTTGAACCTCATGAGATTCCTCTTGGCCCACTGCTCCAGTTTGTCTAGGTCTCCCTGAATCCTGTCTCTGCCCTCTAGGGTGTCTACCGTTCCCCCCAGTTTGGTATCATCTGCAAACTTACTAAGTGTGCAATCTATCCCATCATCCAGATCATTAATGAAAACATTGAACAGAACTGGCCCCAGGACCGACCCCTGGGGCACACCACTCGTTACTGCCTGCCAACTTGACATGGAGCCATTGATTCCTACACGCTGAAACCGTTGTTCTAGCCAGTTTTCTATCCACCTTACAGTCCATGCATCTAACCCATACTTCCTTAATTTGCCAATGAGAATGCTGTGGGAAACCGTATCAAAAGCCTTGCTAAAGTCAAGGTATATGACATCAACGGCTCTTCCCGCATCCACAAATCCAGTCATCCAGGATGAGTGTTTAAAAAAAACAAAACAAAACAACCCCCCCCACACACACACCAAAAAACAATCCAAAAAACCCCCCATAAAGGTAACTTACTTCTATGTGCAGAGAGAGCTGCAGATCTCAAAGCAATACCTCCACAGCTCATAAAAGCTAGCCATTGTCTTAGAGATGGCAAAGTTGGCATCAGGTTTATTTCAAGGCTCCAGTATAATTCAATGGTTCACCTTGTAAAATGGGAATCAGATGGAGTGGGGGTTTCTCCTAAGACTTGAACATCTTCCTGGGAGTTGATTGTTGAAGTTCCTCGGATCATGTACACAAACTGGATTTTCTAGTAGAAGCAGTGTTTAAATTCCTCAATAGTAAAAAAACAGACAAACAAACAAAGCTGGTTTTGTCTTGCATCAGGGGAGTGCGTCCTTCTCAGGAACCCAGCCTCTTTGTCAGTGCTCATGAGGACTCAGGGATGGTTAATAACAATGGACAAGTCGTAACAGATTTGGAGTGAGAAGTGGAGACAAGGGAGTGGAACATATCAACATCTTTCTCTCTTTCCTCCCTCCCCATGAACAGGACTTCACTCTGTTCAAGGAGCCATGACAGTACTGTGAAAGAAATAGGGAAGGCCCTGAGATTGAAAGGACACACTGAGGAGAACAGGACTAGTCCTTGCTGGTACTGGAGCTTCAAAAGGTACATGAGTGCGTGGGGAGAATAGAAAGCTACTAGTCTTTAGTAAGTAGAGTTAAGGAGGGTAGTAGAAGCTAGGCGAAAGACAGAGAAGTGGGAACAGTCAACACCTCTCTTGGCCCACATGCAGAGGATGAGGGAAGGTCTAGAAGAGTCTTTGGGGCCTCCCCGCAACTTAAAGAGAGGATGATGGCCCCACACTGGAGAGAAGTTGTTGTGACAGATACCAGGCTTGATAAACTAGCATTGCAATATCTACTGCCCTTTGCAAAGGTGCTACCGGAGCCTGTAAGAAATACAGGGTAATCAACATTTTTGGACATTAGGCCATTTATTCAAGTGCTTAAATATGGACTTAGGACTTTGACTTTAGGCTTCAGTTCTGAATATTTTCACCTAAAGATAGGGTTGTAGCTAAAGGACAACCTTAGGAGTTAGAACTGTTAAAGCCTTCCTTTACCTTTGGGCAACCACCATGTGCCTTAGTTTTCCTATATGTAAGAACAAGAGAACAAGTGTAAAATCCTGCATTTGGGACAAAAAAACCCTATGCACTGCTACAGGCTGGGAAACATTCAGCTAAGTAGCAGCAGTGTAGAAAAGGACCTGGGGGTCATGGTGGATGGGAAGCTGGATATGAGTCAGCAGTGTGCTCTTGCTGCCAAAAAGGCCAATGGCATCCTGGGCTGCATCAAAAGAAGTATTACCAGCAGATCAAGGGATGGGATCATTCCCCTCTATTCTGCACTGGTGAGGCCACATCTAGAATACTGTGTTCAGTTTTGGGCTCCCCACTACAAAAAGGACAGGGACATGCTAGAGAGAGTTCAGAGGAGGGCAACCAAAATGATTAAAGGGCTAGAGCACAAGCCCTATAAGGAAAGACCGGAAGCATTAGGCTTATTTAGTCTGCAGAAGAGAAGATTGAGGGGGGATTTGATAGCAACCTTCAACGACTTGAAGGGATGCTCTAAGGAAGATGGAGCTCGACTGTTCTCGGTAGTAATGGAGGACAGAACGAGGAGCAATGGTCTCAAGTTGCGGTTATGGAGGTCGAGGCTGGATATTAGAAAAAACTTTTTTACCAGGAGGGTGGTGAAGTCTTGGAATGAGCTGCCGAGGGAGGTGGTGGAGTCTCCATCTTTGGAGGTGTTTAAGGCCCGGCTGGACAGAACCCTGACTGGGATGGTTTAAGTGGGAGTGGTCCTGCCTCTGGCAGGGGGTTGGACTAGATGACCTATGAGGTCCCTTCCAACCCTATGATTCTATGATTCTATGAACTTTCAGGGATACTACTGCTTGCCCTACCTCACAAGAGCATTCTTCATTAATGTTTATAAAAAGTGTTTTGAGCTCCTCAGAAGAAGGTATTATGGAAATAGTAGTTTAGTAAAAAACTAGAAAATGAGAATTTTCAGAATTTAAGTATATTTTAGATTTTCTGGTGTTATCTTGCCATACATTACTGTACAATATTGTCCTTGTCTTTCATTTGCTATTTAACTACGCTTGAAGCCCTGCTTGAACTGTGGGTTTATTGTCAAAAAATTGCAGCTGAGTTGTGGACAAGCCATGAGAAATTGCAGAAAATTAATAATGGACCTTGTAATTTGCAGTAAAAATCTATTATGATTTTTCTGCAGTTTTCCTTTGTTAGCCATCCAGAGTCAAGAGCAAGGGCCCATGGCCAACAGTGGGAACAGGAAGACTCCTACTGCTGGCCACCCAGTGCTGACAGCAGGGGGTCCTACCCTCAGCCCCAACAGCAACCACAGCTTCCCCTGTCGAAACTGTGGTGGAAGCCTAACTATGCAGAATCTGTAATGTTGTAAATTAAGCAGGGTCTTAATTATGCAACATTTTCATACATTCTGATCCGGTACTCTTCAGAGTGTTTGTTTTAGGTTGGTAACAAATATGTCCATGTGCTACACTTCCTGCATGGTAATTTTATTCTTTTCAAAGCAAAACAGTAAAAATACAGAAACTGTGATCTTTTATGCAATAGTTTAATAAACAGTTATTTTAAAAATGCTATAAAAATTCTCTCTTTTCCCCCAAACTACAACTTAATGCAACTAACTCGTGTATATCCAAAACAGTAAAGTCTGTATAAGTAGTTTTAAAAGTCCCATTGGGCTTGTAATATAGCAAGAGTGAAAAATTCTAACCACTAGAGACAGAAATGGGAAGGATTCCTGAGTTTCAAATTACATAAACATGCCTGTTCTTTTGTCATTTTCATGAGGCACTGCTTCATAAAATTCCTTTTCTCTGTAAGATATTTTAAACATTCATTTCTATACATATTCGTATTTACATATTTAGGCAGGATTTCCAAGAAGTGCTCAGTGTTGGCCTAACTCTGCTTCAAATGAAGTTACTGGCATAATGTTGAGTACATAGCATGCACTCGTTGGCATTGTGTTTCCCTCTATACTGGTTCACAAAGTGGAACCAGCATTCAAGGGGGAGTATGGTGCCTCTTATGACTATGTGCAATAATGGGCTCCAGCACCACAGGGTTCTGCCAGCAGGGATGGTATGAGAGGTGATGCCCTTGAAATGATGCAGTGTAGTACTGACCCCCAATGCACAGTTGTGTATGAGCAGGTGCAACCAAAAACACTCTGGCTTTCTCAAGTCTCAAGGCAGTTATTTTATAGTAAGCAGCAAATCACTTTCAAACGAATTAAAACTGACCCATTTTGGAACAAAGCCAAAATGTTCCAAATTAAATATTGGCAAGAAATGCTGGTCAGTCAATGTGCTCAAAGCCTGGTCTGTTCATCATCGCACAATCATTTGTCCTGTTCATCTCAGCTGAAGGCAAGGTGGTCCATTCAAAAAGAAAGGAGAGTGGGTTTTAAAAAACAAAACAAAACCAAAAAACAAAACAAAATCCCGCAAAACCAAAATGATTTAAAAAAATATTTGGTTTTGTTATACAATCAAATACAGATGGTTTAATTTTTTAAGTAAATCTATTAAAAATTAAATATGGAACTGACAACTTAAATTAAGGCCTGCATTTCTCATAAATGTTGAAATCACTTAAATTAAATGAAGAAAATTAAGCCATACATTTGCTGCCAGGAAGTCAAACCCCTGAACAGGTGGAAGTCACTGACTAAATACCTGGAACCAGCTTTTGACAGCAGGAGTCTTTTTTGCAGGTACAGAAAGAATATTTTCCTCATTTCAGTTTATTCAACTAATTCAGTTCAGTGACTACTTAATTCAAAGTTAAGACACCACCAACATGGAGTTGTAAAGGCCAGAAAGCTTGTTTTCCTTTTTCAGGTCTATAAATGAAACCTAGGTGTGAGCATGAGACCTACTCATTTTAAATTCTAAAGGACATGGTGACCAGAAAACATCAATTCAATTCACTAACTACATATATTTCCTTTGTTTAATAAATCAATTTTAAATGTAAAATAGGTTTTGATTAACATTTTGGTAAACCTTTTTCCTTATATATCCAGGTCTTTCATGATAATTTTATTTAAAGCAATTTAAAATGATATTTTTGTGCATTTGTAATTGAATTTGGACTTCCATCCAAATAGAGCCTGACACAAAATAATCACAAGTAAAAAGCTAATCACTACCTGTAAATTGGGATATATGGTTACCTAAAAAAGTGTGTATAGTGTATCCCTCTGATTAGGGAAAAAAAGCAGCATTAAATTTAGTGTAAAGTCTAAATTTACTTGCAAATTAACAAGTTCAATGGCTACCAATTAAGGAGAAAGATGTTAATTACCTTGTACAGTAACTGGAGTTCTTCAAGATGGGTGGCCTCTCTCTGCATTCCACCATGGGTGGAATGCGCCATGAGCCAGAGATTGGAAGATTTTTGCTAGCAGTAGCCATTGGTCCACACCTGCACACTTTTCTTTCTCACGTTCCAAATCAAGGGCATAAGGAGCAGTGCAGACTGCCCTCTTCTCAAGTAGCTTCTCTACCACAAATCATGTGCAAAATGATCCAAAACAGAGGAAAAGGAGGGTGGATAGTGGAATACATGTACCATACATCTTGAGGAACTCTACTTACCATACAGGGTAGGTAACTTCTCTTTCTTTGTGTGATGGTACTAATTTATATTCCGTTGTGGGTGACTGATGAACAGCATTCACTGAGGTGGGTGGGAGGACCTCTGTGGTACTGATGACTGGAGGACTGCTGTACCAAATGATGCATTCCCTGCAGAATGCACCAGGATATAATGTCTCATGAAGGCATGGACAGAACCTTACACTGCTGCTTTGTTATGATTCTCACACTGAAATCTGTAAACTGAGATTACTGAAGTAGCATTGGCCCTAGTCAAATAGGCTCTCACACTTTATGGAGGAAGTGTGTCTACTAAGTCTTAACACAACTTAAAATCAATTTTGAAAGCCTTAGGAAGAGATTGCTTCCCTTTTATATTCAAAGGGTATAGCATCTGGGCAATTTCCCAAAATATGTTGTTCTTTGTAGATAGAATGCTAAAGCCCAACAGACGTACAGAGAATGACGTTTCCTGTCCACACTGATGATGTGCAGTTCTACAAAGAATACAGTTTGATGAATAGTTTGATTTCAGTGGAAATCAATGAATAAATGAATAGTTCAATTCCAGTGGAAATCTGAGATTACCTGGGGAATAAATTTAGTGTGACATCTTAAAGAACTTTGTCCTTAAACAAGATTCTGTATGCTGGATCAGCTACAAGGGTCTCGAGATCATCAACTCTTCTAGCTAAGATGATGGCTTCCAAAAGGCAACCTTCATACAGGTTGACAAAAGACCACAAGGAGAAAGGTTTGATGAGAGACCTTGTGAATTCTGACGTCTTATGACTGAGTTGGCTTTTTCACAAGAAGAGAAGTTCTGACCAGACTTTTCAGAAAATGCAGTCACAGGATGGGTGAAGATGAACTTGCTGAAGGATTACTAGTATTCACTGTCAGCCAGTATTCGCATAAGGAGTTACGTGAAAAACCTGAAATATTTAAGGGGAAAGAAAAAGTATTCCAATACGATGAAGATGTCACTGTTCTTTGGGAATATCTGGTAATGCTAACATGAGACAGAAAATCTTGGTGGAAAAAAAAGAGCTGCCAGTTGTCTTGGAGCCTTTGGAGGTGGCAGAAGAAGGTGTGTGCCACGTGGCTCGACGGTGGACTATCTGCAACATAAAGGAGTCTCTGCAGGGTCTGAAAGCAGAAGGTAAGGACCTGGCTACAGACAAAGTACAGTCCCCCCCCCCCCCCTTCTGTAGCAGTGCATGGGATTCTTCCACAATAAGTGCAGGACTCTGCACTAATCTTTGCTGAACTTCATCAAGTTTTGGGTTTTCTTTTTTTTTTTTTCTTTCTTTTTTTTTTTTTTTTTTAAGATGAGAACTATGTTTCCCTTTTTCCAATCATCTGGGATCTCCCCCTACCACCATGAGTTTATGAAGATAATGGCCAAAGGCTCTGCAATCACTTCAGTCAACTCCCTCAGTACCCTTGAATGCTTTGCATCCAGACTTGTGCATGTCCAGCCTTCCTAAACAGTCCTGAACCAATTCTTTTGGCACAAAGCACTGCTCACCTCCTCCCCATTCTGAGCTACCCAGTGCACTGCCACTCTTCCAGGGAAAGAGGGGAACACAGTTTATTCCAATGCAGCTACTGATTTAGAAATACATCTCAGTTAATTAGCTCTCAAAATAAGTGTGATTAGTATCCTCTGTATCTTGAGACCAAATCCATCATCAGCTTTGCAGTGAAATAAAATAAAGTCAAATAAATAGATGATCAAGTTTCTCTGTGGTGGAAGACTATCTTGTTTCAAGGTCATCATATCAGGTGCTTAATTCTTCTTTGAACGTCTACAGGAGTTGAAGGTACACAGCTCTTTTTTGGATGGAGCCTAAAATATTACTATAGATAATACTTCAGCTGGGAGTTTTAAATTAATTTTTTTTTACTCAAGCCATTTTGCAAATTATAACTTACAAAAATGCATTAAAACCACCTAAAAAATCTAATTATTCTTTACTGGACCCTTTGGAAATACTGTTGTTTTTTTTTAATTTATACATTGGTAAAAAAAAGAAATTCATCCCTTTCAAATTTTCACAACCAAATAATAAATGACCTGAGGAAACACTGGCTTAAAATGCAAATACAGAGACATTATTAATAACTGCTATTATTGGGACATCTACAAGAAGGGGAATGCCATTGTTTTAGGATTAGCTAATATATAGTCTTTTTAAATGGCTTTAGCAAAAACAGAAACAGAATAAAACAGGTAAATTTAAAGAAGTGGATTCCCTTAACATTTAAGTATGTTAATTATTTTGAGGCCTAGAAATGCTTGACATCTGTATTTGATGTGTAGATCTCTTTCTATAGAGACAGATATTGATATATTGACTACAGTATATATTTTGTCTATTTTACTCAACAAAAAATGAAGAGATTTTAACAAGTTGAAATAAGTTTCAGATTAACGTTCCCCTAGTTTCTTCAGTGAAAAATAAATCTAATCTTTATAAGGCACATACTCAGAATTTAACTGCTTAGAACAAATGAAAAAGCATAGCTGCTCTTTGCTGCTTCTTTGGCAGTAGCATGTGGTATTAGCAAAGTATTAACATAATCCATAACTCATTCACCCATCCCCACCTCCCCCCGCAAGCATGTAACAAATATCTGATGGCTATGCAAGTTTCACCCAAACTAAAGCTTTCTTAGCTGGCAAGTCACACATTAAATGGCAAATACTGAGGCCATCTGGACTAAAACAGTCTCTGTCCAAGAGATTTTAAACCCACTAATTCCACAAAAACCACAGCTAAATATCAAGCCTACACAACAACATTTTGAGGTGTGGGATTTTTATCAAACATAACATGTATTACATGAGAAATTGGAATGGACCACAAACTACTTCTGATATTTACTTAGAATATGATTTTTGAAGTTTATATAGCCTAATTTTAGTCATATTTTATGCATTCCATATGTTAAAACTCATAACCGCCCATTTTCTGACAAATGGCAAGTTTAGGGAGCCAACAAATCCACATTCTTTATTACATAAATGCCAAATACAATCAACTCTACTCACCCTGCTGGATTTTCAATCACAAACCCAATTTTTCAGTTGAGATGGGTGAACCTCAAACAGCAAGGAAGTTTGTTTCTGGTAAAAAAAAAAAATACACCTAGAAATTTGGTTATTTAACTTTATCCAAATTACCTAAAAATGCAGAATTTGGGGAAAAAATAGCTAGAGGTCTTCCAGGAACAAGTCAAAGTGGCCAGCACTGCCTAGTTTCCAGACAAGATGCGGTCAACTTTAAAGCAATTTCCAAAGGGATAGCCGTGTTAGTCTAGTCCAGAAAAAAAAAAAAAACCCACAACCAAGGAGTTGTGCGGTACTTTAAGACTAACAGATTTATTTTTTGCATGAGGTTTTGTGGGAGAAAATCCCACTTCATCAGATGCTTCGAAGATGGGCAAACTTACAGAATGGAATGAAAATAAATGCAAGGGGGTGTAAAACATAGGATCAGGTCATATAGTAACAGCAAATCAGAGCAGTTTTCAGGTTCAAACCATGGGAAGCCTGAAGTCAAATTACCTTTTGTAATAGGAAAAGAACCCATAGTCTCAATTCAGTCCTGCTTTCACAGAATTTAGCTTGCATATTAATTCGAGTTCAGCTGTTTCTCTTTGAAGTCTTGATGTCCCAGTCACATTTCTGATGACGGTCATTAACAACTCATTTATCGAGTGATTAGAAAGATGGAAGTGCTCAGCAACTGGTTCCTTTGTTTTGTGATTTCTGATATCAGCTCTATGTTCATTTATTCTTTTGTGCAGCGATCGTCCTGTTTGTCCAATGTATAAGGTGTTGGGGGCATTTCTGGCACATGATGGCATAGATCACATTAGCAGATGAGCAGGTAAATGAGCCTGTGATGGAGCAGCAGGCCTGATTAGGACCTATGATGGTATCTATTGTGCAGATATGTGGGCAGACTTGGCAGCATGGTTTGTTGCAGGGGTGTGTGTCTGCTTTAACATTTCTGTTGTTACATCTGTAGTTGCTGGTGAGTATCTGTTTAAGATTGGGTGGCTGTCTGTAGGCAAGGAGAGGTCTGTCTCCCAACGCTTGAGAGAGTGAGGGATCATCTTTTAGAATAGGCTGTAGGTCCCTAATGATCTGTTGCAGAGGTCTGACTTGAGGGTTGTACGTGGTGACTAGTGGTGTTCTGTTGTTTTCTTTCTTGGGCCTCTCCTGTAGTAGACGACTTCAGGGAACCCGTCTAGCTCTGTCAGTTTGTTTTCTTACTTCCCCAGGTGGGTACTGTAGTTTCAAGAATGCTCGATAGAAATCCTCAAGATGTCTGTCTCTGTCTGAGGGATCAGAGCAGATGTGGTTATATCTTAGGGCTTGGCTGTAAACAATGGATCGTGTGGTGTGTTTAGGATGGAGGCTCGAGGGATGTATGTAACTATAGTGATCAGTAGGTTTTCGGTACAGGGTGGTGGTAATGTGTCTATCCCTGATTTGTACTGTAGTGTCGAGAAATTGTATCTCCTGGGTGGAGTATTCCAGGCTCAATTTGATGGTGGAGTGGAAACTGTTGAAATCTCTGTGAAAATCTTCAAGAGCATCCCTGCCATGTGTCCAGATGATGAAGATGTCATCAATGTAGCATAGGTAAAGAAGAGGTGTTTTGGGATAAGACTTGAAGAAATGTTCTAAGTCGCCCATAAAGATATTGGCATATTATGGGGCCATGTGGGTGTCCATAGCAGTTCCACTGATTTAGAGATAACTTTAAAGAACTTTAAAGCAACCTCTCTCAAGGCATATTGGCATTTTTGCTTCCGTTTCAGGCCACATCACAAATCAATATGTAAGAAAATGGAAAGTTGAAGGGGAAAAAAAGTTAGCCATTTTTTTTTTAAACCACAACACAGCTTTTGTTTTAGTATTGGGGAAGCCAGTTGTACAGTTGTGAAAGTACCACTTATTTAAAGGCTGCTGTAAGGAGGATGGATATTATCTGAGAATTGCGTTTAGGTATGAAATGTAAGTTTCCACTTTTATAGAGCCAAACTGAGTTTGTAAACTGGTGTTTAATTTTTTTTATCATGTTATCAGTCTCTAAAGCTTTCCAGCACTAGGCCTTAATGTGCTGGTTAAGGCAAAGAGATGCCAAGTGTCAAGGAGCAGCAGTACGCATAATTAATGTGACTAAAACACTGTTTTCTAAATTTATATTAAATATAGATTAGTATTTGATTGGAACATTTATTCTGAAAAGTTTGTAACCTGTGTTGTTGTTATGAGATATATCTATCCCACAATCAGTTTTACAGTAATTGCCATAGTCTATGTTATCATGATTACACATAATTATTTGATATGTGCAGATTCAAATTTTATTGGACACACTTCAGCCTCATCAAGTGTTCTGCCCTCAGTGTAGCCCCTCACATCAAATGAGTTTGACACCCCTGTCTTACACTAATGAGCCTTTCATCCCTCTGTATCTGGGAAGTACAGCCCATCCTCTCTTCATCTGCCAACCTTCATCTCTCCTTGCCCATTAATGGATGAGTGAAAGTCTCAATTTGTCACTCTCAACATGATCGGAGTTTCTGTTTACATAGTTCTCCCCTTTCTGCTCTACTGGAAGTAAGCAAACTCCTCATTACCTGCCCGCCTCTTCCTTCCTGCTGTTCTGATGAAATTCCCTGCCATACCACACATTTTTGATATCTGTTTACACAGGCTCAAACTACTTCAGTTTCACTATGAATTTGAACAAAGGTGAAACTCTGCTAAAATCATAATATTTTAGATTCTGTGATGTGAAAGCCATATGAAAAACACTATATTTCTTATGGTTTTCTCCCCCAGACAATCACTCAACACAGGTATGCCTGAAAGTCAGCCCAGGCTTACAAACCTCAGCAAACGTTTTGGTGAACCTGAGCCAAGTTTCACTTTATTTCACTCAGTTTCCGATTTCATTATTAAAGTGTCACAGTACATTACAAATAACCTTCTTCTGATTCCTGTTCCCAGCCCCGTTGATTACAATGACTTCTCAAATGAAGTCCATACGACACCAAAATTAACCAGTTTCTAAAGTGGACATACAATGAACCACACAGTACAGAGACTCATTCCTTTTTTAAAAAGCCAAAATACTACAGACTAGGGAGATTATTATGGTCTATAATTTTTAGGTGAGAAAGACTTTTCAATAATTGTGGATGATAAACCTTTTAATATTAAAATAGCAAAGCACAGACACTATTAATTTTAATGTGTGACTGTAAGTCATTTCAGCACAACAAGCAGGAAAACACAGTATTTTTTTTGACATCTGTACTGTAAAATAAGTAACTTAGCCTGTAAATATCTCAGGCTGGAAACGTCAAATAGTATTTTTATTTAGGAAAATGCATTATCCACTTGTATATTAAAGATGAATATTCACCGAACAAATGAATAATGAGAAAGTACTGAACACATTTCCTATTGCATATGAAAATACTACTAAAATGCATTTATTGTATAAGCTTTTTATTTAATATTGTTAAGCTCCTACTGCTGGCCACATGTCAGAGGACGCACATCTGTGCACCTTGGGTTATGTTCTTTATGATTTTTCTGTTCACTTATGCACTGTGATTGTACATTTTTATGCCAATTATGCCATGCACAGTGCCTTCATAAACGTTTATAACATATTTTACATGATTACTATGACAATACGATTTCTGCAGCCTCATGCATGTGTACAGATGTGTACCATGGCTCAGTGGAGTGGGAAGCAAACAGAACTCTCTTCCAGCAACATGTAACCACCAAAGCTGTAAGCAAGCAATTACCTGGAAGAGGCAACAAAGAGGTGGCTGAGATTGGACAAAGGGATCACCTCTGCCCAGAAAGGGAGAGGGAATGAAAACAAAGAGAGACTCTTGGGGGGGATTCAGGGCTTTTTGCCTGGGACTCTCCATATTGAAGCCATTTCAAGCAAGATCTGGGCCCTGTCTGGCCTCAGGAAGAGACCGGCTGTACAAACATCTGACAGCCAAACATCCTGAGCATAAACTTGGACTATGAGGTAAGTTTAAGTAGAGATATTAGGTTGGTATGCATGTTTTAACTTTTATTTCCTTCTTGTCACTCGTGATTCATTTATATTGTGATTCTGCCCTGATTGGCCATATTCTCACTTAGAATCATAATCTGATCAAGCAACTAGTAGTTATTTTATCTAAAGCTGTATGGTCTTTAGAGGGTGTGGGTGAGGAAGGCTGGGCATGATCCATTTCTTTGTTAAATAGACGGACTTGAGTGTATTGTGACTGGGAGTGGGTCCAATCTCTGTAGACAGTGGTTCCTGGTGCAGTGACTGGGGCTGGGGATGCTCACCTGGGGACTGTCCCTCGAGTAGCTAGAGGGCATACACTCACTGCTTGGGACTGATTGCACACGAGAGGTTGGAATGGACTGACTAGTGGATTAACTCAGGAGTGAGCGGTCACCTGGCAAAGCAGGGCAAACCGGGGCTCAGTAGTGGGAATTGGGGATAACAGCAGCACACTGAACTGGATCTGGGGAGCAGCCTGTTACACTACATCTGCCTGAAGTCTTTCCAATCATGCTAAAACCACCCTTTTCTGAGAAAATGTTTCCAGGGTTCATGTAGATGTCCGACAAGACTGTTGTCTGATTCATTTTATTTGCTCACAGACTGTAGTTCTACTTCTATAAAGTCTAGTAAGCATTACAATTTGAAACTGGAAATACAAATACCTCCTAAATTCAGTTTTGGAATTAAAATAGTTTGATCCTAGTGCATCAGCATTAAAAAATAATAAAAATAGGCACCATACTATTGGCAAGCTGCATTGCAATCATATGAGTCATCAGAGAGACTAAAAGCCTGATCCTGATCTTATACGCCAATAAAATACTGAAATTGCTGAAGTTATTCCAGGTTTATACTACTGAAAGTTCAGGATGAAGCCTTCAGATAGGATCATTTAATTTGTTGCAATCATCGTCTAGCTGGATGTGGCCCAATTCTGCATACTTAGGTATGTAAGTAACACATGGATGGGAGTTTTGTCATTAATTAAGTTGGCCAATTGACTCAACATGCCTTATTCATTAATGATCAGAACATACAGGTAAGCCCTGCAAATAGTGTAGTGGGTAGAGCACCTACTTTACATACAGAGGGGTCTGGGTTCAAACCCAGAGAGTTAGACTAGACGATCTGATGACGTCCCTTCCAACCCTATAATTCTATTCTAAGTTGGCTGGAAAAAGTTTCTCCTGCAGAGATGTCAATTTGGAGATGATTCAGCTGCAACATTAACAAGAAGCAACCACCTGAAGGAACTAAGAAGGGGAAACTCAGTTAGAAATTAGGAAACAGTTGCATGTCAGCTAGACAATGGAATAATCTGCTAAGAAAAGTTATTCAGACACCATCACTAGAGGCCTGCAGATTTATAGGCACTTAAAAGCCTGATCCAACTCCCACAAAAGCAGTAGACATCCTTCCGTTGACTGCTGGATCAGCTCCTTAAGTACACAGTGAAATCATTCTTTAGTTATTGCACAGAGATTGATTTCTTGACCTAGAAGTTTGGTTTTCAGTGATTCTAATTTTAACTGTGCTTTAAAATTCAACTGGAGTGTTTCAGTCAAACCAGACAGACAAAATTAAACTACTAAATTCAGAGAGAAAATAGCAACATTGTACTGACTCTTGAAACTATGGTGCAAACTTCCAATTAGACTCAAAGGACTTTACACACATAGCTCCAGTTTACCTTACTGGTAGTCAATAAGGTGATTCCCTTTGCAACACTGACTATATGTACAGACATACATACAAAGTGGCAACAAAGTGTAATTTCCAGTATGGGCAGAATGCCCTTGCATTGCTCAAACTAGTGCCTAATAATTGCAACGTGACCACTGCAGTGTGAGCAGGTACCTAATTCTACCTCAATCCCTAGACCTAAGCTGCTGCGTGTACTGACACTGTTTTTAGGTGCTACCTCAAGCAGAACTAGCAAACATATGTCTGTTTCTGCTGAGAATCAGACTTCCGAGCTGCTGTGTGGACATACCCATAGAAAATTCTAGTGTGTTAAAAAAAAACAAAACCAAAAACAAACAAACAAACAAAAAAACCCAACACAAAACAAAAACCACTCATAAAACCTGTGACAAGGAAAACAAAGCATTATACAAACAAAATATATTGTGAATACAGAACATAACTTCAGTGTTTGGAATCTGTATTTTCTCTGGCTTGCCATCTTATTTCAAAATTTTAAGTGTACAATTAATTATATCAAACTGCAGAACTAAGACGACCTGGTAACATAACTATGAAAACTAAAAAGCATCAGCTGCACAACTCCCACTGATTGTCCAACACCATGCTTTTTAAAATCTCCCATGCTAGAACATAAAAACAATATTCTGAGCACGCAACATGAAGTAAGTTAGAATATCCTTCACCAAAAGGATATTTACTAATTATCTAGAACTACAACATTTCCAGTCTTTCTTTTACTGCAGAGTTTACGATATAAAGTCCAATTCAAATTCAGGGCATTTTGGAAACAACTTATTTCTCGGATCTCAACACAGCTAGGTAATAAAAATATCCTATTTGTTAGTACATGTTTACCAGCTGTACCAAAGGCCCCATTAAGAGCATCAGTTCAGTAGTACATTAACACAAATATTCAAATCATGCTGTTATCTGCGAGGCTGATGACTAGTAAAGTCAAGATTACCTGTAACAATCAATCACCTCTATAGTAGAATACCTAGATGCTTAATCCTACCCTGGGGGCAAGGAATTGGACTAGAAGACCTCTCAAGGTTCCTTCCAGGTCTATACATCTATGTGTCTGTGACGAAAGCTTCCCAGCAACCCCTTTCAAACAGCATGGCTCTGCTGTCCTAATCTAAACTGAGTAGTAACTATTACTATAAATACTGGCCTTTTAGTGGTGACCACTGTTGATACCTGAAATACAAACGATTGGGTAGAAGGTCACAGATAAAAATGTAGACCTTTAAAATAATTAGTGTGTGTCAGAAATGGAGCAGATGCAGATCACTAAAACTGGGCACCTTCTGTAGATTTAGTTTGTACAGCACTTAGTACAGCAGCCATGGATCTCACTGCTGTAAGTCCTTACTTAAGGCAAGAACAAAGGAGGATACAAACATGAACTAGGTGTTTCTATAGGTAAGAACCTCAAGAGCTACTAAATCAAAAATAAAAATCTACAACAACCCAAAGAGTTTTGGAAGCATTATAAACCCTCATGCTACAGTGCATAACACCAACTTCTAACTGATGGAGGTTATGAAAAATTTTACCTGTAGGCAGGTTATTTCATAATTATCTGTTGCAATGTTGCTTGCACCTTCACTCAGAGCACCTAGTACTGGCCACTGTTAGAGACAGGCCAGGGTTCTGATCCAGTGTAGTTATTTCCCTAGAAATACAGATTAAGCAACCAACAGAAGCATCAAAAAGACCAGAAAAAGATTGTAAAAAGACAGAAAGCAAAACATAGTTAAAAACCAAGCAGAATTTTTTCAAACTGGAGGATATGTTAGCTCAAACCTTTGAGTTTCCATATAAATGATGCTGTACAATGGTAGGCTATTAAATGAATATAAAATCCTATTCAGAAGGAAATACACGGGGCTTTCTGTGACATATAAACATGAAAGGGAGGCATACAAAGGGCTGTTCAGGACAAAAATCAACCCCACAAGGCTAAAACAGAAAAAAGACAGCCTTACTGTATTATAAGCTACACTATATGCTCCATCAGAAAAAATTCTCAGAGATAAAACAAAAATACAAAAACAAACTGCAGAATGATCCTCTCCAAAGATCACAAAGACAGGCTAACAATTTCTACACAGCCCTATAATTTCAACCACAAGTTTGTACCTGTCTCTACTTGTACCTTTATCTGTCACTTTTGAAAAGATCTGCCTGAGGAAGATACATTCTCAGTTCTCTGGGAAATAAGACCAAGAGAACTAGTGTCTGCAAATAAATTGCTACAGTGGAAGCCAAAGTGCAAAGTATTAAAGGCAGTCTTGTTAATTGTACTACAGTGAAACCTATTAAATAAGGTTATTGCAAGGAAATGTTACTCAGTTAACTATGCAATTTGTTTAACTTCTTTCAGACCACTTGACTCTAACTCTAAGACCCAAGCAAGAACATGAGATAAATAAAGCAAAACTCTGCATGGTTGAAGAGGAGATGATTCAGCTGACAAGTAAGCTGGCTCTCATTTCACAGGAAGTACTAGAGGGAGGAAGCTCCAGATTGTAGACAGATGAGAGGCATAACTTCTTTCCCTTGAAAGGATATCCTTCTCTAGGGTCTAAAGGTTCCTCAGAAGGACTGGGCCCAAAAGCAGAAGAGATTGGGGTTTAGGAGGGTAAAGATATCCTTTGGTGTACTAGAGGTCTTATTCTGTCATGGAGCATGAGGCCGTGGTTGCTGGGTTTTGTCAAATCTGGTGCCACAGCAGACTTAGGACATGTCTGCAAAGTAAAACAAAAGAAACCCATGACAGTGAGCCTTGGAGCCTGCATCAACTGGCCAGGGATAGGAAGGCTCACATTGCAGAGTTAAAAATAGCAATGTGTAGAGATATGGTGTTAATTATTATGAATTCATTCATAAATTCTTTGGGCTCCCTCACAACTTTATAGAGTTTATTGGTTAATGGTTTAATTCACTCTTGTGTCACTTTCACTGAGGTGCAACTTATTTCCTGTCAATCTTTATATATATTGTAACTATGTTTCCCATTGGCAATGTGTCTCCTAATTAATTACTTCTCATTGGTAGTAACACCCCAATATTTGTATTTTACTCCTGCCAATCTTTATTTGTATTCATTTGCAACTTTGTTACATCAGTCATATCACTATTCATTTAGCCTTAGTAGTGTATAATAGGTATTTTTGTGCTGGACCCACTGTGGCTTTTGGAGAGAGCTTGGACTCAAACCGCTGTCCTCTAGGGGTTTGTGGGGTTTCAGGGGAGCCACTTTTGCCCTGAGCCACCAGTCCCAGCCTGTACTGCAGGTGCATTTGTATCCATTTATCTTTAAGGTTCTGGCTCTACAACTACCTTTTCCCTAATCCCTGTAACATTCCAGACTCCATATTGTAAATGAAAACTTTAGCATTTCAGACTCCAGATTGTATTGTAAATGGAAAATTGTTAAGAGCAAGGCGTGGATGAAGGGTGTATGCTGTATGTGTGAACTAGTCCCAAACTGCCAGTTGATCCTGATGAGGTGTGAAGTCCATCCAAGGCTGAAGAGTGTGAAAAGGATCCACCCCAGGAACAAAACAACTAAAACTCAATCAAACCATCAAGATCAAGCTGGAAGTCACATCTGCTAACACGAGCAGTGTGACTCAACAGCACCCATGGACTTTTTGTCACGCCTGCTATTGTTCAACAATCAGTAGTGGTGCAGAAGCGACGTGACCCACCAGACTTCCACTGAAACCAAAACAGTATAAAAGACTGGGTGAGATCAGAAGGCTTTGGGGAACTATTCTACATAAGATCCAGGAGCAAGGAGCATCAGGGCGCCCAACAGAGACTCTGCTCCCCCCTCGTGCCCAGCTTCCCTGGCCAGGTAGCTGCCACGAGCCACGAACTCCAGCAACGTACCCAAGCTACAATCTCAAGCCAGGACTGGTAACTATCAGCTATAGGACATCTACTGGTGTGTTTGGGGGTGTGTGTGTGTGTATGTGTGTGTGTTTTAGGAATTAATTTTACATCTTATAATAAATGTGGCACATTGCCTTTTCCCTCCTGAAAAGATCCTGAGTGTTTTTGCGTAACAAATATACCCATTCCTGCTCAGGCTGGAGTCCATATTCTGAGACCCTTTCCCATACCTGGGTTTCAGAGCCTGAGCTCAAATGTCTACAATGGTATTTTTACAGTGCCAGCCCAAGTCAGTTGTTCCAGTTTCTGAGATTCACTGCTGTGAATTTTTTTTTTTTTTTTAAATAGCCACATAGATGAACACTCATCATTTGGCAACTTCACTTGGGGGCATGATACTTTGCGGGGGGGGAGGGGAGTCATAAGGGAATGGAAGGAAGACACTGGAGCTCTTGACTAGATCTAGTGAACATTGATCTTGTGGCTTGCTAAAGGTCACAATCAGCACTGGCATCTATTAGTGGTACCACTGGAGTTAGCTCCTTCACACTTTCCCTTTGTGGTGGGGAGCTGATGCAGATCTATGACCCAGGGACCCATATGTGAAAACTCACCCAATTTACAAGAAGTCAGGGAGGAATCTCTTCTTCTGGAACCAGGTTTAGATGAGAATCTATTTTTATGTTTGGGAGAGTACCCTCTCACTGTACTCTCAAGAGACAATGGGATTTGGATTTACATGATCTAGACTCTGCTCTAGAATTCACGCCCAGAAGTGTACTGCTTAAGGATTGCAGCCAATGTCAGATGAGTCTCCCCAACCGCATGGCTTCCTTCCTGGCCATCTCAGTCATAGCGCTCCTCCCTCTCAGGTCTGGGGTGGGATGGAGCAACAGATGCTGCATTTGGAAGAGATACACACCTCCTCAAGGCAGTAAAGGCAGCACTAGTGGTTTTTTGCGAATGAGAGGAGCATGGATAGTTTTTAATTCCTGGAATTCTGGGCATACTCTTACTTCTGAGCAGGGAAACAGAGAAGATCTCCAAGGAGGAAAAAACTATGGTACATTATGGTACATACTTTAAAATGGTACAGATCAACTATGCTAAATGATGCAAAAATGCTAAACAATCAAACCCTGATTCCTCACACCTCCCCAGTGGCTTTAGAAGGGAGCTGAAATTAACCTACTTGCCTTTGCTTAACCATCATATAGAGCAGAAGCTACACGCCAGCAAAGATTTGCTCATCACCACATAGACTATGACAATAATACAAAAAGCCCGCTATGGTACCCTAATTAATTGTGAGGTTCCACCTAGCCAAAGAGTAGATCATAGGTGCTTAAGAATTGATCTAACCTGTATTTTCTAGCTACATTCCCAGAGATTGTTTTTTAGCTAGAGCCCAGCTTGCTCCCTCCTCAATGCCAGCACACTCCCAATCTAACAGCGTGGAAGGTAGCCAGCTATCCCATCTCTCAAGGGAAAGGAAGAGGGGAGAGATATGAATTTTCTTTTTGTATTACTTGAGAAATGCAAAGGGAGCAGCTGGATAGTCAGTCTGGTCCAAAATGTATCGCATCGTAAGATCAAGCTATCTTTCTCTGTGCTTGATCATCAGTCTAGAGAACATTCATTACTTTTTATAGGTGGTGTGTGTGTGTGTGTGTGTGTGTGTGTGTGTGTGTGTGTGTGTGTGTGTGT